>CM065688.1:48380524-48383024 GCA_017654935.2 Phymorhynchus buccinoides
AAAACACTCATCCGTCAGGGTGCCCCTAGTTTAATGACAGCTTTTGACCTAAATGAAGTTCTAAATAAAGATAGTCAGTATACGTGCCCCTCCTTTAACCCTTTCGCCGCCAATGTCACATTTATGCACCACAATGGTTTAACACCCATGTCACTAAAAGGCATCAAATCAGGGCCTGTTATCCCAAAACCATATTTTCTAAATTTTGGGAGGTAAGGACAGGCCTAATGTTATATACTGATGGAAAAAAGTTAGGGACCAGTCACACACACATGCACAACTTTCCAACTACGAATGACAATGCAATGTATTTTGGCAAGCATTTAGGGGAAGACGGGGTAAAAGGCGCATGGGCGGGTAAGAAGCCCACCCCAATTATCTCATGAAATGAAGCAAATTTCAGTCTCATTTTGCCCATGAGACGAGCGTTAATGTCTAGCATTCGTCTCATGGGCAAATTTGATTTTCTTTATTTCATGAGATAATTGGGGTGGGCTTCTTACCCGCCCATGCGCTTTTTACCCCGTCTTCCCCTAATTCATTATCTCGTCAATCAGAGTACCAAATTTCATTCCAATTTGATTATCCGTTTGCTTTCCGCGAGCCCTCAAACAACATAGGGGTTCAAAACGAAAATTTCAAGTCCTTCCACACGTGGCTGGCAATCTTACAGGCCTGCGCTACAAAGACAAAATTGTGGCCCCACTCGTCCTGCCGATGCTCCAACAGATGGGACACCAGGCCATCTTCCAAGATGACAACGCCACCCCACACCGAGCCAGGGTGGTGACCAACTTCATCCAACAGGCTGGTGTTGTCAGGCTTGTTTGGCCGGCCTGCAGCCCAGATCTCAACCCCATAGAGCATGCATGGGATGAACTTGATAGGCGGGTGAGGGCAAATCCTCCTCCCCCCAGGAATCTCCAGCACCTACTCCAGATGCTTCGTGCTGAGTGGCAGGCCATCCCACAGGAGTTCTTCGTGAAGCTGGTGAACTCCATGAGGCGCAGATGTGATGAATGCCAAAGGAATCGTGGTGGACACACACACTACTGAACATGTCGAAGGACTTGCAATTTTCGTTTTGAACCCCTATGTTGTTTGAGGGCTCGCGGAAAGCAAACGGATAATCAAATCGGAATGAAATTTGGTACTCTGATTGATTGACGAGATAATGAATTAAATGCCTGCCCAAAAAAATTGCATTGCCATTCGTGGTTGGAAAGTTGTGCATGTGTGTGCGACTGGTCCCTAACCTTTTTCCATCAGTATATATGTCACAGAGGAATTAGTAATATTGCAGATTTTTTCTTCTTCTGTACCCAGTTAAGTTTAATGGTATTTTTTGGCTGAAACATGGCTGGCGGCGAAAGGGTTAAAGACGGGGTATAACACGTTTTACTAAAAAATTTCTAAAATAAATCAACCCAGTGGTCTCTTTATGCAACCTGGCTGTGACGCACCTCTCCAGGTGACGAGCTCTCCAACCCGAATTTCACAGAGACGCCTCTGTGACTATAAAGTACCTAAAAAAACAAAAAACACCTCACTGCCGAAATTCTTTACCCCGTCCTTGGATGCAATAATAATGTCATGAGAAAAAAAAAGGTGATGATGTAATCTGGACATGTAATGAAACAAATGACATAATTTCATCTTTTGCGCGCGTGATTTTAGAGCATTAGACCCCCACCCACCCAACCCCCACCCCCAAGTCCTCAGCACACCTCTACACACATACATCCCCTCTCTTTAACTTGGACGGAGTGTGTTTATAGTGGCCCGCCATTTTGTTGTTCTTGGTCGTAAAACAGATCGACCGCACGAAGCACCCCTCCCCCCCAAAAAAAAAAAAAAAAAAAAAAAAATGCTGTCTGCTGAGCCAACAAAATTGTTCTTTCTTTCTTTCGTTCTTTCTTTCTTTCTTTCTCTCTCTCTCTCTCTCTCTCTCTCTCTCTCTCTCTCTCTCTCTCTCTCTCTCTCTCTCTCTCTCTCTCTCTCTCTCTCTCTCTCTCTCTCTCTCTCTCTCTCTCTCTCTCTCTTGATAGTTTACTCTTTCTCCAGTATAATGGTATTGCGATAACAATGCATTTGTTGTTGGTTTAAACAAGAATGTATTCAAGAATAGAAAATCATAACAAAGCAGCAATACATTTATGAACTTCGAGTACAACAAGCTAAGAGCTTATACAGGGTACTCTAATACTTGAGTTACACAGTAAGGGCTGCACACGCAAAACTAATCTAACATTGAAAAATAATAACATAAAAGCAACAACAATAGTAAACACTTATATACAAAAAGGAAGAAAAAGAACAGAAAAAATGAAAATACACAACAAAATTAAGTCAATCTAATCTACATGAATTTTAGGGGCAATATAAAACATAATGTCAGCTTGCATTGAATCAGAGTCATCACAAAGCTATACCTACCAGGGCTTAAAAAAAGAAAGAAAAAAAAAGGGATTGTTGTTTGTTTCTATATTGTACCCCTTTC
>CM065688.1:48395524-48533024 GCA_017654935.2 Phymorhynchus buccinoides
CTCTCTCTCTCTCTCTCTCTCTCTCTCTCTCTCTCTCTCTCTCTCTCTCTCTCTCTCTCTCTCTCTCTCTCTCTCTCTCTCTCTCTCTCTCTCCGAAAATCGTCTATTTTCTGCCCCCACCTCCCGCTCTTGTTTCTCCCTTTACACCTTCGCCCACCCACCCTCACCTTTTTCCCGCTATGGACCATCCCTACTTCCCTTCCCTTTCTCTCCCAACCCTAACTTACTTTAACTCTGACCCGTTTTATTGCTAAAAGTTGACCAATCCTACACAAGTTTCTTGAAACGTAGTATTGCACCTTGACGTCCTAATGGTCAGCATAGCCCGCCGATTTCGCCGCCAGGTGGCGACCAACTCAATAGGGGCTTAACTCGTGATATCCTTTGTTGGGAATAAAGAGAGAGAGAGAGAGAGAGAGAGAGAGAGAGAGAGAGAGAGAGAGAGAGAGAGAATACGAATACGAATACGAATACGAACTTTTTTTAATGAGGGAAATTGGATAAGCTGAGACAGCTTTTTTACACCATGCCCTCAGGCAAAACATGAGAATGAAAAAAAATAAAAAAATAAAAATTCATAAACATGCACACAAAAAATGAAAAAAAAAATGGCATCAAATACATTTCGAGAGAAAGAGAGAGGGACTTATCTCCCTATCTCTTTATCCCCAACTAAGGATATCACTAGGATTAGACCCTATTGAGTTGGTTGCCACCTGGCGGTGAAATCGGCTAGCTAAAGCCGCCCATTGGTCCTCTGGACTGTAAAGGAAGGAAGGAAGGAAGGAAGGGGGGGGGGGGGGGGGGGGGGCACTGTTGTCAAACAACAAAAGCAGCAAGAAAACTAGGTGTGCATTACTCTCATTTTACTGAAGTTTATCTTGCACTCCATGGACGGAAATGGTCACTCACACGGTTGATTACACTTTCCAAGTCCCCTCCCCGTTTCTGCGTGTGAACGCCCCCCCCCCCCCCCCCCCCCCCCCCGAGAGAGACTTGAGATTTCAGACAATTAATATACTTTGGCCATTGACCCATGTACAACGACATAGGGGAAGACGGGGTAAAAAGCGCATGGGCGGGTAAGAAGCCCACCCCAATTATCTCATGAAATGAAGCAAATTTCAGTCTCATTTTGCCCATGAGACGAGCGTTAATGTCTAGCATTCGTCTCATGGGCAAATTTGACTGACATTTTCTTTATTTCATGAGATAATTGGGGTGGGCTTCTTACCCGCCCATGCGCTTTTTAACCCGTCTTCCCCTATACACAAACACACACACGAAAATAACAGACAAAAACAGGAACAAAACAAAAATAAACACACATATACTAACCGCCAAGCAAACACAAATATTAGAGAAACGATACACAATGACAGCTGCAGCATAAACATATGGCGAGCATACATCCACTGTGAAAATAATTGAAGATACGCTACGGGATCAAAGATTACTGATCTAATAACTTATATGAAAAGAAAAAATAATAATAACAATAATGATTAACGGCATGAAACAATGCTCACCATAATCAATTTACTAAACAATACCATCACCTAGATATATACACCGTTATCAGTATACATTTGTCCTTTGTCATAATTATTATGTGCTAATCCTCAGCATGTCAACATGATTTTGAAAACAGTAAAAACAAATCAAGTAATTATTAATCAACATACCATTTCCTTCTTGTAATAGCATGCAAAAACAAACTTGGCTACCGATCTCTGAGAAGAGCATGAAGTGCTAGAACAAATTGATTGTACAGTTTGATTACCAAAGTTACTGAGGAATCTGCTTCTTAAATCATAATACAGAGGACGTATTAACAGGAAGTGGTGTTCATTTTCAACATGTGGGGGGGGGGGGGGGGCGGGGGCATTTCCAATGTCACAGGAAACGAATTTCTGTGGTTAAATAAATTATAGCCTGCAATTGTGAATTATTTTGTTAGTGCAGTGAGGTCAACGTTCAAATGAACTAATGTTTATTTTGTACACGCTCCTTCGCAAAAATACAGGATCAACAATACAATATAGTGTTAAGAAAAATACACTGTGTAGTAATAGTGAAATTGAAATGAAGATTTGTGTGATTCGATTTTAAATTAAAAAAAACAGAAGGCTTATTCGGACTCTGTGTTGAAAGTAGTCTGACCCGTCTACCCATCTCTCTTCTTCTCGCCTCGGACGGATGAGTTTTTGCAAGAAACACGTCGAGATCGCCAGAAAGACAGCCTTTTCAAGGATCGGAACACTCACTTTGCTCTGGTTTCTTAGAAATTAAACCGTCAAAACGGCGATTTTTCCTTGGCGGAGATGCCGGAGAGAGTAGCCATTTTGGATGGGGTGGGTGGAGGTCACTCATTGTGGTTGAAGCGTTTTCTTATGTTGTAGTGCAGTAAAAAGAAAAAAAGGAGCTATTTCCTTTGTTGTGAGCGAAACTCCTTTACATAAACTCTCTAAAATTTAAAAAAAAGAAAAAAGGCTTGTACTGCGAAAAGTTCGTGCAAACGATTTGGTCTAAACACAGGCGGCCATTAGAAAAGAGACAGAAAAGGCCTTCTCTTTGGGTGAAAGAATTTGACTTCCAGCACCTCCGCCAAGGAGGAATCGCCTTTTTGACGGCTTGATTTCTGGGAAACCAGAGCAAAGTGAGTGTTGCAATCTCTGTAAAGGGTGTTTTCCTGCGGATCTGGACGTGTTTCTTGCAAAAACTCATCCGTCAGGGTGCCCCTTTAACATGTGCCATCTTTGCTTTTCTTTTGGTTGGTTCTCTAGTAGTCAGGCGTTCTTTGATGAGTTACCTAATCAACTTATATCCATACATTAAACTTTGATTTTAATCAAATCGTTATGGTCAGTGTGCAGTTACGTGGTATATATTAGGGGAAGACGGGGTAAAAAGCGCATGCGCTTTTTACCCCGTCTTCCCCTAAGCTAGAAACTGGAGGAACTTGCTTTTGTCTTAAGACAATTAAAAAAAACACCCATCTGTATTATTTCCTGGTGTTGCACTGCCTCCGGACATTGCCTCCAGGATCGTTCCCACCGTCTTTATGTCTACTAATGTCCCATATGTGTCTGTTCCAGACCGGAGGACGTTAATCAGATTTTCATTCAACTTGCTTTAAAATAAATAGTAGAACTGATTTACTGCCAGTTCTGTTGGTTTACTTTAAAACTTGCAGGGTGTTTTTTTGGATAGTTTTTTTGTTTGTGGCTCAAGCCACAAACCTATAACTCACTTTGTCGGTCGGTCGGTCTGTCGGTCCAAAATTGTCGCACTTCAAATCGAGGCTACACTTCTGGCCGTTCTTTAAAATGATGTATTTTAAAAGCGTACAAAATAATAAACATATGTAATACAGACACTACAACAGACACGACGAGTATGCTGTGCTTCTTTTGATGAGTATAAGTAGGATACATAGTTTTAAATGTTTTCCAAAATATATAAAAAGTTACGAAATGGTGCAGAGATAACATTCTGGTTTACAGATTAAAATTATTGAAAAGCCAGGGGAGGTAGACCGCGTGCCACAAACTATTGCGATTTCGCGCTTGTTTAAAAATTTCTTTGAAAAACAAAATTAAATTATACGGTTTAATAACGGCTACAATAGTGAGCTAAAGATCGCTGCTTTTTGACTACGTGTATTGCTACGTCGTCCGACCCCCCCCCCCCCCCCCCCCCCCCCCCCCCCCCCCCCCCAGCGATCTTTAGCTCACTAATAGCGAGTGGCACACGCTGCAACTTTTTAGTTGATACAACAAGTTGCAGTTAAAATCGCAGAGCTTGCGGCACACGCTGCAACTTTGATGCAACACCCTTGCAATCCTCAATGCAAATGAGCACGACGATCTGATCATTGCTGCTGCTGCTACTGTTGTTATTTTGTCGGATCAGAGCTCACGAAGAACAATGTAGGCGAGATTTTGGCTTCTCGAGCCATGTCCCGATTACTGTAATCGGCACAATGGACATTCCAAATGCATGGAAAATTGCGAATTAATTCGATAAGTTTGCTGTTTTCGCACGCTGAACCTGTCTCCTCCGCCATTGTGATGCAAAAACCACGTGATACGAATCGACGCTCTGATTGGCTGCAACCTACAACATGTTGCAACTCCGAGGAAAAACTAGGATCGTTTTCTATCGCCCTACAACATACAACTGCAACCCTACAACCTTGTTGTACGTTGCATACAACTGTTGCAACCACAAAGTTGCAGGTACAACTAGCAAAAGTTGCAGCGTGTGCCGATCCCTTAAAGGGCTCAGCGCCTTGCACTGGGTGTTAGGACGTCAAGGCTTGAGAGACAACAGGATGTTAACTAGGGGTGTCAGTTTCACAGTCATTCATGTCGGTCAGCCCTGTGACGTGGGCAGTAGTAGACCAGTAGCAGGCCTAACCCACATTCTGTTTTCCGGAAGGCACCCCCCCCTCTCACTTCACGCCTTGCTACATTTACCTTTCGGGGGACGCTTGACTTCCGTCATTCTTCTGAGGAAGCCTTGTAAAGCTAAAGACTGGTGGTGTGCACTGTCCGGTGACTTACTTGACCCCTTGGTCAAGAGGTTGTGTAGCACTGTGGAAACGTAGCTGTGCAGAAAGGGCTATCCCTTTTGGTCAAGAGGGTGTTAGTGTGGGCTATGCTTTCTTGTTTTTTTACGCCCTTACAAGTTACACCCTCTTATGGAGGAAAACGTTTGCTTTGCGAAGTATGTCACCCTGCAAAGCATGTCTCCGTTCATTTCCTTTATTAAACTACCCCTACTCACCCTACTTTTGTTTTTACCCCTACTTCTTTTTCTCTCTCCACTGGTGTGAGTTTAACCCTGGACACTGGACACTGGACACTGGAAAACTTTATTTGACAAGGATAAAGATTTTAGGCGATGCCTATTCTTACAATCTGTCCTTGGATAAAAGAAAAGCAAATTATTTAAGAAACAAAAAACATTTATAAACATACTCTCTCTCTCTCTCTCTCTCTCTCTCTCTCTCTCTCTCTCTCTCTCTCTCTCTCTCTCTCTCTCTCTCTCTCTCTCTCTCTCTCTCTCTCTCTCTCTCTCTCTCTCTATCTATCTATCTATCTCTGACTCTCTCTCATACACACATACATTGTTTATACATACATATAATAAAAAAAAATGTTGTTTTTATAAAAAAAAAATACACATAGTGAAACAAATAATTGATGACAAGTAGGAGGTGAAAGCAACATCAATCCAAACACATTTAACAAGCAGTTTAAAGGCAAACAAATAAACAAAGCATAAAACTGAGATGTAAACAATCAATTGACATATACCATGCATATCACATGTAGGTGTACACAAGGCAATACAGTTATACAGTGTGCGTTCAAAATGACACAGGATTTAAGCAGGGCTGTAAATTATGTTTGCCCGCACCATCTTTTTGTATCGTGAGATGGAAGGGCATAACTGAATGGCAGAGGGAAGGGAATTCCAAATTGAGGAACCTGAGAAGGCAAAACTTGATTTGTATTTGTCAATTCTAGTGTTTGGCAAAATGTAGTTGCTGGAACCATAACGATGTGATGCCGGGGTAACTAATAATTTTAGGTATTGTGGGACCAAGTCCTTTCACCGCCAGCCATATTTCAGCCACAACATTCCATCAAATGTACAAGGGTAGAGAACAATGTACATCTGCAGTATTGGGGATTCTTCTGTGACATATCTTACATAAGGTCTATCCTTACTTCCCAAAACTAAGACAATAGGGTCTTCGGATAATAGACCCCAATTTGATGCCTTTTAGTGACATAGGTGTTAAATCACTGTGGTGCTAAAATGCGACTTTGGCGGTGAAAGGATTAAAGGTGGACCCTGACGGATGCGTTTTTGGAAGAAACACGTCGAGATCACCAGAAAGACAGCCTTTTCTGGTTTCCTAGAAATCAAACCGTCAAAACGGCGATTCCTCCTTGGCGGAGATGCTGGAGAGAGAAGCCATTTGGATGGGGTAGGTGGAGGCCACTCAGAGTGGTTGAAGGTTTTTCTTCTTTGTAGTGCAGTACAAAAAAAGAGGAGCTATTTCCTTTGTTGTGAGCGGAACTCCTTTTGGTAAACTGTATAAAATTAAAACATAAATTAAAAAAAAGGCTTGTATTGTGGAAATTTCGTGCAAACGATTTGGTCTAAACTCAGGTGGCCATTAGAAAAGAGAAGTCACATGCGTTCTCTTTCACTGGAAGAATTTGACTTCCAGCACCTCCGCCAAGGAGCAATCGCCGATTTGACGGCTTGATTTCTAAGAAACCAGAGCAAAGTGAGTGTTGCGATCTCTTTAAAGGGTATTTTCCTGGTGATCTCGACGTGTTTCGTGCAACAAAAATCATCCGTCAGGGTGCCCCTTTAAAGGGTATTTTCCTGGTGATCTCGACGTGTTTCTTGCAACAAAAAAACTCATCCGTCAGGGTAACCCTTTAAACCAGTTCGAGCAGATAGGTTTACTAGGTGCGATCTTTCTAGCTGGTTGCTTAAAATAACAAGTATTCAAGGGACAGAGAGTGTGCTGACTTTTTAACTTAAATGAGCCAAAAGACAAATAGCTTCAGGCTTCCTTTGTAGTGTCCACGCAAAACAAGAGAGGGCGAGACAGATTAGAGGGACCGACTCATTGTAGGGTGTCACCCGATGCACTACAGGCGACCCTCACCACACAATCAACACACCACAAAGAAGCATTGCATCCTTTTTGACTCACTCATGTTAACGAAGTTAACACGAAGTGAGTCTATTGGCTACTGCAAAGAACACCTTTTGTAAGAGTGAATGCCCTTGCTGGGTGGGGGGAGATGGTTGCGCACTGACCAAGCAAGGGAATAACCCTCGCCAATAACCCTATTTGAAGCCACTAAATGGCTGCCTTTCGCAAGAGTGATGCCCTTGTCCGCACTGACCAGCAAGGGCTTCACTCTCACTGTCAAGGGCGTTAATAACCCTAGTTGCAGAGGCCAATAGTATGATAGTTGTTTGGTTGTGTGTCTGTGTGTGTTGAGTCCGTGGTCTAATCTCCAAACTTTAACGTTGGTACTTTCTCAGGAAATAGAAGGCGTACATTGTTCAAACTTTCAATACACATAGATGTTTATGCAAGCTTTCAAACAATAATGATTGGAATAATTAAATACTTAAAACAACACTGGAAACAGATAACAAACAGATAACATTTTAGATTAGTGGGTTAGAGAGTATTCAACAGGCAGCATGAGTTAAGAAACTCATCAACACTGAAAGCCTCGATAGCTCATTGGTAGAGTGTTTGTCTGTCATGCCAATGGTTCTGGGTCCGATTCTAGGCACGGGCACATAATTGTTTTATATTTTTTTTAGTTGTATCCATTAACGATAGTTTCATTTGTACTTTAAATTTTTATTGGCAATCATCTTGTACTTTAGACACCCCCCTCAATCTTTGTTCGTTGTTGTCCCACATGTTCCTGTTGAGTGAGCCTTGAAGGCTTTGCCGCGAACGAAAACTTAGCTTTACGTCCTCCCGGCCGTAGCCATATGGGACATTACTTTTTATTTAGTTGGGGACTTTGCCTCTTGTCTTTTCTAATTTCGTGGACTGAAGTATGCCAATAATACCGAAGCCTGCACTTTATATGACTTTTATTGGCAAGACTTTGTCCTGGCAATGGACAAGGGGCATAGGGCCTACAAGTAGCTCACCACACCGTCGGTTCAGTTCTGTTGAATCAAAGACACTGAAGCTAGTAGGGGAAGACGGGTTAAAAAGCGCATGGGCGGGTAAGAAGCCCACCCCAATTATCTCATGAAATGAAGCAAATTTCAGTCTCAGTTAGCCCATGAGACGAGCGTTAATGTCTAGCATTCGTCTCATGGGCAAATTTGACTGAAATTTTCTTTATTTCATGAGATAATTGGGGAGGGCTTCTTACCCGCCCATGCGCTTTTTACCCCGTCTTCCCCTAGCTTAAAAATAGCAAAATTACCCAAAACATGCATTGGTTTTTTTTAGAAAGGGAGACAAAAATAAGCATGCATCCCCCAAATAGTGAGTGGACATGTCTTTTTTCCCACATTCCACGTTTTACCCATTCTCTGTGAAAAAAAGTTGAAACGCAGTCTCCATCTGTTCAATCAATTGTGCAATTATGACGTTAATTTAAGGAGCACGGTATAAGCTTCGAGCTTGTTATTGCTCTAATTGTCTTTTTGTTTGATCGTTTCCGAGTGACTGAGTGAATAAAGATTTGTTTAAGCCAAAAAGAGTTGAATGAAGTTGACACAGTACATTCATCACACTGTGTTTATTTTTTATAAAAAAAGAAGAAGGAAAAAGTGTTTTTGTTTTTATACGTTTTCTTTTTCCTTTTTCTAGCATTCTTTGCTTAGTTGTAGTTTTTAAATTATCTTTAAACTTTTGTAACATTATTTAATTTTTCTCCACCAAAAATATTAACACTCTTTTCTCATTTTTTTTCTTCTTAACCTTTGTAATTGTTTTCTGACTTTTCCTCCATTAAAAAAGAACACGCATGTAGATGAAAATCCGTTTAACGGCCTCCGACCTGGAACAGGCACACGTGGGACATTTTTTAACCATAAAGATGGCGGGACTATCCTGGAGGTACTGCAATACCAGGAAAGTCCCGAGTTTTGTAACTATGATTAAGTATGCATGTACGACCTACTCTAATAAGAAGAAGAAGGGGAGAAAAACGAAAAGGGTTAAAAATGAAGGCGGAAGTGGTAGTCGGTTGCATGATGAGTGAGCAAGACAGCGGATAGCGGATGAATGATTGGGTGTGGTGTGAGAGCTAGGCCTACATATTTGTTTTTAAAGAAAATATATGTTTCATATTTTTTTATTTTGATATATCTCATCTTATTGTACATGGCGGAAGACACGTTTCCATGTGCTTTGTACAATGCCAATGGACAATAAAGAAACATGACTTATGACAGCAACACCAACATGGCGGTTTCAGGGGAGGCTACTAATCACTCGCCAAGGGGACGTGACTCTGTCGGACCTGAGGCTGTGGGACAGCGGGGTGTTCCGCATTGAGCTGACCACCAGAGGCAACAAGGAGTCCATGTATGTCGTGCTGGTCGTCCCAGGTACGAACACACATACGCGCAGACACACATACAGACACGTGCACGCACGCACACACGCACATGCTTACAAACGCATATGCACACACACGTGCATGCATGTACGCACGAATATGCACGCACGAATATGCTCACAGGCCACACACGTGCGCGTATGCACTCACGCACACACTGCACAAGAGGCTACAACCTGAGCAGCAACTTGCTCAACAGCTATTTTGGTTTTCTGCATCAAACGTGACCGGACAAGACACACAGCTACACACACACACGCGCGCACACGCACGCACACGCACACACACACACACACACACACACACTTACACATACACGCACGCACGCACACATACACACACACACACACACACACACACACACACACAACAAACACACACACATGCACGCGCATTGAGCACAATATATAATATGCTATGATTCTATAGCAGCAGGCCTGAAAGGTAAACCCATGTGTGTGTGTGTGTGTGCGCGCGCGCGTTGGTGCATGGATGTGCACGTTTGCGCGTGCTTGTTCGCATGTGCTTTCTTCCACAGAGGCCCCTGTATTCCAGCAAAAGCAGTTGCACGTGCACCGCGTGCTGTCGTCCAGTCACATGGAACTGGTGAGGCTGGCTTGTGGAACATTCACGTCCCTGGGCTACCCTGCCGCCTCCGTCCTCTGGCTGGTATGTCACACACAGACAGACAAATAGGCAGACAGACGGACAAACAGACAGACGCATACACAGAGATTGATAGTTGTTATGCTTTTAACTATGTGGTCCGGATAAGGTTTTATACTAGGAATTTAACATACACAATAAATATGTACTATTTTTAACCGACCTAAAGTCCCCACCCTCCCCCTTTTATGTAAACTCTCTTATAAAATCTTAAATTTTGTATCGCTAGTCCCCAGATACGCGAAAGCGTGGTAGGGACTATAAACTCCCAGAAGAAGAAGAATACACAGAGTTCACCGTCCATAAGGGTCTCTGACCGATTGGACGCTAATCTCGCCTTCTCTTTGAATACACAGAGACTAGCCTGTGAGGTATGTTCAGTGTTCACGTCTCTGGGTTATCATGCTGCCTCCGTCCTCTGGCTGGTATGTAACACAAAGACAGACAGACACGCACACATATGCACAGTATGCATGCACGTAGACACGCACACGCACTTACACACTTAAGCACTGAGGGCAGGATGAAAAAAAAGCTTTGTCAGCTTATTCTTTAACCCTCAATAAAGATGATTTTGACTTGACTTGACTTGACTTGACACATACATATTCACACGCACACGCATACACACACTTTCACACGCATGCATGTACGAACACAAATTCGCGCACAATCACACACACGCCTACCCAGCGAACATGGCAAAACTAAAGGACACGTCTTTTCCTGTTCTTACTTTCATTTATGCATACGTTTATTTAATTGGACCATTACATACTGCTTTGGGGAGGGGGGGGGGGGGGGGGGGGGGGGGGAAAAACGGGTTTAAATCATTATCACTTTTGAGTTCCTCCAAAAATTTGAATGTAGGGTAAGACGGGGTAAAAAGCCCATGGGCGGGTAAGAAGCCCATGCCAATTATCTCATGAAAAAAAGCAAATTTCAGTCCAATTTGCCCATGAGACGAATTTCAGTGCAATTTGCCCATGAGACGAAGGCTAAACATTCATGGGCAAAATGTGACTGAAATATGCATTTGTCTCATGGGCAAAATGTGACTGAAATTTGCTTTATTTCATGAGATAATTGGCATGGGCTTCTTATCCGCCCATGGGCTTTTTACCCCGTCTTCACCTAATGTCTGAGGACAACGAAAAGATCAGAAAACTGAAGACAGCCACAAACATTTTACCTACTAGTCTGGGAACAAAGAAAAAGAATACGAATAAATATCAGGTAATAGACATAAACATAAGTATAATCATCAGAACAATCATGTACAGAGTGATCTCCCCGTGTTTGATACCCGGTTTTTTTTCTCTCTGTACAAATAGTTCCACCACCTGGAAGTTCTATGCTAGCAACTTCTTCAAATCTTTCACTCGCTTTAACTCTGCTTTTTTCCTGTTCTCATTGTTATCTATTATTTTTTTGACTTATTGGCCCATACTTGGCCTTTTTTTCTAAAAATAAATATCCCTACTAGGCCTCCTTTTCTCCTTTAAGCTCCTCCGAAATTGGAATGTGTCGGCTGAATGCAGCGAGGAGACCAGTGAAAACTAAAAACCGGACACCAACGCGTTTAGCCCATTATGGCCTTGTGGCCTGGGAACAACGTAAAGTGAAGTCAAAATGATCTTTAATGAAGAATGAAAGAATAAGCTTGATTCCAATAACTAACAGTTACAGCAATGCCCCATATGGCCTTTGGCCGAGAGGACGTAAAACTTTAATTGATCAGCATTTTTCGTACATTTCAAGAAGAAGAAGAGGTACAGAGTGATTATTTTGAATCCAGATGCATCTTTATTCTCTTCTTACAATTCTTTCTTTATCCCACCCCCATCTGTGTGTATGTGTGTGTCAGGACCCAGAGGGCAGACTGCTGTCCAGCACGGGCTACATGAACGGAGAGTACTTCCTGGACCTGCCCACGTCCTCCCCCTCAGGCAACTACAGCTGCCTCCTTCACTGCTCCCAGCCCCACTCCTGCTGCCTCCCCCCTGCCTCCCCGCTCTCGCAGCCCGCCTCCCTGCACGTGCCCATGATGTCGCCCAAACCCAGGATGACGCCAGCGGAGCCCACGCCGGAACTGACGTCAGCTTTGGAGAAGGCCGGGGAAAACATGGCGGCGGGCATGGCCGCGCTCGTGAACGAGCAGGTGCAAGACTCGTACGAAGACAACAGAGTGGAGTTTCGGATGTGGAAAGATGAGCTGGAGAAGAAGATGGAGGCGAAGTTCAAGGACCTCAGCGCCAGGATGGAACAGGTTCTGGAAGAGAGGCTGGAAGAGATTGGGGGCAGCGACGTCATGAACATCGATGACGGCAAGAGGGTCAAAGGCAGCAGCCCTAAGAACGTGTACGAAACGGACGTGTACAACAAAATGAAAAACAGCTTGCAGATCCTCTACCAGCAGATGGACCAGGGCCGGAAAAACATGAGTGAGTTCCAGGACAAAGTGACGGGCAGGATCAACTCCTTCCAGCGAAAGCTCAAATCGCTCAGGCTGGGCATGAAGAGACACGGCGTGTACAAACACGAGCGCACCATCAAGAACCTCGTGGAAACCATGAACAAACAGTTCGCGGATGTCAACGAGAAAATCAGAAACTTCCAGATTCCCAATCAGCCTTCTGACGAGCTTCTGCAAAAATTCCAGATCAAGTTGACGGACATGAACAACAAACTGACCCAGGGAGAGGTCAGCCTGGGAAGCTTCCAGAGAAGCATCACTCACAAGATGGAGGATTTACGAGATACCGTGACCGCTCTGGAAGACCGGGTTCAGGGGCACGAAAATGAGCACGTGACTTCCGGTGCAACACGTGACCGGTCCGAGTCGGATGATGACGTCAACGATACCAAGTCGGTGGTGGGGAGGCCCGACAGTGGTGGTGGTGTGCAACCCGAGGTGTCCCATAAGAATGACTATCCTTTCGGTGAGCGGCGAGCGTACACCATGGTAGACGATAAGGCCGATAGCTTCTACCCTAGCTACAATAGCATGCCAGTGTCAGGTGTGTTGTTGTTTGTGTGTTGTTGTTTGTGTGTTGTTGTTTTGTTGTTTGTCTTCATGCTCGTTTGTGCGTGTAAGTGTGTTTTGTAACGTGGCTAACTGAAACCTACTAAGGCATTTTGTTATTTGTGCATTTTGATAATCACACACCATGCCATTCTTTGTGTATAGCATTTAACTGACATTTGTTTATAGATTATGGTGTTTGTACGTTACTCGGTTAGATACATTTATGTTATGAATATTTCATGTCGTTCGTTGCTTGTACTGTTTTTTACAATTTCAATTTAAGTGTCTGATTGTTCATTTGGACAATTCTATTGTCTATTAATTACTTCAAAGTGTTCTGAAATTTCGAAATGGTGTGGAAGCTTTCGATATCAAAACAAGTTAGTAATTGAGTTTTGAAGTTAATGTTGGTCGTAAACTGCACACAGGTAACTGATTTAGTTTACTTCCTCTATACCCCTCCTCCCCCCCTCCTCCTCCCCCCCTCCTCCTTTTTTAGCTGATTTTCTGTAAAAGGTATTACCGAGTTGAAGCAGATGTTCTAGGCAATACTCATAAGCGTTTGTTCAGAAGGTATGATTCGGATACATTATTTAAGAAGTCTCCCCTCAAACGCTTGCAACATTTGTTATTAGAAATATTTACCCCTATATTCTTTTTTTGTAGATGGAATAGTATATCAAGGTGAAATAGGAAAGCCAACATTATTTTCCTTCATCATCATCATAGTCATAATCATCATCAACACCATCATCATCATCTTCTTCTTCTTTTCTTCTTCGTCGTCGTCGAATTCACTATCTCCCTTTCGCTACTCCTCCTCCTCAACATAATTTGTCATGCTTGCTGCTGCTGTTACCCCTCCTCCACCTACTCCACCCCCTCCTCGTTATCACTCTCAACGATGTTTTCAGTGTGTTAATTGCACAAAAATGTACTTGGTTGCCAAGATAAAGGGAAGGGTGGCCTGGACCCGCAATCCTTAACACCCCCCCCCCTCCTCCTCCTCCTCCTATTCTTCCTCGTCCTCCTCCTGCTCATCGTCATCATTATCATAATGTTCACCGGTTTGTGTGTGTTTCTGGTTTGCATGTGGGTTTTCCCACCCCCACAGAAACGTGTGTGGAAGCCAAGCGAAAGGGGGGGCTGGTGAGTGGGGTGTACACCCTCAGACCTGATGCCGACCTGGACCCCCAGCCCTTCTGGTGTGACATGGACACTGCTGGAGGAGGATGGATTGTCAGTACTGTGTGTGTGTGTGTGCGTGTGCGTGTGCGCGTGCGTGTGCGTGTGTGTGTGTGTGTGTGTAGTGTGTGTGTGAGTGTATGTGTGTGTGTATGTGTGTGTGTGTGTGTGTATGTGTGTGTGTGTGTGTGTGTGTGTGTGTGTGTGTGTGTGTGTGTGTGTGTGTGTGTGTGTGTGTGTGTGTGTGTGTGTGTGTGTGTGTGTGTGTGTGTGTGTGTGTGTGTGTGTGTGTGTGTGTGTGTGTGTGTGTGTGTGTGTGTAGTGTGTGTGTGTGTGTGTGTGTGTATGTAGTGTGTGTGTGTGTGTGTGTGTGTGTGTGTGTGTGTGTGTGTGTGTGTATGTGTGTGTGTGTGTGTGTGATTTCGCGTGCACGCGCGTGTGTGTATATATGTGTATGGTTTCGTTAGCGTGCCCGTGTGTATTCGTGTGTGCGTGTGTGTGTTGGCGTGCGTGTGTGTTTATGTGTTTATGTGTACGTGTGCTTGCGTGCGTGTGTGTATGTGTGCGTGCGTGCGTATGTGTGTGTATGTGTGTGTGCATGTACTTATGTGTGTGTTGGGCCCCAGCCCTTCTCCGGTGACAGAGACACTACAGTCTGTGTGAGTGGGATTGTTCTCATAGCAAGGCATCTCCACTACAAACACATTTCAACCCAAGCCCTCCCAAATAGCAACCGCCTTCTCTGCTACCTACTAGAAGTCATTGTCGGACACGACTGACTGCCACGCATATATCGGAATTAGACACACAGTAATGACCAATTTAGGTACGCTGGTATGCACTTACTGTAAATACACACTGCAATCAGGCACAATGAACTCCACGATAAGAACTTTCTTTACAAAGGATTTATTGACCTTTTTTAGGTGGTTGTTTTTATTTGAATGCTTGCAGTCTTAACACATGTGGCATTCAGAAAACCACAACGAAGCATGCAGCAACTCACAGAAAACAACTCGTAATAAAAGATAAGCTTTTTACCAGCACGTGATGCACATCATAGTTTGCTTGCGTAGAGATGCGCAGCCCATCTAGAATGTCCCACTTGCTCCTGTTCTAGCCCAGACTCTTGCTGAAACCTGCCATAGCTGAAGCCTTCTAAACCTTCTTTTTGTTCCAGTTCCCAGCCTTCTCTTGTGTTTTCCACTCTGTAGCTTCATATGCCCAACTTATTCTATTCCCAGCCTTCTCTTAACGGATGATTTTATTTGTGCAAGAAACACGTCGAGATCGACCCTTTACAGAGATCGCAACACTCACTTTGCTCTGGTTTCCTATAAATAAAACCGTCAAATCGGCGATTCTTCCTTGGCGGAGGTGCTGGAAGTCAAATTCTTTCAGTGAAAGAGAAGGCATATGTCTTCTCTTTTCTAATGGCCGGCTGAGTTTAGACCAAATCGTTTGCACGAAAGTTCCACAATACAAGCCTTTTTATTTCTTATTATCTGAAATTTTATACGGTTTACTAAAAGGAGTTTCGCTCACAACAAAGGACATAGCTCAATCTTTTTTTTACTGCATAACAAAGAAGAAAAAGCTTCAACCACAATGAGTGTGTGTGTGTGTGTGTGTGCGTGTGTGTGTGCGTGTGCGTGTGCGTGTGCGTGCGCGTGCGTGCGTGCGTGCGTGCGTGCGTGCGTGCGTGCGTGCGTGCGTGTACGCGCATCAAAAATGTCTTCTCTCTCCGGCACCTCCTCCAAGGAGGAATCGCCGTTTTGACGGTTTGATTTATAGGAAACCAGAGCAAAGTGAGTGTTCCGATCCTTGAAAAGGCTGTCTTTCTGGTGATCTCGACGTGTTTCTTGCAAAAACTCATCCGCCAGAGTCCACCTTTAAGGTTATAAACCGTGAAGCTTCTTTTCCCCAAGTGTTTGTGATACCAGTGTTATTGTGTTCATTCTCTAATGTTTTCTGCTCTAATGCATCCTTGCCCCAGTTTGTTTCTGTTCCTAACCTTTGTTGGGTTTCTTATGTTTCCAATCTTGGTAGGTTGCCTTTCTCATGTATTATTGTGTTTTTATACCACTGCTCGCTCGGCTTTCCCTCGTGTTTACCCAGGTCAGGGATCTTAGTGTCTTCTGCCCTTTTCCCGTAGTTACCCCAGCCATGGATCTTACTGTCTTCTGCCCTTTTCCCGTAGTTACCCCAGCCAGGGGTCTTACTGTCTTCTGCCCTTTTCCCGTAGTTACCCCAGCCAGGGATCTTACTGTCTTCTGCCCTTTTCCCGTAGTTACCCCAGCCAGGGATCTTACTGTCTTCTGCCCTTTTCCCGTAGTTACCCCAGCCAGGGATCTTACTGTCTTCTGCCCTTTTCCCGTAGTTACCCCAGCCAGGGATCTTACTGTCTTCTGCCCTTTTCCCGTAGTTACCCCAGCCAGGGATCTTACTGTCTTCTGCCCTTTTTCCGTAGTTACCCCAGCCAGGGATCTTACTGTCTTCTGCCCTTTTCCCGTAGTTACCCCAGCCAGGGATCTTACTGTCTTCTGCCCTTTTCCCGTAGTTACCCCAGCCAGGGATCTTACTGTCTTCTGCCCTTTTCCCGTAGTTACCCCAGCCATGGATCTTACTGTCTTCTGCCCTTTTCCCGTAGTTACCCCAGCCAGGGATCTTACTGTCTTCTGCCCTTTTCCCGTAGTTACCCCAGCCAGGGATCTTACTGTCTTCTGCCCTTTTCCCGTAGTTACCCCAGCCTGGGATCTTACTGTCTTCTGCCCTTTTCCCGTAGTTACCCCAGCCAGGGATCTTACTGTCTTCTGCCCTTTTCCCGTAGTTACCCCAGCCAGGGATCTTACTGTCTTCTGCCCTTTTCCCGTAGTTACCCCAGCCAGGGATCTTACTGTCTTCTGCCCTTTTCCCGTAGTTACCCCAGCCAGGGATCTTACTGTCTTCTGCCCCTTTCCCGTAGTTACCCCAGTCAGGGATCTTAGTATCTTCTGCCATTTTCCCGTAGTTACCCCAGCCAGGGATCTTACTGTCTTCTGCCCTTTTCCCGTAGTTACCCCAGTCCGGGATCTTAGTGTCTTCTGCCATTTTCCCATTAACCCAGTCAGGGATCTTAGTGTCTTCTGCCATTTTCCCATTAACCAAGTCCGGGATCTTAGTGTCTTCTGCCATTTTCCCATTAACCCAGTCCGGGATCTTAGTGTCTTCTGCCATTTTTCCATTAACCCAGTCAGGGATCTTAGTGTCTTCTGCCATTTTTCCATTAACCCAGTCAGGGATCTTAGTGTCTTCTGCCATTTTTCCATTAACCCAGTCAGGGATCTTAGTGTCTTCTGCCATTTTCCCATTAACCAAGTCCGGGATCTTAGTGTCTTCTGCCATTTTCCCATTAATCCAGTCCGGGATCTTAGTGTCTTCTGCCATTTTCCCATTAACCCAGTCCGGGATCTTAGTGTCTTCTGCCATTTTCCCATTAACCCAGCCATGGATCTGAGTTTCTTCTGCCATTTTCCCATTAACCCAGCCATGGATCTTAGTGTCTTCTGCCATTTTCCAATTAACCCAGTCAGGGATCTTAGTGTCTTCTGCCATTTTCCCATTAACCCAGCCATGGATCTGAGTTTCTTCTGCCATTTTCCCATTAACCCAGTCAGGGATCTTAGTGTCTTCTGCCCTTGTCAAATAGGGAAAACCAGCTACCGCCAATAACCCCAGTGTCTTCTGCCCTTTTCCCGTAGTTACCCCAGCCAGGGATCTTACTGTCTTCTGCCCTTTTCCCGTAGTTACCCCAGCCAGGGATCTTACTGTCTTCTGCCCTTTTCCCGTAGTTACCCCAGCCAGGGATCTTACTGTCTTCTGCCCTTTTCCCGTAGTTACCCCAGCCAGGGATCTTACTGTCTTCTGCCCTTTTCCCGTAGTTACCCCAGCCAGGGATCTTACTGTCTTCTGCCCTTTTCCCGTAGTTACCCCAGCCAGGGATCTTACTGTCTTCTGCCCTTTTTCCGTAGTTACCCCAGCCAGGGATCTTACTGTCTTCTGCCCTTTTCCCGTAGTTACCCCAGCCTGGGATCTTACTGTCTTCTGCCCTTTTCCCGTAGTTACCCCAGCCAGGGATCTTACTGTCTTCTGCCCTTTTCCCGTAGTTACCCCAGCCAGGGATCTTACTGTCTTCTGCCCTTTTCCCGTAGTTACCCCAGCCAGGGATCTTACTGTCTTCTGCCCTTTTCCCGTAGTTACCCCAGCCAGGGATCTTACTGTCTTCTGCCCCTTTCCCGTAGTTACCCCAGCCTGGGATCTTACTGTCTTCTGCCCCTTTCCCGTAGTTACCCCAGCCTGGGATCTTAGTATCTTCTGCCATTTTCCCGTAGTTACCCCAGCCATGGATCTTACTGTCTTCTGCCCTTTTCCCGTAGTTACCCCAGCCAGGGATCTTACTGTCTTCTGCCCTTTTCCCGTAGTTACCCCAGCCTGGGATCTTACTGTCTTCTGCCCTTTTCCCGTAGTTACCCCAGCCAGGGATCTTACTGTCTTCTGCCCTTTTCCCGTAGTTACCCCAGCCAGGGATCTTACTGTCTTCTGCCCTTTTCCCGTAGTTACCCCAGCCAGGGATCTTACTGTCTTCTGCCCCTTTCCCGTAGTTACCCCAGCCTGGGATCTTAGTATCTTCTGCCATTTTCCCGTAGTTACCCCAGCCATGGATCTTACTGTCTTCTGCCCCTTTCCCGTAGTTACCCCAGCCTGGGATCTTACTGTCTTCTGCCCTTTTCCCGTAGTTACCCCAGCCAGGGATCTTACTGTCTTCTGCCCTTTTCCCGTAGTTACCCCAGCCAGGGATCTTAGTATCTTCTGCCATTTTCCCATTAACCCAGTCCGGGATCTTAGTGTCTTCTGCCATTTTCCCATTAACCCAGCCATGGATCTGAGTTTCTTCTGCCATTTTCCCATTAACCCAGTCCGGGATCTTAGTGTCTTCTGCCATTTTCCCATTAACCAAGTCCGGGATCTTAGTGTCTTCTGCCATTTTCCCATTAACCCAGTCAGGGATCTTAGTGTCTTCTGCCATTTTCCCATTAACCCAGCCATGGATCTTAGTGTCTTCTGCCATTTTCCCATTAACCCAGTCCGGGATCTTAGTGTCTTCTGCCATTTTCCCATTAACCCAGTCAGGGATCTTAGTGTCTTCTGCCATTTTTCCATTAACCCAGTCAGGGATCTTAGTGTCTTCTGCCATTTTCCCATTAACCCAGCCATGGATCTTAGTGTCTTCTGCCATTTTCCCATTAACCCAGTCAGGGATCTTAGTGTCTTCTGCCATTTTCCCATTAACCCAGTCAGGGATCTTAGTGTCTTCTGCCATTTTCCCATTAACCCAGTCAGGGATCTTAGTGTCTTCTGCCATTTTCCCATTAACCCAGCCATGGATCTTAGTTTCTTCTGCCATTTTCCCATTAACCCAGCCATGGATCTTAGTATCTTCTGCAATTTTCCCATTAACCCAGCCATGGATCTTAGTGTCTTCTGCCATTTTCCCATTAACCCAGTCAGGGATCTTACTGTCTTCTGCCATTTTCCCATTAACCCAGCCATGGATCTTAGTGTCTTCTGCCATTTTCCCATTAACCCAGCCATGGATCTTAGTATCTTCTGCAATTTTCCCATTAACCCAGCCATGGATCTTAGTGTCTTCTGCCATTTTCCCATTAACCCAGTCAGGGATCTTACTGTCTTCGGCCATTTTCCCATTAACCCAGCCATGGATCTGAGTTTCTTCTGCCATTTTCCCATTAACCCAGCCATGGATCTTAGTGTCTTCTGCCATTTTCCCATTAACCCAGCCATGGATCTTAGTGTCTTCTGCCATTTTCCCATTAACCCAGTCAGGGATCTTAGTGTCTTCTGCCATTTTCCCATTAACCCAGTCAGGGATCTTAGTGTCTTCTGCCATTTTCCCATTAACCCAGTCAGGGATCTTAGTGTCTTCTGCCATTTTCCCATTAACCCAGCCATGGATCTTAGTTTCTTCTGCCATTTTCCCATTAACCCAGTCAGGGATCTTAGTGTCTTCTGCCATTTTCCCATTAACCCAGCCAGGGATCTTAGTGTCTTCTGCCATTTTCCCATTAACCCAGCCATGTATCTTAGTGTCTTCTGCCATTTTCCCATTAACCCAGTCAGGGATCTTAGTGTCTTCTGCCATTTTCCCATTAACCCAGCCATGGATCTTAGTGTCTTCTGCCATTTTCCCATTAACCCAGTCAGGGATCTTAGTGTCTTCTGCCATTTTCCCATTAACCCAGTCAGGGATCTTAGTGTCTTCTGCCATTTTCCCATTAACCCAGCCATGGATCTTAGTGTCTTCTACCATTTTCCCATTAACCCAGTCAGGGATCTTAGTGTCTTCTACCATTTTCCCATTAACCCAGTCAGGGATCTTAGTGTCTTCTGCCATTTTTCCATTAACCCAGTCAGGGATCTTACTGTCTTCGGCCATTTTCCCATTAACCCAGCCATGGATCTGAGTTTCTTCTGCCATTTTCCCATTAACCCAGCCATGAATCTGAGTTTTTTCTGCCCTTGTCAAATAGGGAATCCAGCTACCGCCAGGGATCTCAGTGTCTTCGGCCCTTTTCCCGTGGTTATCCCAGTCAGGGATAATTGCATCTGTTCTTTTCTCCGCCTTCCTGATCTCTGTCATCCGTTGATCTGCAATATTAAATGAAAACAAAATTACCTTGATTTCCATTTTGATCCCTTCTTTATGCCACTTTAGTTAGGCAGCGATTTAATGCTCCCAAAAAAATAGATGATTTTGAAAAAAACCCAGATGCTTGTGGCAAAAGAAAAGACCATCTAACCCTAACCCTATCCCTAACCACGGAAAGAACCAAGAAATAGAGCAGGAGGGTGTAGGGGAAGACGGGGTAAAAAGCGCATGGGCGGGTAAGAAGCCCACCCCAATTATCTCATGAAATAAAGAAAATTTCAGTCAAATTTGCCCATGAGACGAATGCTAGACATTAAGGCTCGTCTCATGGGCAAAATGAGACTGAAATTTGCTTCATTTCATGAGATAATTGGTGGGCTTCTTACCCGCCCATGTGCTTTTTACCCCGTCTTCCCCTAAATCTACATATTTGCCGAGAAATCGATGTACAAAGCCATGCACTTATACTATTTTTTTTTGCTGGAACCATTCCTTTTTTGGGTTGATACATTTTAAGTCCTTTACTGCTTTAGTTATCTTCCTTCCCCACTTTATGTATTTTCTCGTGAAATGTTTTGAAAGTGGAAACTGTTGTCCCCAGAACATCATACACAGCTGTTTCAGGAGGAACATTTGGTTTATCTATATCTTCATAATGTTGTTTCCAAGCCAACTTTAGTTTACCATAAGTAACTTTTCATAAATAATAGTCAAGAATATGTTGTAGAAAGTCACTAAATTAGTTGTATTCAATGGATATTGCTAGATTTTCACTCATGGGCAATTTTATTTGTGTTTGCGATACTAAGTGGAATATTTTCTACTAAAAATGTTGCATGATACTGCTCAACTAAAATAAGTTTTACCATAAATCTGATGGAAGAAATATATTAAGAATACAATGGAGAACATTCAGCAAAAATATTTTTTATGAACAAATGGTTGGTGAAGTTTTTATCTAAGATTTCTAGATTCAGTCTTTTGACTAAACAGCTTGATTTGGTGTGGGACGGAAGAGCTGTGCATATGGTTTATCGGTATTGCTGTGCATTAATTAAAACGTTCCTTAGGTTAAGACGGGGTAAAACGACCATGGGCGGGTAAGAAGCCCATGCCAATTATCTCATGAAATAAAGAAAACTTCAGTCCAATTTGCCCATGAGACGAATGCTAAACATTAACACTCGTCTCATGGGCAAAATGTGACTGAAATTTGCTTTATTTCATGAGTTAATTGGCATGGGCTTCTTACCCGCCCATGGGCTTTTTACCCCGTCTTACCCTACCCACTTTATTTAGATTAATGCAATATTTTGACAGTTTCTGTGTTTACTGCAGATAGATTATGGAAGAAAGTAACAAGATGCGTTGTGATAACAATTGTTAGTACTGTGATCAGATATCACTGCTTATCTAGTAAGAGCAACATGCATTATAGGCCTAGTGTAGCTGGGGAGGGCCCTATTCACCTATATTCCTGTCTCACCTATTCCACTTTCACCTATTCCTCTCTCACCTATTCCTGTTTCACCTACAGTATCTGCGAGGGCCTGTCATGATATGACTCAATCGGCGAAGTGTTTCATTTTGAGATATTGCATCACCAAAAGGTTACAAATTTGCTGTAAAAGTAGACCTACGATTAAAATCTAGCAGATATGTTCTTTTGGTTTAACATTTTAGATTGCGACACTCTCTCTCTCTCTCTCTCTCTCTCTCTCTCTCTCTCTCTCTCTCTCTCTCTCTCTCTCACACACACACACACACACACACACACACACACACACACACACACACACACACACACACACACACACTCTCTCTCTCTCTCTCTCTCTCTCTCACACACACGCACGCGCACGCTCTCTCTCTCTTGCTCTCTCTCTCTCTCTCTCTCTCTCTCTCTCTCTCTCTCTCTCTCTCTCTCTCTCTCTCTCTCTCTCTCTTGCTCTCTCTTTCTCTCACGCACGCACACGCACACGCACGCACGCACACACACACACACACACACACACACACACACACACACACACACACACACACACACACACACACACACACACACATTCTCTCCCTCTCTGTCTCTCTCCCTCTCTCTCTCTCAAATAGTGCAGTCACTCACCGTCCCCACAGACCAATGCCGTGACTAGAAGTAGCACCAGAGCAAGAGACATTATGGAAACCACAGATTTGGACATCATGCTGAAACGAACTTTTCTCTTGCTGCTTGGGCCTGTGAAAATATCACACATATCAACAGGTTTTTTAAAATTTTATTATTTAGGAGTAACAACGAACAATCTAAGTTCAACTTTACAATACCCTCCATCAAATTTTTGCATTGAACATTTTCACCGGGAAAGAGACAGGGTTAGGACCAGCCTAGGGTTATTGTCATGAAAGTTAAAGAGTCAGACTTTGAGATTTAGAGTCGTAACTATGAGGGGCGTGTGTTTAAACTGCAACTTTACCCATAATAGTATCAACACGGTTGATCTCCTGGTACTATAACCAAGAGTGCATCTTGAACTGCTAACACGGGTAGTAAGATGTAAGGTAGACTAAATTGCCAATCAGATTGGCCGTTTATACTGCCTATTGTGATTGATGCTGCCTCAGCCTATTCTCAGTGCAGGCCTGAGCCTGCCGCCGAGTGCCTCATAGAAATTGGGTGCTTGTAAACAAACGCATCTAGCTAAGCTGAATGATGTCCTATCACGACCAAATGTTGCGTACTTACTGAAAAAAAAGGCTGCTAAGTTCATCTGTGTACCTTTCAAGTTGATAGGTATAACGCTTTTTACATGCCGACTTGAAAAAGGGGAATAATTCATTGTTTACATGCATTGCATTCCACGACACCCTCTGCCCCTATCCCCACGATGAACACTCTGTCTCTTGACTTGTAGAGACTACTGACACACTAGCTTCACTTTCACCCTCATCCTCGCTGTTGTCGTCACTTTCGGAGTCAGAAAACGGGTATTCTGGATCTTTATCATCAGGTTCATCCAGATCGAGAAGATGGAGAATCTCCTGTCTTGGCCACGATGTTTTGGCATTTTTCGTTCGTAATTGGCGTCAAATCGGCGATCTAAGACAAAGACATTGCAAAAACGGAAGTATACTATAGGCCTATGGCTGGTACCCACGTGTCGTCATATCCGGCCACAAGGAGCGTGCCATATTATGGGAGACTGCCATCTTAGTCAGTAACTTTGTTTGAAAAATGGAGATCGATGCTGTTTACACACAAATCTGACTAAGATGGCGACACTTCCGTTGGAAGGGTCGAGATGCGCACGCAGGTGGGGGGGGGGGGGAGCCATTGTGTTCCTTCCCGGCTGAACTGGGGGGTTTAATGGTCTTAACCCAGTGCAAGCACTTAATCCTTTATTTTTTTACCTGTCCCTCTTCTAATACTAATAGACCGACAGGTGCCCATTGACCCCCCCTCACCCCGGCGGGGGGGGGGGGGGGGGGGGGGGGGGGGGGGGGGGGGGGATTGGTCACTATATTTTTCTGAAAGCTTGGTCAGTGTACTTTGCAAATTTGATTGTTTGCCAAAAATAAATTGAGGGCTACACTATTTTATACCTATATATATATGAAGGGACCTATTCTGTCAGTGTAAAATAGGGGGTAGGGGTAGTAAAAAGCGCAGAAATAACTCGATTTATATTGTAAACCAACAGTTTTACTCTTGTGAGATTGAGTAATAATAGTATGATGATTTAGGAGTTCTACAGCATGACCTGCTTAAATGTGTGAGTACTTCCGGTTTGTTTTGTCATGAACATAGGACAAATCTGCAAAAACATCAAAACCAAACTATTACTGATAATCTCTAGTCTAAAACGGACATTATTATCTAATAATGGTTTAGTTTAAACAGCCATGAAAACCGTTAGTATTTCTACAACCCATTCATGCCCAAATTGTTCACTTCCGGTATGAAGTTCCTGTTCTAGAGCTTTGATTTTGATTGGTTGTTAACTCATACAACAAAGACGACATACTTTACAGTCAGCTTAATAATTACAAAGACATTTATTAAATTGATTTTACCAATATGATCATTCTTTTGCACATTCGTCCATTAAAAATCTGCCATGTACAAAAGTAACGGTTTTAACGGCCACACACGAATTTTCCATATTCTGAATATTTCAAGTACTATTTCACAGTAGTTTAGTTTTATATTTTTGCTCAGATCTGGTCCTCCTTAATTATTTGAAGGAGATGGTAATTTCAGTTAAAAGTGAAAGTTAAATAACGGTCAAAAACGGTCAATAGATCTCCTTCACTAATATCTTATTGAAATCCCTTTCATTCAAATCTAGTAAATTACATGACTTTTTTATGCACAGCAAAAAATTATTATTGCCTTCTATTGATAAAATAAGCCTGTAAGCCAGTAGAGCAATCACCAGTGGGGCGACCAGAAACGCTCATTCAGTAATTAAAGATGATATACATATTTAAAAATGAAAATGGATTATCTTAATTATTATCAGATTTGTTAGAATTTATGGCACCTATTTTAAAGCAATTTGGTTAGACACATTTTAAATGCAGCCTTAAATTTTAAATATTCAGAAGAGTAGGCCTCATTGCGATCATTTAATTACATCCAGCATTTGCTACGTCAGTTTCTCCCGTTGCATACGTTATTATGGCGCATGAGCTCAATGGTTAACGACGCCATATTTGTTTTTAGTGCTGAATATATCATGAAATAGTTTCACAATGTTAACGTATTTCGGGTCCTCGGTTGCCAAACTTCGATGTTCGGTGAATAGTAACAAAGGCTATTGCTTTTAGCACTTGAATATTGCCATGTTACTGTCAAAACGAAAAAAGAGATGATATTTAACCCATGATACACCATTTTCTTTCGTGGCTGAAGTATGTTTTCTTCCTAGTATAGGGAGTTCTCTGCTTCTCTGCCTCAGTCTCTCCGTATCTGTCTGTTTTTCTCTCTGTCTCTGCTTCTTTCTGTCTGTCTCTCTTTCTGTCTGTCTGCCTCTCTCTCTCTCTCTTTTTCTTTCACACCTTCCACATCTTTCTCCCTCAGCTTTCTGTTTCTGTCTTTGCCTGCTTCCTTGTACTATTTCTTTCTCTGCCCCCCCCCCCTCTCTCTCTCTCTCTCTCATTCCTCTCCTCCTTACTCCCCCTCCTATTTTTCTTCTTCTCTTTCTTCTTTTATTAATTATTTGTTTCTGTCTTTCCTGCATGCTCACATGTATTCTGTCCCTTTAACTCCCATTTGTTACGTATTTATATACAACGAAAGTTCATTATGTATCTGTTTATATTGATAATGTGTGTTCCTTTCTTTGGATTTGAATGCTGTTATCGTTTGTTGAATTCTTTATTTTTAGTTTTCTTCTTTTTCTTTTTTTCGAGGATTGGATGGAAAAAAAAGAAGCTTATTCTGTTTATCCTCAGAAAAAAAATCGTTCATTCATTCATTCATTCATTCATTCATTCTCTGTTTGTCAAATGTTGGATATTGTTCCTGTGTATGATTGTGTTTATTTACTATTATTATTATTATTATTATTATTATTAGTAGTAGTAGTAGTAGTAGTAGTAGTAGTAGTATTATTGTTATTATTATTATTATTTATTTATTTGTCAATGACTGTCTACATATTTCTGATTCTCAGTTTCTCACTCTCTGTATCTGTCTGTGTGTCGCTTTCACTTTGTCTCTGTCTGTCTGTCTGTCTGTCTGTCTGTCTGTCTGTCTGTCTCTCTCTCTCTCTCTCTCTCTCTCTCTCTCTCTCTCTCTCTCTCTCTCTCTCTCTCTCTCTCTCTCTCTTTTTATAATATATCGCATTCCAAATAATTGTCTGAATCTATTTGAACTTAATCGTTATCTAAACGTTATTGTGAATACATAATATGAAATTAACGCTGTTCTTTCGTCCATGTATCTTTTAAAATTGCAATACAAATCCTGTTTTTAGGGGTTCTTGAGATTTTCTTATACGAAGGAAAAAAACTTTTTTGGCAGTTTCAACCGTTAAAACTGGGTCGTCAATTGAATTGAGTCAATGGTCATCAATCTTGAGGAAAAAGACATTATTTGCGTTAAAACGCAATAAGTATCTGTCCATTAGTTTAAGCTATGGCGATTTAAAAACATTTAAGATAATTTTAACGGTTTTAACGGTTATCCTGAAAGTAAATCACTACTTTATAACGAAACTTTGCAGGCATTCAATGGCGCAATCTTGATTAGTAAACAGTTTTTGAATATTGTGATTAAGTTACCAATGAAAACCAAAAAAGCACTATTTTGGTCGTTTTTTTCTGTTAAAAACGGTTATTTAAAGCATTATTGTACCTAGTCATTATCTAAGATAACGAGCATCGTCCTTGAGACATTGAACTAGTCACTCGCTGCTTGATTTTTATCATAAGCAGTTGGAGAGTTAATACTGAATAGATAGAAAGACCATTTTGATCTATCAGACTGGTACAAAAGCCCACACCCCGATTCTAAAGTACTGTCTCCCTTATATGACTTGCCACAGATGAACAAGAACAGGATGAACAACATCTATAATAATAGCAAAGGCGAAAACAAAAACAAAAACAACAATAAACTTCGCAATTTTATGGATGTTTTGAAATTAAATATACCTCAGTCATTTAAACTCAAATACAGACGCCAAAGAAGGAAATCTCGATTTAACCACACCTCTCTCTATTATGAAATCTTTCTAAATATTTAAGGGTACCTTTGTTTGGTGTCTGCGGGTAGTTTGATCCGTTATTTACATAACGGAAAATAAAAAACAAAAATAAAAATACAATCTAAGTTTTTACGGTTACCTAACCCTACCCTCAAAATGGAAATACAGACGCCAAAGAAGGAAAAAATATGTTATAAAAACCCTTCTAGACATATGTAGCCCTCAATTTAAAAAAGGCAAACAACCAGTTTTCGATTTTAATCATAAAAACGCTTCAGAAAATCATAGTGGCTAATCCCCCCCGGCGGGGTGAGGATTCACTTCTATGGCGTTGTGGTCTATAAGGCCTAACTTTTCAGTTTCTTCTCAAGCTTTTCTTCCGGCATAAGTGGTAGAACCTCCCGGTTCCGTGGCAAAATAATCTAAGTGTTGATTGTGGCCACGCACAGCTAAGAAGAAGAAGGGAAACTACTCGCAGAACGAAGGCAATCTGTGGTCAAACGTTTTACACGACTTTTGTACCTTATACCGTTGGTCGACTGTGAACGTGGCCAGGCAGTGGGGGATGTTCTACTGCCTCGAACACGACCGTGGCCCGTCATCAGTGTGTTAACACGTGCTTGATGACAAAGGCATAGGAGACATCCGGCACGTGAACCAATGAAACAAGAGTAAAAAATGATTTTTGTTTAAAAATCTCACTCAAGAATGACATATTGGCCTACGTATTAATTAATCAGTAGCGTATGTAAAGAAAGTTCAGAAACACACACAAACACACAGAGAGAGAGAGAGAGAGAGAGAGAGAGAGAGAGAGAGAGAGAGAGAGAGAGAGAGAGAGAGAGAGAGAGAGAGAGAGAGAGAGAGAGAGAGAGAGAGAGAGAGAAGACACGCAGACAAAGAGAGAGAGAACTCGGAACTCGGATGTTTATTGTACATTGGCCTTAGGCACAATACATTGTTTGGAGGAAGGGGAGGCAGGGCAAACAAAATACAAGAAGGTATACATCAACCGAACATATATTGCATATTAGTAGATGTATATCAGGTAACACACACACACACACACGAAATATTAGTTTATAATGGTTTTATACTATGACACACCCTTGGATTATAATTATACACCATTTGTAGAACCACATACTAATTTAACTAGAACTACTTCATATGCCCCATATGTACCTTGCCGGGTCGAGAGGACGTAAAACACTGTCTTTCATTCTTCAGAACTACTTCATAAATATTCACAGTCTTCCGTCTGTTGACAGGATGAAATACATACATAGTTAAGTTATGCATATGAAATGAACTGGTTGCTGTAAGTGGCATGTGAGCTGGAAGTCTAGCTGATTCTTGGAGAAACTTCAGTCTAAGGTCGTTATAAGCTGGACATTCAAAAAGGAAATGTTCATTTTCGATCTTAGTTCTGCAGAATGGACAAGACTTTGTGTGTTCTAATGTACAGAGAGAGAGAGAGAGAGAGAGAGAGAGAGAGAGAGAGAGAGAGAGAGAGAGAGAGAGAGAGAGAGAGAGAGAGAGAGAGAGACGGATACGGATACGGATATTTTATCTAGTAAGAGAGAGAGAGAGAGAGAGAGAGAGAGAGAGAGAGAGAGAGAGAGAGAGAGAGAGAGAGAGAGAGAGCTGTGTGAACGGCCTGCATTCTACAAATGTCAGACTTTTTAGGAGATGAATGTCGGTTCAAAAACACAGCCGGTGTTGTAGTGATTACAGCATTATACTATCAAATGAAATAAAAGGACACTGGCTTTAACCCTTTCACCACCAAAGTCGCATTTTAGCACCACAGTGATTCAACACCTATGTCACTAAAAGGCATCAAATTGGGGTCTATTATCCAAAGGCCCTAGACCTTATTTTATATGTGTCACAGAAGAATCCCCAATACTGCAGATGGATTTTGTTCTCTACCCAGGTAAATTTAATGGACATTTTTTGCTGAAATATGGCTGGCGGTGAAAGGGTTAAGGATGAAAGTGTTTGATTGTGTATTTGTTTGTTTGCTTTTTCGCATTTAAAGAAAAAAAAGGGTTTCCACATTAGTGTTTAACCCTTTCACCGCCAGCCATATTTCACCATTAAATTTACCTGGGTAGAGAACAAAATCCATCTGCAGTATTGAGGATTGTTCTGTAACATATATAAAATAAGATCTATTCTTACTTCCCAAGACTAAGACAATAGGGTCTTTGGATAATAGACCCCAATTTGATGCCTTTTAGTGACATAGGTGTTAAATCACTGTGGTGCTAAAATGCGACTTTGGTAATGAAAGGGTTAATCATTATTGTTGTTCCTTTTCCACGCATAGGGTAGTTTATGTTGCAGCCAATTCTCAGCTGTGTAACCAAAATATTCAGTGAGTACCATGTATACGCATTTTTGCTTGCTGTACTCTTATTTAAATGTTGTTGCTGCTGTATTGCGTAATTTGGAATACAATTGTTTAAACCAAGGATGAAAACAAACAAGCAAGCAAACGGAAAAGGTTTAAAAAATGTGTTTGCGGTCGACGATACTTACCACCAATTCCGCCACCAGGAAGCGGAATATGATGGGAGAGAGAGAGAGAGAAGTAGACTGACGACCAGCTTGGTCGTGCTCATTTATAACATCGGGGATGAAAAAGATCGTTGATATGCTATCTTTTTCATTTATCAAAAATCTATTTATCAAAAACCAAATCTGTACTGCTTTGTTGTGATCTGGATGAACAGCGTGCGTTAAAATGTGAACGGTGCTTTTACCGTAGTCTGTGGAGTTTCAACTTTTGAGTAGGGGCCTACTGACACAGCTTTGAACTCAATAACAAAATAAATGTAAATAGGTCTATATCCCCTCCCTTTAACCCTTTCACCGCCAAAGTCGCAGTTCAGCACCACAGTGATTTAACACCTATGTCACTAAAAGGCATCAAATTGGGGTCTATTATCCAAAGACCCTATTGTCTTAGTTTTGGGAAGTAAGGATAGACCTTATTTTATATACGTCACAGAAGAATCCCCAATACTGCAGATGGATTTTGTTCTCTACCCAGGTAAATTTCATGGACATTTATGGCTGAAATATGGCTGGCGGTGAAAGGGTTAAAGATGAAAGACGTACTCATGAACACCCACCCTCCCTCTGTGTTTAATTTAACGTTGCGCGTATGTGCGCGCACGTGTGTGTGTGTGTGTGTGTGTGTGTGTGTGTGTGTGTGTGTGTGTGTGTGTGTGTGTGTGTGTGTGTGTGTGTGTGTGTATGTATGTGTGTGTGCGTGCGCGCATGCTTTGTATGTGTGTTTGTTCGTATGTTTGTGTGTGTGCGCGCGTGTGTGCGTGTGTGGCTTTACCAGGTGTTTCAGAGGAGGCAGAACGGCAGTGAGGATTTCTACAAGCCCTGGGAGGACTACGTGAAGGGCTTTGGTCAGCCGAACGGAGAGTTCTGGCTGGGTGAGTTGGTGAAGTATTGACCTACCGTCTACCCCCTGTCTCTGTGTTTGTCTGACCGCGTGTTGAAACCGTGGGACGATTGAATGATTTGATTGATTTTATTTAAAGTCTGCTCACACAACGGTGATATTACTTATTAGACTTAAAAAAAAACCACTAATAAAAACAACTATTTTTTGTAATGTGTGAAAATACTAGCTTATATATACGCTTGCGCGCGTGTGTGCGTGCGTGCGTGTTTGTGTGTGTATATAGTATATAATATATATGAAAAAATATCAGTTTACTGCTGCCTACAGGACTCAAAAGTTAGAGCATTTGAAATGCAATAATAGTTAAATTGTTGAAAAGGTCCCTATGTTTTTGAAACGGATATTAAAACCAAAGCCAGTATTTTGATCTATGTTCTAAAAAAAACCTCCCTAGAGTCGAAACAGCTGTCCTCGGCTGGGTTCTGCCATTGCCTCCCTAATAAGGAGGAAAAAATAAACTAGCACTCTTTATGTCATTTTAGAACATAGATCAAAATACCAAGTTAATCTAACTGGTTTTGATTTTAATGTTCGTTTCAAAGACAAAGGGACAAAAACGTTTTAACAAAAGATAACAGCCGCACAGCCAGGCTTCCCACTCCACACATATTTCACGAGCTTTCGCTTTATTCAAGCTTCATCAGGTGAAGTCTGCAAAATAGTCATTACACAACTAGGATCACCGGACAACTAACAAATTCATTAAAATATGAGACAAAAAGAGAGAGAGAGAGACAGAGAGACAGACAGGCCGAAAATGATACTTCATTGCTCAAAATAAAAACCACCTAAAAGCACAGTCAGATAGACGGAGAGAGATAAAGGGAAGAGAGAGAAACATAGAAAAAGAGAGAGAGAGGGGGGGGGGGGGGGGGGAGACAAGGAGAGAGTGAGACATTATTTTGTAACATAGTACATACACAATTATAATCATCAGACAATCCAAACTAAGAGAGAGAGAGGGGGAAAGGGGAAAAGCAACAGACCGACAGGGTGGGTGGGTGGCGGTGTGTGTGTGTGTGTGTGTGTGTGTGTGTGTGTGCGTGCGTGCGTGCGTGCGTGTGCGTGCGTGTGTGTGCGTGCGTGTGTGCATGCGCGTGCGTGTGTGTGTGTGTGTGTGTGCACGCGTGCGCAAGCATGAGCGGAGCATGCTGATGACAGAAAGACAAAGAAAAAACAGAGACAGAGACAGGCTGACAGAACGGAGAGGATTGAGAAACAAACTAAAATTGGCAGAGCTTTTTGCCATGACGTCAGTCCTGTCTAGTCCTTATTGCTGCCATGTTTGTCACCATTATTCCAACCATGGGAAAAGGTGCAGATCAGCGCCCCCCGTCACAGTCTTGGTTCATTGCGGTTTTTTATGTCTTGCCTTTATATTCTACTATTAGCAACTGCATATTCTTAATTGTTTAAATGGATACAAATTCACGTTAAAATCGATAGAGGTTTTTAAGTGCTCAATCTGCAGTGACAAAACAAGGCAACCTAAGACTTCTCTGCAAACCTGTCACCAAGTACAAAACAGTTGGAAACAGATCTTTTAGTTTCCAAGCACCACACATCTGGAACAATCTCCCTTTCCCTCTCCGCAGCTCTCCATCTCTGTCTTCTTTCAAAACTGGCCTGAAGACGCATCTTTTCAGAAAATATCTCTGTTCATTTCTGTGTGAAAATACTGTCAGCCAACCTTTTAAATAATTCGTGTTTTATGTAGGTATTTTAAATGTGAGTTGTGTGAGTGCGATAAAGTGATTTTGTTTTCTTCTAAATAATTTGAAGTACATGTATTTTGAATATCTTTTGTGTGCGTGGGGTAAACTTACTTTCTTTTCTTTTTCTCTATCTTTTTTTTCCCATGTAAAGCGCGGTGAGTCCTGCTGTGTCAGGAGAACAGCGCTATAGAAGATGTATTAATTATTATTATTATTAAGACTGAAACCCCCCCGGAAAAAACGGAGAAATGGAGGAAGGGTGTTAATTAGTCTGCATCTTTGCCCAACCATGGGCCAGGGTTGGAGAAGCTGCACCACATCACCACAGGGAGGCGGCACAGCCTGAGGGTCGACCTGACCACCTTCGACGGCACGGAGGGCTACGCCTTCTACCAGACCTTCCGCGTGCTCAGCGCCCACCACAAGTACCTCATGACTCTGTCTGGGTACTTCGGATCCGCTGGTGAGCTTGAAGGCATAGACAGACAGTCAGATAGTCAAACAGGCAAACACAGAGACATACAGAAACTCACAAACTCACAGTTATTTGGTTATATCGAGCCATTGCATTCTATTTCATGTGTTCTCCTTACATGTGCAGGTACATTATCATTATATTGAATAATCGTGGTGTCTTTTTACATGTCCTATACAGTTTTATGTGTTGGGTATTTCATTATTATGTTCTTATTGTATGTGTGTTTATGCCGTGCCACAAATCCATTTCTCACTTTGGAGATAATAAAGTAGTCTTGAGTCTTGAGACCTTCCGCGTGCTGAGTGCCCACCACAAGTACCTCATGACTCTGTCTGGGTATTTCGGATCCGCAGGTTAGTAGGCTCTATAGTAATACTTTGAGTGGGTTCCCCTTTGAGTGATAGGAAAGACAGGGACTCTCACACTGAAGACGGACAGACATGGTGCGTGCTCAGTGACCAATACAAGTACCCCGTGACTCTATCTGGATACATTGGATCGGCTGGTGAGCATTCTGATCTGTAGGCACTAGACAGTTGCACAGATAGTCAGACAGACAGCAAGACACAGAGACACATAAACAGACCAGACCGTAACACAATGTGTGCTGAGTCAAAGATATTCTAAAAGGGTAGGATGGATTACTTAAGAGCTCGGCGAACCGGGCTGATAGAGTTATCGTTAGTGGGGACAGTACACTTTTCACAGTGGAGGCTATCCAAAAACTCAGACTGGAACTTGAACGGAGAATTCAACTGGCCTATCGCCGTGTAAAATGTGTCCTGTTTAAAAGGGACATAACCAGTGTTTCTGTCCTCACTACTCATATAGGGAAAAGAGACCGGATGCTTATCTTCCCCTATACAGTCTTTGGCTGAGTGTCCCATCATACGACGCTGTCTGGATACTTTGGATCTGCTGGTGACGTTCACCTCCTCTCTCTCTCTCTCTCTCTCTCTCTCTCTCTCTCTCTCTCTCTCTCTCTCTCTCTCTCTCTCTCTCTCTCTCTCTCTCTCTCTCTCTCTCTCTCTCTGTGTTGAGGGTGTGAGGGAGCAAGGACGCACAGAGACACATACAGATAAACTGATACGCGCACGCTCACACATTGTACCTGATTCCACTTATTCCACAGGCGACGGTCTCTTCGTGCACGACAACAAGCCCTTCTCCGCCTGGAACAAGGACAACGACGACTGGCAAGATGGCCACTGCGCCGCCAACTACCGCTCCGCCTGGTGGTACGCCAAGTGCCGCGTCTGCGACCTCAACGCCCCCTACAGCACCGGCACCGACGGCATCATGTGGCTCTACGGCGACGACGTCTGGGGCGCCGGGAAAATCCGACGGGTCGAGATGAAGATTCGACCTCATCAGTGAGGATTGTAAGGGAAAATCCGACGGGTCGAGATGAAGATTCGACCTCATCAGTGAGGATTGTAAGGGAAAATCCGACGGGTCGAGATGAAGATTCGACCTCATCAGTGAGAATTGTAGGGAAAAGAAGGGAAAAACACAACTTTTGGAAGATCGAGATTGACAACTGTTTTTTTGAGAGGAAAACACAACTACATGCCAAAAAACCACCCCACACCCAAACTCCAATAACCACAATCAAGTGTTTCGGTCCTGTACTCCTTATGTGCTAAAGGTCACAAGGGTCACTGCTGCACACAGATAATAACTCTTATTTGAGTGACCTGGGTGATGTATGAATGAAAATCTGTTTAACGTCCTCTGACCTGGAACAGGCACATATAATAATATATGTTGTATATGTGGGACATTTGTAGATATAAAGATAGTGGGTCGATCCTGGAGGTACTGCAATACCAGGAAAGACACACATTTGTAAATTAATAAAGATATGATATGAAGCATATTTAAGTCGTGAAAAACCCCCTGAGTGACTTGGATGCGGCCCAGTTCCCATACAGTAGTGCTGTCCCCCATTTTAAGGAAAATTGTTTACGATATGAATTTTTCCTAAATGTTGCACTTTTCCCCTCATTTCCTTATTAGATTTGTTAATTGTCCATTGTAATTATGAATTTTGTCCCTTTTTTTCTCCTTCCAATTTCGTCCAATATCATTGGTGAAAAGGCGTCAAAGTAAAATCACTGATTTTCCTTTTACACACCATAATGCATCACTTGGAACCTATCTTGGCTTCTTGTACTTTCAGTGCAGAATCAGTTCATTGCCCTCCCCTCATCCGCTCGCCTATTATGTTTATAGATACATTTCGTTGGCTTGTAGTACTTTCAGTGCAGAGTCAGTCCATTGCCCTCTCCACGTCCACTCGCCTATAATGTTTATAGATACATTTCGTTGGCTTGTAGGGGAAGACGGGGTAAATAGCGCATGGGCGGGTAAGAAGCCCACCCCAATTATCTCATGAAATAAAGAACATTTCAGTCAAATTTGCCCATGAGACGAATGCTAGACATTAACGCTCGTCTCAAGGGCAAAATGAGACTGAAATTTGCTTCATTTCATGAGATAATTGGGGTACGGGTGGGCTTCTTACCCGCCCATGCACTTTTTACCCCGTCTTCCCCTAGTACTTTCAGTGCAGAGTCAGTCCATTGCCCTCTCCTCATCCGCTCGCCGCTAATGTTCATAGATAAATTTCGTTGGCTTGTAGTACTTTCAGTGCAGAGTCAGTCCATTGCCCTCTCCTCATCCGCTCGCCTATAATGTTTATAGATACATTTCGTTGGCTTGTAGTACTTTCTGTGCAGAGTCAGTCCATTGCCCTCTCCTCGTCCACTCACCTATAATGTTTATAGATACATTTCGTTGGCTTGTAGTACTTTCAGTGCAGAGTCAGTCCATTGCCCTCTCCTCATCCACTCGCCTATAATGTTTATAGATACATTTCGTTGGTTTGTAGTACACCTTTCAGTGCACAGTCAGTCCATTGCCCTCTCCTCATCCACTCGCCTATAATGTTTATAGATACATTTCGTTGGTTTGTAGTACACCTTTCAGTGCAGAGTCAGTCCATTGCCCTCTCCTCATCCACTCGCCTATAATGTTTATAGATACATTTCGTTGGTTTGTAGTACACCTTTCAGTGCAGAGTCAGTCCATTGCCCTCTCCTCGTCCACTCGCCTATAATGTTTATAGATACATTTCGTTGGCTTGTAGTACACCTTTCAGTGCAGAGTCAGTCCATTGCCCTCTCCTCGTCCACTCGCCTATAATGTTTATAGATACATTTCGTTGGTTTGTAGTACACCTTTCAGTGCAGAGTCAGTCCATTGCCCTCTCCTCGTCCACTCGCCTATAATGTTTATAGATACATTTCGTTGGCTTGTAGTACTTTCAGTGCAGAGTCAGTCCATTGCCCTCTCCTCGTCCACTCACCTATTATGTTTATAGATACATTTCGTTGGCTTGTAGTACTTTAAGTGCAGTCAGTCCATTGACCTTTCCTCATCCGCTCACCTATTATGTTTATAGATACATTTCGTTGGCTTGTAGTACTTTCAGTGCAGTCAGTCCATTGCCCTCTCCTCGTCCACTCACCTATTATGTTTATAGATACATTTCGTTGGCTTGTAGTACACCTTTCAGTGCAGAGTCAGTCCATTGCCCTCTCCTCATCCACTCGCCTATAATGTTTATAGATACATTTCGTTGGCTTGTAGTACTTTCAGTGCAGAGTCAGTCCATTGCCCTCTCCTCGTCCACTCACCTATTATGTTTATAGATACATTTCGTTGGCTTGTAGTACTTTAAGTGCAGAGTCAGTCCATTGCCCTTTCCTCATCCGCTCACCGCTAATGTTTATAGATACATTTCGTTGGCTTGTAGTACTTTAAGTGCAGTCAGTCCATTGACCTTTCCTCATCCGCTCACCTATTATGTTTATAGATACATTTCGTTGGCTTGTAGTACTTTCAGTGCAGAGTCAGTCCATTGCCCTCTCCTCGTCCACTCGCCTATAATGTTTATAGATACATTTCGTTGGCTTGTAGTACTTTCAGTGCAGAGTCAGTCCATTGCCCTCTCCTCGTCCACTCGCCTATAATGTTTATAGATACATTTCGTTTTTCCTCAAGTGTCATCAATGTGCATATTGCTATCCATCATTAGTTGGCCTTTGGGGACCATCTTGAAGGCAAACTGTTCTAAAGTCCTCAAGGCAGAGAGATGTAGGGATGCACCCTTGGCAAGGCATCTCCACTACCAATTCCAGCCCAGCAGTTTGGAATAGCAGTTGCCTCCTCTCTGCTATCTGGCGGTCATAGACGGACTAGCTTACACACAAACACATTCACAAGATTTCATTTGTGTGTTTTGATGGTGAATCAGTTGGTATGCATTTTATTTGATTGTTTAAAAAAAAATCACATAGAAATGGAGATGATTTGCTAGGAGCAGCGAAAATCATTTATGAGAAGCTATTATATTGTTGTTTCTTTGTTGGTTGTTCTCGTATTTAATGTATTCATTTTCTTTTATGGCCTTTTCTGCTTGAGTGTTTAGAACAGAAAATAAATATTAGGCTTATAAAGTGATTTGGGAATTTCCGTAGGTTGTTAAGTTTTTCTGATAATACGTTAATTTTGTATTTACTTGTGTGCTTATTAGAAGACGGCATTATCTGTTGATAATGCACGTATATCAATGAATGTGTATTTGTCGGTCGAGTTTTAAATTGTAAAAGTTTGCCAGAAGTACAGACGATTTGTTTTGTTCATTTGTTTGAATGGTTTTTATTTTATCGTTGTCTTTAATATTGTGTGCATGTTTGTTTTTGTCCTTAAACAGCTCATTAGTTTTTAGGAATTCACATGAAGCACTGATAAGATGATTTTGTTCAATTCAGAATTTCATTTAGCCTGTAATTACTTTCATTACATGTGCAAAATTTAATTAATTTGTTTTTAACAAGATGATTTTGTTCAGTCGTTGTTGGTTTTATTAGTGGTACATTAGCGTTTGTTTTTGTTTTCCTTTTTAATGAAATATGGATTACATTTTGCTGGTACCGGGGACAATCATTTATGAGACATTATATTTGGTCGTTTGTTTGGTGGCATATCAGTTTGTGTGTGTGTGTAGTTTTTCATGCAGAATTTCTTTTTAATGCACTTTAGTGTGTGTGTGCATGTGTGTTAACGGTACATTGCTTTGTGTACGTTTACTTGTGTGTTCATTTTCTCTATGATTAAAAAAAATAATATCATTATGTAGTTAATATTTATTCTTAACTCCCCTGTGGGGATACCGGGGGTCTTTTGTATAAATAGTTCCTCCACCTTCTGGAAGTTCTGTGCTTGTAACTTCTTCTAATCTGCCACTCTCTTTGACTCTGCCTTTTTGTGTGCTTTCTGTCATCTACTATCTTTCGGATTTATTGGCCCATTCTCCTGCCTTTAAAACAAAATTCTAAATAATTTTTCTCCTTTGAGCTCCTCCGAAATCAGAATGTGTTGGCTGTCCGCAGCAGGGGGACCAGTGAAAACTGAAAACCGGACACATACGTACCTTGCCCATTATGGCCATACGGCCTGGGAACGCAGAAGAAGAATAATAATTCTTAATTATGGTGTATCCATTTGTATATGATTATTTCGTTCCATGTTTTCAATATTGCTTAGCTATTCTTTACTCTTGGCTCTGTCTGCTTGGCAAGTCAATATTGTTTTTGTTGTTTGATTTGTGTCCGTGTTATTTTGTTCATATGATAAAATGCCTTTTGATCGTTTATTTCATTTTGGATGGCACACGTTTCTGTTTACTTAGATACGTATTTGTCTTGTTTTATACGTTGAATTGTATGCTTTAGATTTTGTCATTGTCTTGACTTGTTTGGGAGAGTATTGTGTCAAATTGTTGCTTTTATCTTCATTGTGTATCTTCTCACTTCATTAATTTTTTTCCCATCAATTTGTTTTAATTGTATCATCATCAATATTACTGTTTTCTTTCAACAGAATGAACCGAGGAATTTGTTGTTGTTGTTTTACGTGTGCAATCTGACATTTGCATACAAACCTTTTCTAGACTGTTAACTTATGTTTATGGGCTACGAGTTAAACTTTTACTACTTCTGAGTACTTACCTTTGCACATGAGTTTCCGTGTGTATATGTAAGCGTGCCGCATGCGCTCGCGCTCGCGCATGTGTGTGTGTTAAGAGCTTGAATAAGAAAAAACATTGGGATTTTGATTAATTCTTGTAAAGGATCAAGGCACATGTATCACCCAAAAATATTTTTCGAGTGTGTCTGGATTGTGCTTTGGATACAAGAATTATTTGATTCATTAGTTTTTATTGATAATCGTTTGTTGTTGCTGTGTGGGGATGCATGAATGTCGTGCATGTACATGAATCTGTGTGTGTGTGTGTTTGTGAGTGTGTGTGAAAAAGAGAGAGAGAGAGAGAGAGAGAGAGAGAGAGAGAGAGAGAGAGAGAGAGAGAGAGAGTGGTCAGGCTTTATAACATTGCAGTTAGTCTTTATTATGAATGGATTTTTCATTTGTGATTTTCACTTTGTTATTTTATCATCATTGAAGTGCTTTGCTACAGATCATCAATTTCCACAACATCAATAGGTAAATATGTAAACAAGCATCTCAAAAACATTTGTAAATAGGTAAGGGAATTTTGCATACTCAAAGTATTCATTTTTTCTCTCTAATTGATTATAGCAATCATTTTCTTTAAAAAGAAAACAAAGAAGAAAATTGTGAGGTATGCTTTGCATAAAAGCAGCATGTACATTCTGCAATTCTTAAATGATGAACTCACAATTCTGAATTGAAACTTTGACAGTTTTATCACCATTTTATGATATTTTCAGTAAATTAAAGTCTCACCAACCATACAAACTATACTGAGTGTGTGTGTGCATGCTGTGTGTATGCATGTATGCGTCTGTGTGTGTGCGTGTGTGTGTGCGTGTGCGCACGTGCATGCATTTGTGCACATATGAATGTATGTATACAAGATAAGTGTGTGCACAAAAACAACCTCCCCAAACATTTACTGGGAAATTGGAAATACAGTGGAACCTCCCTTATTAGTTATAAGACCTTCAAAAATCATCCAAAATGAGGTCTTATAAGGGAGGGGTCTTATAAGGGAGGGGTCTTATAAGGGAGGCAATTTTAATACTTACAAAGAAGGGCAATGTCTCAGAGAAGTAGGTCTTATGTGTGAGGGAGTCTTATAATGGGAGGTCTTATAAGGGAGGTTCTACTGTACTTTGTTATTTTGTACACAATGTGCATGTGCAGGTACACTTTTTCCCATCACAAATCCAGTTTTATTTTATGGCAATAAGTTTATTCTTACAAAAAAAGTGTTCTACACAGGGTCAGTGTCATCAGTATAAAAATATGGCCCAGGAACAAAAACAATATCAATACTGCTGAAAAAGGGAAACTCCAACAAGGGAAGAAATGATTAACTCAAATAGTTGTAAATGCAAAGAACAAAAAAAAAAAAGAGAAAAAAAGAGCAATGAAAACAACAACATGATGATCGAATGATGATTAAATACAATGTTAATTATTGCTAATAAGCATTCATTAAAAGAAAAGAACTGTAACATAAGAAACTGCACCAAAAAAAGAAAAATGTAAATGCTTACACAAAAACTAAGAAAACGACAGTATTCTATTATTAGCATTATGAACTTGTTCTGAAATACAATCATTCGTTTTCCTTCATAGCTCTGAGCACTACATTCCCATACAGCTTTAACACACACACACACACACACACACACACACATCCACACACACAAACAAAGGACTTCGCTTGTTAACACTAAATATTTTGGGCCGACTTGGAACAAAAACAAAAATAATACAAACAAACAAACAAAAAATATCTCTAAATCAGCGAATGCCTCAAAAGTTCTCTCATACACATGGATTATGTTGTTCATTCGCAATACAACTAGAAAGACATTTAAGGCATCGGACAGAAAAGCACAATTGAAATGACAAGTTGAATGAAAAGAATATATATACTCTCCCCCCCCCCCCCTCCCCACAAAACACCCCCCCCCCCCTCTCTCTCTCTCTCTCACACACACCAGGGTTCATAGCCAAACAGCATCCTAATTTTCCCAAACTTTTCCCAAACTTTCAAAGCCCAACTTTAGGGTTTTCCCAAATCGAAGGTTTTTCGGAAAGCGGCACAATATGCTGAGCGCTTGTTGGTTGCATCATTTTGCAGCCATACTTTATATGCAGAATTTTCGAGCCAAAGCTCACTGAAGACACATTTGCCCGGCAATTGTGCTACGCATAAAGATCGGATGTCTTTAAAGTGAAGCAACTCGCGTCAATTCCAGTAAAAAATCGATCGTATGCATAAAAATATTCATTTTATTTCATAATCATAATTTTTTTCTTGGCACGGTGATTCAAAATTATGGTCCTGGGCGATTTTGGGGGCAGATTGATAAAGATTTGACAGCAGCTCAAAATTCACAAACTTTCAAAGACACTACTCTTGGTTTTTCATTTTTCACAAACTTTCATGGGCCTTGAAAATGAAGTCTATTTTCCCCAAACCTTCCCAAACTGCTGTGAACCCTGCACACACACACACACACACACAGACAGATACACACTCGCATGCACATACTATTCCATTTTACACTTATACAGTTACCAGAAAATAGTTATTAAACATATCAAGTAGAAAACAAGTACATTATAAAAAACAACAACAACAAACACAAACACAAAAAACCCAATAGTGACTGTACTCACTATTTCAGCTTTCCCCCTTGTCTTCACCAGTCTTCTACCCTAATTTCTGGAATTATTAACACATCAGTAATTATCGCCCAGAAGTTAGTCTATTGTAGTCCCGTCAACAGCTATGGTATCTCAGGACTGTCATCGCGCAAAGTTCGACCAAAGCACAAATATTATCGCCCAGAACTTTTTAGCAAAGAACAACCAAAAAACGCATGGAAAACTGTTGACACTGAATTAAAACAAGAGAAATAGATATCTCCAGAGGGATTTTGTTCAATACAAACTTTTGTGTGCACAATCCAAGACACACACAAGGCATGGTGAAAAAGGCAGCGCTGTGTCATTTAAGGCAAAACTAACAGTGATTTACAATTGCTGTTTTATGTCGGTACATAGGTGATGCAACGGGTAAACCAATCATGCTACGGTGGTAGTACATAATAATATAACAACTTACGACACACCCGTGCAAGACACGCCTATCAAGGATGCTAAGCATATCATTTTGATGTGATAAAGGGTTTAGATTTATGAAAACTGTGAAAGTGTTCAATAACAATGCCCGTGACAAACACACACACACCAAGAAAACAAACAAACAAACAGAAAACCACGTAAAAACAAAGCCAAAAAACCAACCCCACCCAAATACATAAACACAAAAGGAATAAAGGAAACAAAAGACAGAAAAAAGTGAAAGAAGAAACATTAGAAAGAGAAAAAATATTGAAATGTTGTGAACATACATGTACTCGCTGATGGCAAAATTCATCAACAAAGCTCGGGTCAATGATTGTACAGTCAAACCTCTATTATAAGACCCTCTGTTAAGGGACCTCCTCTCATTTAAGACTGATGTTGTTTTTTTGGGGGGGCACAGATGTAATGTATCTTACTATGAGTTGTGCATAAAACCGACCTCCGTTATAAGACCCCTCCAGTTTAAGACCGATTTTCTTCTGACTTTTTGGAAGTCCTACAATAGAGGTTTGACTAAAAAAGTAAAGAAAGCAACCATTTGTAGCAACAAAAAACCCAACAAGATTTATAAAAAACAAGAGCAAAAAACAACAAAATAATGGGTAAAGGTCAAGATAAATAATAAAAGAGCAAAGGATGACAGAAAAATATCACTAACAAAAACAAAATGATGAAAGATATATTTTACCAAAACAAAAATTCATTTGAAAGTTCAGAAAAAACATGTGAGTATAACCATAGTGCAAAATATGAACAACCAATAAATGTAACAGACATGATCAAGTTGAAATAAAATCATCAAATTCTTCAATCTCATAGTGTAAATATTATACCATAAATATTCTCTGTGTAAACGTTTCTCTTATATTTACATAGATTTCGTTTTCCCAAGAGAGGCAGTTATAGCCTAATCGAATTCAACCAAATCCCCAAACAATATGTAATTAGCATTCATTGACTTGAAACTGACTTGTAAGTGTGCACATGACCATTCAATAACTACAAATTAATTACAATTAATTAATAATGCTTATATAGCGCATTACATCTTGCTAAGCAACTCAACGCGCTTTTCACTCACCATTCGTACAAACATTTCTAACAGACTGGTTCACGTATCCGCACCATACATCTCTATGAAAATGATTACATTAGAGAATGCATTGCATCAATCATAACACAACACACTAACACCCACCTCCCTTCAATCCCCCCACCCCACCCGCACCCCCCTACTCCACCCCACACACATTGACCTCATACTCCATGTGTAGTAAAGAGATAAACCATGAACAAATCTCTCTCTCTCCTTTCTCTCTCTCAATTTCCCCCTCTCTTGTACTGAACTCGTTAAACAAGAAAGGAAACAAATTTAGCAGCATTTGTGGACCTGTCTGATATTATTCAATCCCCCCCCCCCCAAAAAAAAAAAAAAAAAATCAAAAAAATCCAACCCCCTTCTTTTCCCATTGAAATCAAATGAAAAACAAACCAAAAGGAAGCTGGAAAAAAAATCACATTTTTACACACACTGAGAACACTTCTCATGATAATAAGCTAATGTTTCAACTCATAGTCCTCACTTTACAAAAAGGGAATTCAGTACATAAAAAAGTAAATAGTAGTATTTCCTTCTTTTTAGTTTTTTGTTTATTATTAATAATGCACTCAATTCAATCTGTGAAGGTGAAACACAAATAACTATAATACACATACATAAAAGATTTGAAAAAATAAAAATATGAAATATATCTGTATCAAGTGTATGTAAAAATAGATCTGTATCAAGATTATGTAAAGACGAGTAGATGCAACACTTCCAACAATATTGCTGTAGAACAGATGCACATCTCAGTATTACACCATGGACACAGCCAAATCTTTGGGAAAGTAGATAATGATGATTGGAACATGGAATGTAACATTCAAAATGCATTTCTCAGGCATGGTAGTGGGGGCAAAGTGGTTTTCAAGGAAAATGGCCGGGGGTCCAGGGGGCCGAAGAAAATTCAATAAAATTCAATAAATGAGTGAAATTTTCACTTTTTCATGCCATTTCAATGTATTTTTTTATAATAATTTTGTTTCAAACTGTTTCGCGGATTTTCCACGATTCGCGGAGGTCTACCATGCCTGATTTCTATCAAAAAAGAAAGAAGAAGAAAAGATTTTCAGGCATCAGAACTGTCCGAGGATTTGCAAATTTCAGAGGATTGGACATTGCTGGCAAAGAGGATTTGATAGTGGTGGCAGAGGTTTTAGCATTGCATCTTAACTCAATGGAGTCATGTCGGACACGTCATTCCGACACTGTTCCCATCTTTTGGAGTCACGTTGGTTTTCCCCCCCCCCCCCCCCCCCCCCCATATTTTGACTGTCGTGTAACCCAAGAAAAGGGAAATAACTAGCTGTTCCTATTAAACCTGAGACCTTCCCCTTGAAGTTGCTTCCCTTAGACTGTCTCTAGTGGGTCCTATTTTCGTTCTTTACTTCTTTAAATTGAGATACTCATCATCTTTGAATTTGCTTCATTCAATATGGCGGCGACCATATAGCTCACTTTATTCAAACATTAAATAAACAAATGTTTATATTATGCTTTTTACAATCCTTTTTTTATTTATATACTAAACCAAGTCTATCAAAACTTGAGTGGCTTTGTGATACTAGATCAAGATCATAACAAAGTGGTCAGCCCGTGGAGTAGGAAGTTTTAGTTTTCCAAACAAAGCGCATTTTGTCAGATTATTTACATCGTGAAATATATGCGGCTCACTCGTTCAAAGTAAAAAGTATCCAAAAATATACTGATTTATTTTTCACTCGGTACATGTTGCATGTTTGTATGACGTGTATTTGATTTTTGGCGATTTTTAGAAAATGACCAAAAATGACTGAGGAAGAAACTACGTCATTTTGTATGCGACTCATTTGAGTTAAGACAGTCTTCACTGTCATAAAGTTTTCAAAGTAATTTCTTTATGAATTATGCTGTTTTGGTCTTGTTTGGAAATTATTTTAGTCTTACCCCTCTACTCCGTTAGACCTTGATGACCCTTTTACCGCAGTTTTCAGAGGATTGGACCTCAGACCATTCTGATGCCTGGATTAACAAAACAAAACCCCGTAAATAAAGATAACAACAAAAAACAAACAAATCACAATTTCTATCTTTGAATTTTACAAACAATTACCATGGTATAATTATTCCTTTTATTCACTTTTAGCACAAGAGTGTTTCAAGAAGATCCACCCCATTCACTTTTACATAAGCGCAAATTTGTTAATGACTATACACAGAATGACAATCTGCTAATTGGATACAAGTTCCTAATAACCTCCCTACTAACCCACCTCTTCCTTGTGTCTTTACCAGTACAGACAAACCCCTATTTTACGACCCTCTGTTAAGCGACCACCTCTCATTTGAGACCGGCTTTGTTGGCACAGATGCATTTTACTTTCGTAAACGACCTCTCTTAAACGACTTCCTCTAAAACGCGACTTACGACCGCCATTTTGTTGGTTTTTACGACCGTTGCTGTCGTCTGCATAGATTTCGAGCAAAGGGAAACAACCACGGTCAAGGGCCTGAAAGCGGAGTCGCTTCCCTTGTTGTAGAAAAGATGGCGGAGAGCGTAGGAAAAGCACGAAAAACCACTGACTTTGAAAAAGAAAACCACTGACTTTGGACAAGAGTGGAGGTGATTAAAAGAAGTCGGCAAAGTGAAACTGTAATATCGATTGCACAATCCTATGGAGTTGGAAAGACCCAAATCCAGTTTAAATATGTCATTGTATGTGTGCATGAAGAAGAGAGTATGAACTGTGCTGAACTTTTTCTTTCTACGGCTGCCAGTGAAAACCTCCGTCATACGACCCCTCCAGTTTACGACTGATTTTTCCGGACATTTTGGAAGTCTTAAAATAGAGGTTTGTCTGTAGAACTTTTTGGGTCATGATATACACTGACAGGCAGAAGTTCTGCACACACGCATTGCAAAAATGTAAATCAGATTCAAAATTAATTTTACTTTTGGTAATCCTAAATCATGCAATTGTACACACAGCATGATTTAGGATTACCCAAAGTAAAATTAATTTTGAATCTGATTTACATTTTTGATGATTTTTGCAATGCGTGTGTGCAGAACGTCTGCCTGTCAGTATACATATAAACACAATGTTGAATATGTGTTGAACAATAAAGCTTCTCCAGAGAATACTTTATTTAAATACATGACATAGATTTTTTTTCACAACCAAACATTTAAATGTATAATAAATAAAAAAGCATGGACAGATGGAATAGAGTTTGAAGGAATTTGAGTAGAGTAGTGACATTGTAAGTATGATAGTATATATTTTGGGGATAAAAAAAAGAGCAAGAACAACTACAAGAAAAGACAGACATTAATACCAAATGAACAAAGCAAGACATACATGACAACACCCAACCACTCACACACAGCAGTTCATAATTAAAATAATAAATTATCAGATTTATATCAAATAAAGCAGATACTCTTTCTTTCAACGCATATTCAAAACAAACAGTCGTCATGGTTTTGCTGTACATAAATTAAAAAAACGTAATGGCTTTTACATCTGCAGCAACACTTTGTGTGACTCAACACAGCTGAACATCAAAGCAGAAATAGACAAAGACAAAAACAGTCACACAATGAAGTTGTTGTTTTTTTACCCTCATAATTTTCTCGTTTAAAGAGTGTACTGTACATTTACGTAAATTGTTAAACAAACAAACAAAAAATTGAGAGGCACATAACTGATTCTTGTTTGTTCAGTTTTTGCTCGTTTTTGTTTAAGCACACCAAACGTGATAATTAAATCAATGAACACAAATGTGTTTTCTTCATCCAGCACTGTTGGGTTATGTGTCATGCACATTAACAAAAATTATTCTGAACTAATTTTTGCAGATCTTCTGAATTGAATGCTGATCTATATACTTTCTCTTCCTCCTTTTCTATCATTACACTTACCTTATTACGCTGTATTAACAAAAAATGTGTTTGTTCGTGCGTTCGTTACTTCATTCTGCTCTTGCTGTTTCTAGCATTATTTGCATTTTCTTTCCTTTAAGGTGGCACACTACCTTATCGTAGGGAATTTTTTGTTATTGTTGTTTCTCAGGAACTAATTAAGATATCTACTTGAAATTTTGCACACTGATACAGAATATTACCCTGACCATACATGCCAAATTTAAAGACTCTGTGTGAAGGTACTATGAAAGTATGGAGTCCACCCAAAAAACATTCACACGAAAAAGTGCCCCCTCACCTGCTCTCAATTCAAGTACTGCATGTTGATGCTGATCATTTGTCCACTTTCCTAAGACATCAATGAGTGTAATGGTGCTAAAATTAACATGACTGAGCTGCTAACTTGTGTTCTTTGTCTAAAGCGAGATCCTATGAATTTGTTTACAAAAACTGAACAACACTCCCTCTTTCATAAAAAGAAATCTACTTTGAGCAAATAAGCGCTTAGAGTTTAAAGGTGAAGCGCTATATAAATTTTCTTAAATAAATAAGTCAAATGCCATGATGGTTGATGTACAAAATGTTACAGCCATAACTCCTTCTCTGCACTCGCGAATGTGCATGCACGCACACAGACACACACACGCAAACACATTACATATATGCTCATTGCTTATGCATTCCCACACATCTCTTAACCCCCTGACTGCTAGAGAAAATTAAAGAAAAAATCATTGGGCAAATCATGCCGTGAAAAAGACAACTGGTAGAGCCAATCTGGAAAAATGGTTGGGGGATATTAATCTCTTGACTAAGTTAGAGCAAAAGCGGAGTTATTCCTCTTCATCTGATAACATTATCAGTGATGCCATGAGGTCAGTATGTGATACTTGGTGGCAATCAAGGGGTTAAAACACAAAACTTGACAACCGAAGCAATGACAATGGTCATACAACCACAAGCTAACAAATCTTAAGCCTCAATTTTCTTACATAAGGAATGAAGAAAGGAAGGTGAACCTTGAATATAAAAGTAATGGCAACATTTACACTTAGGCTGTGTACACACATAAGCGGAATGCAGACCTGTTTACCCCCTACACAAATCTCGAGTAGTCTGGACAGCTGAAATGAGTAGTTTTGGTGCAAGATGTGTAGTTTTGTTCATTAAACCATCAAACAAATGTTCAGTGAAAATTAGTAGTAATCAAGAATTAAAGAGCATAATTTTCAATTTTGAAGAGTAGTAGAGATCCAAATTGAGTAGAATACTACTCGAAAAGAGTAGAGTAAACAGGTCTGGGATATTCCATGCAGAAACCTGTGCGCAATCCATAAATAAGTGAAACAAAGAAGGGAAACGATTTGCGCACGTGTCCGAATTTCCCCTATTATGCGTAAACTTTTATCCTTCTTTCTTCCACTTATTTAGGGTTTTCCATACAACTTACGCGTCTAATGTGAACCCGGCTTTATTCCTGTATTTAAGTCACAGAAATAAAGTTGAAAAAAAAAAGGTGAGAAACACTTAAAAAAAAGAAGAGATATCTCACTTATGAGAATAAATGTGCAAACCCCCCACCCAAAAAACTCAAGAGGTTTCTTAAAGCATGGAAAGCAAAGGAATGAGAAGAGTATCATCAACATCAAAGAGCGAATCAAGAATATTTCAAAAGCACCGTTTAAGTTCCAGAGCAAAGGCAGTTGTATTAAGTTAACAGAGCTAACACAACATTTTTCAACAAGTCGAACAACCATCCCACAAGAGAATGGAGAAAACAATGACAGAAAAATGAGGGAAGAGACAAACCAGTAGTGAGTTGAAAAAAAGGCTCTAGAGTCAAAAACAAACAAACGAACAAAATTAAGAAAAACATTTTTGTTTTCGTTGTAAAGTGCACTGAGGTTCTGTGAGAAAGAGCATTATATACACATAAACGCACATTATTATTATCATTACAAACAAACAAACAAAAGTAAGACTACAAATGATCAGTACGTGGCAGGCAGCAGTAATTTGGGCTCTACTTTAGACCCCTAGCACATTCAGAGGGGCCCGTGGTCGAGTGGTTAGAGCGCTCGGCTACGGTGCGGAAGGTTGCGGGTTCGAGTCCAGCTTGGAGTTAGATTTTTCTGGCCTGAAAACCCTCTCTGTCCACCCAGCAGTGAATGGGTACCTGCTTCGTTCAGGGAAGGCTAAAAGGTGGCGGAAGGAGAGGGATGGGTTCCGCCTTCCATGATGCCGTGCCCTTGACACGGTGAACTTCTAATAGTTCACTGCCCCTACAGCTGATAGGCTATGGGACACCTTTACGTTTACCTGTACGTAGAAGCCACTGACTGTGTGACCTACCTTTGTAAAGCACAGTGAATCTCGTTACACCAGGAGAATCGACCTTTATAAACTTCATTTATCATAACGAAGCTAACAGTACAGAAAACTTCACACGCTTCATTGCAGAGATGCATTTTGTTTACAGACACAACCAGCACCCTCAACCATTGTTCAATTCATTTTCACACAAAAAGAAAAAGTCAATGTGTTTTCACAACATAACTGGCAGCATTTACAATCTTTCCAAAGAATACAAATTTAAAGCTTCTTCAAACAAAAACATTACAATACATTTAAACACAACTACAGTGTAACCTCCCTTATAAGACCTTCAACAATCATCCAGAATGAGGTCTTATAAGGGAGGGGTCATATAATGGAGGTAATGTTAATACAGTGGAGTCCAACTATAACGAACTCGCTTTTAACGAAATTTCGCGATTAACGAACTGACTTCAATTTCCCGGCAAATGCCCTTCTATTTGTCACTTGCAAAGCCATGGGTATAACGAACAAAAAATCCTTTTGAAATAACGAACATCCGCTTTTTACGAACACATGTTCTACGCCCCAGGATAATTTTATTTACTTGGAAAAATAGCCTATAACGAACTCAGCCTGTGCGATGCGCTGCAAAAACCTAGGCCTTCAAACTCCAAGCTAGAACGTGTTGTCAAGAGGAAGGAAGTTGGAAAATATGAACTGCGCATGCGTGAACTCATTTAGATTCACACTGGGTCGTCTGCTAGGCCTAGGCTTCCTACAGATCATTCGGTTTCTCAAGGTCGCTTTACAATTCGCGCTCAAAATAAAGATCGAAAAGTTCGTGAAAGCCTATAACAAACTAAATTTGTGTGATGTGTTGTCACTTAATGGACAAACTTGTTGAAAAGTGTGCCAAAACAGACCAGCGTCAGACAACACTGCTGAACTACTTCAAGCCTTGTACATCCCGTGATTAAGACAGACGATCCAAACTGGTCAAGTTTATGTTTTCGGTTATCATTGGCGAGTGTTTGAACGGTTTTTGTTTTCAACATACATTGTGCATGTACATGTATAACGAAATCCTGATACAACGAACTGAGTCTGTGTTCCGTTAAAATTCGTTTTACCCGGACTCCACTGTACTTACAAAGGGCAATGTCTCAGAGAAGTAGGTCTTATGTGGGAGGGAGTCTTATAATGGGAAGTCATATAAGGGAGGTTCCACTGAATCAAGTATATCTTTGATCTTTCCCAAAGATGCAATTTTAAAGTACGTTCAAAGAAACAAACATTAGTGTACATCTAAACATGACTATCAAGAATATCTTTCAGCTTACCCAAAGATGCATTATTATTTAAAGCATGTTCAAAGAAAAACAAAAGAACCTTATTTTTTTTGGACTATAAGGTAATACCCCCCCCCCCCCCCCCCCCCCCCCCCCCCCCTGTGCCTTATAATATGACAAACAATATAGTAAGATAAGACCCTTGAATCTTATAATACAACAAATAATATCGTAGGGCAATACAAAAAAATCTGAAATTTGTGCAACATTTGGGGGTATGCCTTACACTAAAAAGGTGCACATTATAGTCTGAAAAAAAATGGTACACAACTAAAATGACTATCAAGCATGCACCCAAAGACCCCTATTTAACCCTTTCGCCGCCAGCCATTTTTTAGCCAACATTTTCCATTAAACTTACATGGATGGAGAAAAGATTTTTGTCTGAAATATTGGGGATTCTTCTGTGATTATATTTGAAATAAGGCCTATCCTTACCTCTCAAAATTAAGAACCCATAATCATTGGATAACAGACCCGTATCTCAAGACGTTTAATGACAAGGGTGTTCAATCACTGTGGTGCAAAAATGAGACATTGGCGGTGAAAGGGTTAAAGTGTGTTCTTCAAAGAAAAGCAAGACAATCTAAATGTGAGTATCAAGCACACCTTATTTCCCCCAAAAGGCACCTCCACTCTTACCCCCCTCACCAAACCGGCAGGACTAAAGGCAGATATTATTGCGGTCACAGGGGCATGGGCGCTTCTACAAAATCCTGTAAAACCTGAAAAACGTGGGTCCAGGGGCCGCCTAGTAACCTAGTCCCTAGACAGAGGGTACTATAATATTATTAGTTGACTGGTTGCTAATGACGGTTAGACTGATACAATGTTGGGTCTATTCATGTCTACTTCATTAGCATGATAGGTGCGAGGTTTACGTTCGTTTCAATTTCGTCGTAAAGATGATGAGTTTGCCTGTTTCGACTTACACGCTGATGCAAAATGAGAAAGCTTACCGCAGTGTCTGCACCGTTTGACGAATGCAGGACAGTTGCACTGGCCACCGTCATGAGGCCATGAACCACCACAGCTGTGGTGTTGACTGGTTGCTAATGAAGGTTAGATTGATTGAAGGGAGATGAGTCCGATAACCGAAGCTGGTCTAAAAATGACTGGCAGAGTTATAGTTCTTTTTAAAATGAAGACACAGTCCACAGCTGCATATTCAGTGCACTACATGAGGTACAGAGGCAGCATCCCTGTTGGGAGGGGGGAGGCAATGCTAATATTAGACAAAAATAGTATTTTTTAACCCTTTCACCGCCAAAGTCGCATTTTAGCACCACAGTGATTTAACACCTATGTCACTAAAAGGCATCAAATTGGGGTCTATTATCCAAAGACCCTATTGTCTTAGTTTTGGGAAGTAAGGATAGACCTTATTTTAGATATGTCACAGAAGAATCCCCCAATACTGCAGATGGATTTTGTTCTCTACCCAGGTAAATGTAATGGACATTTTTGGCTGAAATATGGCTGGCGGTGAAAGGGTTAAAAGAGGTATTTGACGGGTTCTCATTGAAGTAAAGTACAAAGATAAGGCAGACATGGGGGCAGTGACAAGTGGTGGTAGGGACAAAGTATGGGAAGGGGAGAAAAGGGGGCTTGCTCCTCAACTTAAAACAAGATGGAAGAGCCGTATAATCTGTACGCCCAGTTACTGATGAAAGTCAGGGGAGATAATGTTTCACTCTTGGGACATTGTATGTTTTTTGTGTGTTAAATAATTTCCTGTATAGGTATGACAATGCTGAGTAATTAAATATTTCCCAACAAAACTCCTTGGGTGATACTTTTTTACTGGAACTATTTTGGCTGAAATCCATCCATTATCATTGAAATAATCAGTGTCTTCGTAATATTCAAATCTGATTAACTGGGATTATGTTGATATGGCTTGCTGTTTGGTAAATTTGACATCATGGGCCGCATATAGAAAAAAAAATCCGATTGCTTCTCGGGCTTTTGGCTAAGACAGTGATTCAGGAACATAAATTTTTGTTTATACCCTGGTTGGTTTGTTCAGCCCGTCGTACATGGCGAAAGCCGATACGCGACGTTAAACTGAACTTCCACCCGCATATAGAAAGCCTAAGGAGCCATTCTGCCAAGTGTCGTTAAGATTGGTTCAGCAGTTTAAGGCACTGTGAAGTTGAAGAAACTTTTGTCACATACCGTATTTTTCGGACTACGGTATATAAGATGATACTGTCTTCTCAGACTGAGGTAGATGTTTTTATTACGTTACTCTACACATCTGTGTTGTTACAAATTCGGGACTTTACTGGTGTTGCACTGCCTCTGGGTGTTGCCTCCAGGATCGTTCCCACCACCTTTATACCTACTATTGTCCCATATGTGTCTGTTTCAGACCGGAGGACGTTAAGCAGAATTTCATTCATTCAGACTGAGGAAGACATGTTTTATCACAATCTGTATTGTAAAAAATTCGGGACTTTACTGGTGTTGCACTAACTCCGGGTGTTGCCTCCAGGATCGTTCCCACCATCTTTATATCTACTAATGTCCCATATGTGTCTGTTCCAGACTGGAGGACATTAAACAGATTTTCACTCTCAGACCGAGATCCCTGTCCCTGAAAATATGACTGATAATATAGTAAGAAAATATAATAACAAAACCCGAGTTATTGCGAAACATTTTTTGGGGTGCGCCTTATAACAAGGTGTGCTTTATAGTCCAAACAATATGGCACGCACATGCATACATACAGACAGAGAAACGCACAGCCCTCCTTCCCATTCTAATGTACTCCTGTTCTGTAAAAAAGAAAAATCCACCTGAAATTCTGACAGAGGTTACTGCAAAAGAACAAAAACACACACAAAAAAACAACCCAACTGAATTCATGCACAGAGCTTGAAGAGAAGCGCCCATGAAGCTGTGGACTAGAAGGGGTCCTCAAAGGTGACCTTGCCGGGCGGTGCAGACTGCGTGTTGTAGCTGCTCCTGGAGTCTGGGGTCACCGAGGTGACCGAGCGACGCACATGAATGCGCGGCCTGTGGTCGCTGTTGTCGGCCCACGACTCTGGTGACAAGGGCAGAACAGAAAGTGGTAGATTATATGGAATAAAACCTCCCCGTGGGGATACCGGGGGGTCTTTCATATAAATAGTTCTCCCACCTTCTGTGCTTGTAACTTCCTGTAATCTGCCACTCTCTTTGACTCTGCCTTTTCCCTTTGCTTTCTGTCATCTACTATCTTTCTGACTTATTGGCCCATTCTCCTGCCATTTAAAAAACAAATCTTCCAAATATGTTTTTCTCCTTTGAGCTTCTCCGAAATCGGAATGTGTCGGCTGTACACAGCGGGGAGACCAGTGAAAACTGAAAACCGGACACATGTACCTTACCCATTATGGCCATATGGCCTGGGGATGTAGAAGAAGAAGAAGAAGAAGGAATAAAATGCAATCTCCACAGTTATTGTTCTTGGCATTTGCCAAGACTTTCTTTAGAGTTATTGTTCTTTGACATTCACTTTTCTCATTGTTCTTAGGGAAATGTGAAGGGACGTTATTTTAGGCGTGTAATGGCATCATTGTCCATAAAGTCTGCATTTCACTTTCAGGCATCAGAACAGTTGAAGCCCAATCCTAAGTAAAATCGCTATACAAGGGCCATTGAACCTCCAGATGAATAAAGGGGGCAACATTGAAAGCAGTTCTTGACTGACCCAAAAAGCATGAAACAGGAAGAAAACCTCGGCATTCAGACAAACAAAACACAAGATATCGGAGTGGAGATATTTAAGAGGATTTAGACCTCCTTTGTCAATCCATCAAACGGGAAGAAAACATTAGAATTGCTAGTTGTGGGTGAAAATCACATTCAACAACAAAAAAGTGAGATCCTTATCCGCCTGTCAGAGATAGTTAACCCTATCTGAAATTGCAAATCCTCTGACAATTTTGATGCCTTAAATCTCTGAGTTCATAAATTTGAATGGCAGTTACTCAATCAAAATTAATTTTGTGGAAATTTGTCTCATTTAGTGATTTACCCAGTATTGTTGATTACTCATTTATGTTGAAATGGAATGCTGGTTCTGATTTTCAGCAGTTAAATTGGCAAAAATTATTAAGTAAATCTAGCAGATGGTTTGTCTACCTACTACTGGTGCTTTTACAGACATACGGATTGCTGAACCAATGACACTATTGATAGATCAAAGTAATTAAGGTATTGTACTCATTGTGAGGCACCGTGGTGTACTTGGTTAGAGTCGCCGCTCGTAATCCAAAGGGTTTGCGAGTGCGCTGGTTTGAACCCAGCTCCATTCACGGTGTTGTGTTCTTGGGAAAGATACTTTACTCCTATTTGCTGGTCCTTCGGATGAGAAACCGAGGTCCCGTGTGCGAATGCACGCACGAGATCTTGCGCACATGTTAAATCCCATTCCACTATTCGGTAGGAGTAGGCCGTGTTGTGCCGGTGGGATGGATGACACACTCACATAGCATGCAAAAATGGGTGGCGCTCTATTAGAGTGACGCGCTCTCCTTGTGGGAGCCACGCAAATTTCACAGAGACGAGTTTTTGTGACTAGAAAATATCAAATAAAAAAAATCATTGCACAGCGCTTTTGAACCACTTGTTAGTGTTTCCTCCTTATGCTCATCCCCATCAACATGCAGTTATTCTTGTCAGCAATTAGTGGAAGCCGCTTTTTTTATATTTTTCTCTCAAACAACAGACTCGTATCTAAAATTATAAAGGAGAAATAATAGAGATGTCCAAACAGGAGATGGAATTTAGAACACACACACACACACACAAACTGAAAACTGTTTTAGTAAGAATTGTTTTCAAAAAAGAAAGCAACTAACCTTAACCCTTGAACATGTTTGCTAAGTGAAGTTAATTCAACAAACAAAACATGAAAAAAAGTATTTTAATGCTTAAAAAACCCCACACATTAGTACAAGAACAACATCAAATCAAATAGTTACAATGTTCTTCAAAATGTGTCAGATTAATTTTTCTTTAAATCTACTTACCATTTTATTGGACAAATAAATATTGTGACGTGTGGCCTTGCCTGTCCCTCCCTTTTTGATACCACAATGTTTAGACAATCACAATTAAACAGACGCTATTATAATCAAATGATCCACAGTCAACACTTTGAGCATTTTTACTCAACAGTCAACACTATGAGCATTTTTACTCAACAGTCAACACTATGAGCATTTTTACTCAACAGTCAACACTATGAGCATCTTTACTCAAGTCAACACTATGAGCATCTTTACTCAACAGTCAACACTATGAGCATCTTTACTCAACAGTCAACACTTTGAGCATTTTTACTCAACAGTCAACACTATGAGCATCTTTACTCAACAGTCAACACTTTGAGCATTTTTACTCAACAGTCAACACTATGAGCATCTTTACTCAACAGTCAACACTATGAGCATTTTTACTCAACAGTCAACACTATGAGCATCTTTACTCAACAGTCAACACTATGAGCATCTTTACTCAACAGTCAACACTATGAGCATTTTTACTCAACAGTCAACACTATGAGCATCTTTACTCAACAGTCAACACTTTGAGCATTTTTACTCAACAGTCAACACTATGAGCATCTTTACTCAACAGTCAACACTATGAGCATTTTTACTCAACAGTCAACACTATGAGCATCTTTACTCAACAGTCAACACTATGAGCATCTTTACTCAACAGTCAACACTATGAGCATTTTTACTCCATCTTAAATCAACAACAAATTAACCCACTTGCATCTTTTCCTGCCACTACTGGCTGGCCCAAAGTATTTGGCATTTGGTATATTCTAGTCACAGAGACTTATCTCTGTGAAATTCGGGCTGCTCTCCCCCAGAGAGCGTGTCGCCGCAAGTGCAGCGCCTACCCAATTTAAAATTAAAAAAATTGGGGGGGGGGGGGGCACAGGGTGAGGAGGGGGGGGGGGGGGGGCACACTTGGAAAACCTAGCTATCAATTTGGCCATACCAGGCAGCGGGATTTCTTCCTGCTCTTACCAACTTTCAACTGCCATGGGATTTTTATGTGCGTAAAGCGCACGGGTCAGACTAGCTTTAAGTCCCCATCCGAAGGACTCGACATTCAGTTCGGTTTTCCTGTCAAACTAGAAAGAAAGGGCGAGGCCGGGATTCGAACCCGGGTCACTCACGCTGCAGTAGCCTCAGTGTATTCAAGCAGGTCAAAACAGGCTTTTAGCTTGCCTCCTCTGTGAAGGCATGTTCATCACACATAAAGTTCTGGCTTGTTTATGAAGAAGCTTCTCACTGGCAGTGTAAGGTATTTGTATTATATATAATTTGTGAATGCAATTTGTATGTGTAAACATATGCGTATGTATGTATAAGTTACATGGATGGGTAGATAAATGGTTGTATGTGAGCGCATGATTGCTTGGTGTGCAAAAATTGTAAGTGCGCACGTTGGTTAAAATAGTCGAATATTTTATTTTTTGGCTTTTCTACATACTATGTCTCTGTGTTTATTGTGTTGGTTTGTTAATTGTTTTATCGCTGCAAAAATAATTTCCTGTAAAATGGACAATAAAAATATTGATTGATTAATTGATTGAAGATGGTACTGCATGGTGCTCTGTGTGATTCAGATTTTCTCGAAAATGTGTGAAAGTATCTGAACACTAGAAGATAATTTTCTGTAACAAATGCGAATGCAAGAGGGTGAACAAACTTGGGTCCAACTTGATAAATCATAAAAGTTTATCTTTATTGGTCAGTAAAAAAAAAAAAAAAAAAAAAAAAAGTTAATGCCATGTCCAACAGTGAAAATTCATGAATTTAACTTTTCAGTCTTCAATAGACAAGGACATTTACAACTTGAGCTTATGTCCAAAACGGAGAGTCTACACAAAGGTATTTTTTTAATTCTTTAGTCAATAAAAACTAAGAACATCAAGCATGTGTAGAATACCAAGAATGTAATTATGGTTATTTTATAATCTTCAGTCAACAAAAAATAATAAGATTTAGTCAAATGTCCAACACAAAGGATGCATGAAAATTGTTATGTTTATTCAATAAGAAAAATCCCAACAACAATGACATATATTAAGATTTAGTCCATGTGTCTAATGTTCAGAGTACAAAACTTATTCTTTCAATCAACAAAGAAATAAATAAGTAAAATTCAGTTAATTCATAACACCAAATATGCACGAGTTATGTTTTGTTCTTCAATTGAAAAGAGATTGATAAAAGTTTAGTCCATATCCATAACAGAGCATAATGTTTTTAAGATATATAAACATAAATGAAGGCAAGAATTTAGTAACATTTTAGTCATTGTGCAACATTGGAAAACTTTTTAAAAAAGAAAAAGGAAGAAAAACCAAAAGTGCAATCCACTTTCTTTTTCTTTCTTTTTTGGGGGTTAAAAACCACAAACCATTCCAGACAAACTTTGTGAGCAGAAAATAGGAAACGGTTGATACCTTCACTTCAGAACACATTCCCTGGATCATCGTCTGTCACTACTGTGGTATCCACTGAAGGAGCCACTGCCAACGCAACAATTACAACTCATCAATTCATCAGGGCTTCTGAAAACGTACAGACTGTGCGTATTTACGCGCTTGAGCTCTCGAACCACCCCCTAGAATCTGAAACTGTGCGTGGGATTTACCCTTTAAAATCTCATTTAGGGGGTGAAATGACGCATTAAAATGATGACGTGTGCCTGAACACACTCGTTTCTTTTTGCTTTGTTTTTTGCTGTCCCATCTTTTGGGCCGTACAGTGGCGTTGCTCCCACACCGCTCATTCCGAGTCCCAATTCGCAGCCACACCTCCGCACGTTCAGGTCGCAGAATCAAACACACTCGTTTCTTATCAGTAAGTTAATTACGTTCTTCGGATTTCAATCGTCTGCTAGGCCTTTCTGCCACAAGCTGTCTAGGCTAGATCCAAAATGTTACTGTATCATGCAGAAAGCTCAAATTGTTGAAAGCTCATTGCGCATGGTGTGTGTGTGTGGGGTGGGGGGTGGGGGTGGGGGGGCGGAGCAGGGGATGGACCTTCTCTTATGTTTTTTGCCTTCACCCCTTAAAATTTGTAACTGGGGGTGAAAATACCCGTTAAAATTCTAAACAGGGGGTGAGTGTACCCCTTAAGAGGGGAAAAGATCAGAAGCCCTGTTCCTACATCAATTGATTTCTTCTTCTTATATTTCTCTGCAAATTTTCATTTAATCTTTTTTGTTAAATGAAATCAGCAAACCCATTGACAAGTGGCTATTACTTGGATGGCGTTCAACGACCATGATTCATCATGACCTTTGAGCTTGCTGTTGCTCTAATTCTCATCTCGTGTATGTTGTGAATTAGATAAACATTTGTTTAAACCATCTGTGCACTTTACACCAGTCTTAGTGGACATTAGGTATTAGGTATTAGGTACTTTATAGTCACAGAGGCATCTGTGAAATTCGGGTTGCTCCCACCTGGAGAGCATTTCAAGTGCAAAACATTTTGCATGTAATTTTTCGTGACTGATGAGGAAGGAATGGGGTGATGGGGTGGGGGTAGATTTTGACCAAATGACAACTTTTTCATTGCCACTGGGTTTAATGTGTGCTAAGTGCATGGGCACACATTACCTCGGTTTATCGTATCATCCGAAAGACTCCACATTCAGACCGTAAGGCCTAGTGCCTTAGAGCAACTACCGGTACAGTCATACACAACCAAAATCCTCCGCTACAAAGACTTACACATTCACTAACAAATGCCCACATCCATACACATACTTTTTTTGTGGTCTACTATCCCTTTCAGGTGAAAAACAAACACTAAAGAACTAACTGAACAGCTGTTGGCAGATAAAGTAGTTGGCCCAGAAGAGTAAACAAAAGTGCATATACTGTAAATAAAACGACCTGAAATTATTCTAACTTAACCCTTTCGCCGCCGATGTCACATTTTTGCACCACACTGATTTTAAAACCCATGTCACTAAAAGGCGTGAAAATAGGACCTGATATTCAGTGACCTTATGTTTTTAATTTTGGGAGATAAGTAAAGGCCTTATTTGATGCATGCCATAGGGGGGGTTTACAGCATTACGGATGCCAACGTTTCTTTACCTAGGTAAGTTTGACACAGCTTTTTGGTTGAAAAGTGGCTGGCAGCAAAAGGGTTAACAAAGCAGTGTCTCCCAAACAGTAAAATGTGCATACTAAATCATTTGACCAAACAAAATAACATCCAAAAAAGCTGATGAAAGCTAGGTGCTTCAATGCAACCTCTTGTATATGAGGAACTTGTGTGCCCTCTTCTTGTGAAAAAAACAAACAAACAAAACCTTGCTCCACAAACTATGGCCGAACAAAGCTATTTCCAGGACCTTTCCAACACAATTCAATTTGATCAGTTGTCTCGCTCTCTCAGATACTTATCCTCTCTGCACACATTCAAACGCCATCTCAAAACTTATCTGTTTCCTAAACAACTACTAATCCCTTCCTTCATGACTTGGTGTGTGCATGTCTGAGAGTGAACGTCTGCGCTTGGTGAGCGCATATAATCTGTGTGAGTGTGTGTCCGCGTGTGTATGTTCGTGAGTGTGCGCGCGCGTATGTGTGTAATTGTGTGTCTGTTTGTCTGACCGTCTTTGGGTGTTTGTGTAATTTTGATTTCCCATTTTTTATGCTACATGTTAAATATTATATGTGGTGTTATATGTGTATATTATATTTTTATATTGTAAACGCCTAGGGCATTAAATTGATTAGGCGTGCTAAATGTTCTAATAATAATAATAATAATTGTAAAGGGCACTTACTGCTGACTTGCTTGCGGTTTTCGTACTTGAAGGTCTTGGCTCGTTTCACCAGGCTCTTCCTGGCCGTCACAGCGTTTCTCATGATCAGCGGCTTTTCCGAAGAAATCTTGCTCTCCACTGCCAACCCCTCAAAGAAATCTGAACACACAGATTTGCATATTGAAACGAGATTCGGGCGATATACCATCTTTTTCTGACTATAAAGCGCATCTTATTAAAAAGGCGCATGGCCAAAATTTTATACAAAATTTAGATTTTGTTACAATACTTTCTCACTATATTACTTGTTATATTGTAACGCGCATAGGTCCAGTTTTGGTTAAAAAACAACAGCATTGCCTTATAGTCCATAAACTATGGTACTAATGAAGGAATGTGGTGGTTAATGTAAAGCTGAGTTTACAATACATCCAAATCCTCCATCAAAATGACACTGACGAAGAAGCCAAATTAATGAAAATGGTGCATTGCCATTGGACATAATTGGCCAACCACAGATAAGCTTACAAAACTCAGTCAAGGGAATGTACTTGTGCCATAAATGTTTCTCGCTTTCACTGTAGGCGCGAAAAGAAAGCCTACCGAACGCGATGATCTTCTCTCTCTGTGTAAGATATTTTGTGTGTGTTTTAGTCGAATAGAAAAAAACGCGCTTAATATCTCTCACATCCATGGAAAGAGACAGAAAGACACACAACCACCCAGACACACAGACAGACACAGACATGATATACTGACATTTCAGCTTGCCCACACTGACGTTCATCTCCTCGCGGACCTCGTCAGTGATGTGGGGGGTCTGGGATTGAACCGCAGTGTCCAGCTGTTTCAGTGACCGCTCAGCCTCACGCAGTCGCTCCTCCGCCGATATGCGAGCCTTTATCTCCTCCTGTTGGGTGATGGAATACAACGTTTGTCTATCGTTTCATGCCTTACGCAAGCCTTTATCTTCTGTTGGGTGATGGAATACAGCATTTGTCTATCTTTTCCTGACTTACGCAAGCCTTTATCTCCTCCTGTTGGGTGATGGAATACAGCATTTGTCTATCTCTTCGTGTCTTACGCAAGCCTTTATCTCCTGATGGGTGATGGAATACAGCATTTGTCTATCTTTTCCTGCCTTACGCGAACCTTTATCTCCTGTTGGGTGATGGAATACAGCATTTGTCTATCTTTTCCTGCCTTACGCAAGCCTTTATCTCCTCCTGTTCAGTGATGGAATACAGCATTTTCTATCTTTTCCTGCCTTACACAAGCCTTTATCTCCTGTTCAGTGATGGAATACAGCATTTGTCTATCTTTTCGTGCCTTACGCAAGCCTTTATCTCCTGTTCAGTGATGGAATACCTTTATCTCCTGTTCAGTGATGGAATACAGCATTTGTCTATCTTTTCGTGCCTTACACAAGCCTTTATCTCCTCCTGTTGGGTGATGGAATACAGCATTTTCTATCTTTTCGTGCCTCACGCAAGCCTTTATCTCCTTCTGTTGGGTGATGGAATACAGCATTTTCTATCTTTTCTTGCCTTACACAAGACTTTAACTTTTTTTGCAACACGTCGCAAATATAGACACGACCGGAGAGTTGACCGTTGCCTACTCGTCGCAAGAATGATAGCGACAGGCAAAACTTCCATGAGAATGCGTTGCGATCATATTCGCGACGGTTCTTCTAAAGGTAACTGTGGCCGAGGTTTTGGTAGAATTCTAAACCAATGGTGTTTGAGTATAAAATTGACCCCTCCTATGTCCTCTGACACATGAACCAAGTCAGTAACAGTACATTTTATTGGTTAAATTGTGCACAAAAGCAACTGACTCTAGACTCAGAACAACGAAATGTAAGTAATGAACATTATTATGAAACTTGCCATGACATTTTCCAAAAGTATCTCATCGAAGGAATTTGTTTTACCCCTGTTAACCCTAAAAACCAGAGTTCATAAGTTTTAGCACTCCAAAAAGCAGAAGCCACAAGTTTCGGCACTCCAAAAACTGGACACCACAAGTTTTGGCACCCCCAAAACTGAATTTCTGGTGTGTTTCAGAAAATTAGCACCCTCATAAATCTTATACACTATACACAAGCATATAGAACTATACTAAAAGCAAATTTACAGAGGAAAATAATTTGCCATAATATAGAGTAGAAAGGGGGGTTGTGTACCCCTTAAGGCATTATTGCAATATGACATCAATTTGTGGATCTCCAGTTTTAGATCACCAGCATCTGTTAAAATGTTTCTGCTTCCACTGTATCAACGCTCTGCTTTGTAACTGAAAGCGTTTTCTAGAAGCAAGTGGATTTCTGAAGACTGAGACAAATTGGTCATTGCGTACTGTACAGGTCAGTGCACACCCTACATACGGGTGTTGCGTTTTCATCCATAATACACTTATATGTAACCCATAGCAACTTTCACCCCATACCAAGTGAGGAAGGAAACCTTAACGTAAAATGAGTAGATTCAGATTTTACCTTCTAACAGCATGAAAGTTGCTTGAAAAATGGAAGCAAGAAGAAATAAACATCATTGCAATAAATGACACAAACCATGACTTTATTTCTTTACTATTTCTATGATTTCAAGGGGGGGGGGGGGGGGGGGGGTACGCACAGACCCAACCAACGCACAGACCTGTTTCTACTCTAGTTGTTATGCACAGATAAAATTGGATGGGAAAATATTTTTGTTTCAGCATTTGCACCTTAGTTAACTTCAAAACGGATGAGGAAAGAACAGTTGCAACTTACCCTCAGCTCTCTTTCTGTCATCTCCTTCTGTGCTTTGAGATCCTGGGGAAAACACAAACATCCAGTTAATAAAGTGTGTGTGTGTGTGTGTGTGTGTGTGTGTACGTGTGCATGCTTGTACGTGTGCATGTATATGTTATGAGTATATTTGCACACTACTCATTCTAATCTTTCCCTCTGTTAATGAAGGGTCTTTTAACAAGTGCCATATTTTACGGACAAGGTGCACCAGATTATAAGGCGCAACCCCCAAAGTTTACACAAAATTCAGATTTTGTTATTATAGTTTTTTTAACTATATTATCAGTCACATTATAAGGCGCAGGGGTCTCAGTCTAGGAAAAAAGGTATTGCCTTATAGTCCGTCAAATATGGTAGACTATCTTCAAAAACAGGTAGTTACATTCGCACAATACACCTGCTACGTTTGATTGTTATGGTTTGACCAATTCGTTCAAGGTCGACTACTCTAATCTGCACACAGTATTGTTCCCCTGCTTTTCTCTCTCCGAAAATCGTCAATTTTTCTATTTTGAGATAAAGAAGTATACTAGATTTTTTTTAATGTTAGGGTAGGAGGTAAATGGAACTAACCTTGATGGTGGAGTGCAGTTCTTCAGCATGTTCAGCAATGGTCAGTTTCTCCTCCTCCAGTTGTTGGAGACGTTCCTGGTTGTCACACAGCCTGCACACACAGGAATGAGCGTGTGTAAGGTAAGATGCACACACATAATGCACACGCATGCTCATGCACATCAAGACATGCACACATACGAACACACACACACATCTACACACAAACGCAAGAGAATGCACATACACATGCAAATAGCACAAACACCCAGGCACAAATACTTACACACACATACACACACACACACAAACAGTCTCTCTCTCTCTCTCAACACACACACATACACACACGAAATATCTCTCTCTCTCTCAACACACACACACTAGCAACCACCCACACAAACACCAGGACCCTTGACCCTGACAGGCACAGAAACATAACAGAAAAAACCCCACACACTGAACTCCACCGAAGTGACTAAGCAGCAGTGCAGTGTCTCCTCGGTTGGTTGCCTCCTTAAGGCCTAACCTAGATTAGCTCCCCTAGGACTGTTGGTTTCGGATTCCGCGACCTGACAAACCATAAGGTATAAGTTTCTTTATTATCCATTGGCAACTTGTCTTCCACAGGGTAAAATAAAAAAATTAAATAAAAAAAAGTATGAAACATAAATTTACATTAACAAATATGTAACTCTCACACCACACCCAATCATTCATCCGCTCTCTGCTATCTTGCTCACTCATCATGCAACCATGGTGTGGCTACGAGTTAGGACTTGGAATGAGCGAATTGGAATCAATGCCACTGTATGGCCCAGAAAAAAACAACCTAAAACAAACCACACTGCAGAGCTGCAGTTTCTGACCTCTCCTCAGCTGCCTGTGTTTCTGTGCGGACGCTCTCCGTCTTCTTCTCGATGTCGTGGAGCCGTTGCCGAAGCTCCTCCGTCGTCTCCGACAGGTTGCGCTTTTCTTCCGACAGCTGGGTCGCCGCTGCCTCTCTCTCTGCCAGCTCCCTCACCACCTTCTCTCTGTCCGCTTCCAGTTGCTGAAACAGCGAAGAGTGGTACTCAAATATAGTAGGAAGTACGAAAAAAGAGGTAAGAACTGCATGTGTCTTCTTTTGCCTTCCTTGTCCATCCTCCATGCCTAAAGACAGGGGGCTTCCAAACACTGCAGACTTGAGTAGGTGAATTGCTGCCCAGATGATCATCTTTTGGGGGGTGGGATATGTTACGCCCAATCTGTGAAATTGCCCATTTCATGAAAAGGTCCATCAAAAACGTGCCTATTTGGGCAACTACTGTGAATGAAAAGAACGAATATTTTTGTTTATTGGCTCACAGAGATATAGAATCAGTTGCTGGAAGTAGGGCCTGTTCCTTCCCAGCTGACATGGGGGGCTTAATGGTCTTAGCCCAGTGCAAGCAGTAGGTCTTTCTCCTATATTTTCTATAAGGTACATGCGCCCTGCTAGTTCCATTGCGTCTATCCGTCGTCAGAGGTGGCGTCTGCGACATACAGATTCAAATTCAGTTGGGGTGTAGGATGGGGATGAGAGTTTGATATAAAGAAATTTGCTACAGTTTAATCAGTCATACAAAAGTATAAGTAGATGGTGAAACATTCATTTTGTCAGCACTTTCATCGGTCAGTTTTGGTGCCTTTTAGCTTTGGTTGAGGGTTGTCCTGGTGCCTTTTTCCCCCTAAAAAACATAACAAATATGTGGTGAAGCAAAACTCACCACTGTCTGTGATTCACTTTCAACTGCATTACTGGTTGATTCAAGTTTCATTTCCACTTCGAAATCGCAGTTACTTGTACTAAAATTGGAACCATTAGTCTCCTTATTACTATCACTGTACATTGTTAAAAACCCATTGGAGCAGTTTCTCTGGTTCGTTGTGAACAGCTGATTTAAAAAAAAATTTTTTATTACATCAAAATATGAACTAAAGGTGTCAAACTTACGTGAAAAGAATGCTGAAAGAGTGATGAAGAAAGTAACTTAACAACAACCACCATGGGATGGATTAGGAAAACATGGATTCAGACAAGTTTTAGACTCAAACATTGCTGTTATGAGAAAACTTGGAATTCGGCCCAGACTGATGTTCTCCAGCTATGAGAATACAGGAACTCAGAATTTGTGTGCCCCCTGTGGGGATACCGAGGGGGTCGTTTGTATAATAGTTCCCCACCTTCTGGAAGTTCTGTGCTTGTAACTTCCTCTAATCTGTCACTCTCTATGACTGTGTCTTTTCCCTCTGCTTACTGTTATCTACTATCTTTCTGCCTTACCGGTCCATTCTCCTGCCTTTTTTCAAGAAACTTTCAAAACAATTTCCTCCAGCCGAAGTCGGACTTGTTGGGCCTAACTATTTCTTATTTAGGCGCATAATTGCAGCATGACGCATCTGCACTCGTAATTGACAGGAAACTGTCTGAACAATCGAAGAAGAAGAAGAAGAAGAAGAAGAAGAAGAATTTGTGTGTACAGACAAACCTCTATTTTAAGACTTCCAAAATGTCCGGAAAAATCGGTCGTAAATTGGAGGGGTCGTATGACGGAGGTTTTCACTGGCAGCCGTAGAAAGAAAAAGTTCAGCACAGTTCATACTCTCTTCTTCATGCACACATACAATGACATATTAAAACTGGATTTGGGTCTTTCCAACTCCATAGGATTGTGCAATCGATGTATTACAGTTTCACTTCGCCGACTTCTGTTAATCACCTCCACTCTCGTCCAAAGTCAGTAGTTTTCTTGTTCAAAGTCAGTGGTTTTCGTGCTTTTCCTACGCTTTCCGCCATCTTTTCTACAACAAGGGAAGCGACTCCGCTTTCAGGCCCTTGACCGTGGTTGTTTCCCTTTGCTCGAAGTCTATGCAGACGACAACAACGGTCGTAAAAACCAACAAATTGGCGGTCGTAAGTCGCGTTTTAGAGGAAGTCGTTTAAGAGAGGTCGTTTACATAGTAAAATGCATCCGTGCCAACAAATCCGGTCTCAAATGAGAGGTGGTCGCTTAACAGAGGGTCGTAAAATAGGGGTTTGTCTGTAATAAGTTAAATGCATGAACACAATAGACTTACCGACAGGTGCTGAATCTGCTCCTCCAGCACTCCATTGAGGTCCTGCTTCTCCTCCTCTATGTCTCTCATCAGCAGAACTGTCTCTTCCAGCTCCCTGTCCATAAAACAATTAGAAAATATATATTGCTTCTTTAATTTTCTTTTTTAAACCACAACCAGGTTCCGGTCCAATGCCTATACGCAATAACATACAATTTTGTTTTTCATTATCAGAAACAAATAAATATTCCTAGCAGGCATCCCAATCAAGACAAGGTGGACAATTGTGCCAAGTTTCATTGAGAATCATTCAGAAGTTTTTGGCTGGAGAAGATGGAATACGTTTCTTTTCTTTCTACACCCCCCCCCCCCTCTTCTCTCTCTCTCTCTCTCTCACACACACACACACACAACACACACACACACACACACAATGACAGGGAGATGAAGTGAGAGATAGAGAAATGCACAGCTTTCATTCCGACTCAATTTGCTCCCATTTTTTATGGAACTTAAAATAATAAAATCAGACAGAGCAGAACGTCAGGAAAATTATTTTAAAGACTCTTCATCTTAAACGCCAAGATACATCAGTACAAAAGTAAGCAACGAGGTGAACGCCTTATAAACGTACTCCCAGTTCATTCTTTTCTTGCTCTCACTGTATTATTGGCCCTTTCAAAGACTAGCCTTAATAATTGAGTAGCTGGGAGTACAATCCCCCACCCCCATTTCCACCCCACCACCCATCCCTTGATGCAGCCCTATCACTCTACCCTCCCCTACTTTCCTTTAGCTGCCTCTGCTACTGACCCTCATTTTTAATACTCGGTATTCACATCTGTATTGCTAAAAAAATCCGGGACTTTCCTGGTGTTGCACTACCTCCAGGCATTGCCTCCAGGATCGTTCCCACCATCTTGATATCTACTAATGTCCCATATGTGTCTGTTCCAGACCGGAGGACGTTAAACAGATTTCCATCCACTACTGACCCAACAGTTCTCAACCAGCGTCACACCCACCAACCCCCCACCCATATTCACACAGAGACAGATAGACAGAGGAATAGTGGCCATTAAGCATAGTGTGTGGTGACCCTGTCTATTTCCTGGAGGGGTGAAAGGTCATGTAGTGTATTATCTCCCTTGTCAAGTGTTAATTTGTTATCATTGGGTCATCATGTTTTTGGTGTCAACAAATTCCTTTATCGGTATGGTAATACTGAAAAATTAAATATTTTACCCCAAAACGTTGTTAGGTGACACATGTTCACTATACCTACTTTGGCTTAAATCCATCCATTATCTTTTAACAAATAATCAGTGTCGCTTTCAAGCTTCAGTGGTTTAGGTGCTATGGACTGGAACACATTTCGGTTACACACGGACACACAGAGACACAGACAGGACATCACACAGCCCTCGCTACCATCCCAATGCACACCTGTTCCGTAAGAACTGGGAGTACAAAAAGAGTAAGCATTAAACGAAGCAGTCAGACACACCCACATGTACTTACACTCTGATTTTTTCGTATTCCTCCTGTATATCTGAAGTGAAGGCCTCCAGTTTCTGCTTCTCCTTCTCCAGCTCTACGTTCACTTTCTCCAGCTCCTGGTTTGTTTGTTTGTCAGCAAAACAACGAGAACACGGAAAATAATGAACACAACCGAAGCAGTGTCACAGTATGACAAAATAACCTGATTTTATCCGAAGCGTGAGCTTGAAATGTCATAAACTCTTGGTACAGTATTAGTACATTGACTGTTAAATGCCACAGTGAAGATGTAGTACCAGGCAAATATTAAACAACAATTGAAGCGTTGAAAGGTACTCTCTTGCACTTAGCACATGTTAAACCCAGTGGCAACGAAAAAAGTTGTCATTTGGTCAAAATCTAACTCCCCTTTCCTTCCTCATCAGTCACACTAAAGTTGCATGCAAAAAAAAAAAAAAGAAGAAGAAGAAAGGGTGGTGCGCCTCTGGCTGTAATGCACTCTCCAGGTGGGAGCAACCCAAATTTGTGACAAAAGTACCAAATACTAATACCATAGTTACATAGCGGCCAAGGTCTGTCACAAGATCTCATTGCGTGTGTGCGTGTGTGTGTGTGTGTGAAAAGGTGAGGGTGGGTGGTGGAGGTTGATGCGTGTGTGTGCATGTGTGTGTTTGTGCACGCATGCATGGTTTGGTGGGCGCATGCGCATGTGCACATGTACATGCCTGTGTGTGTACGTGTGTGAAAATCAAAACAAAAGGAACAAACAAACATACAAAACCCAACTCACTTCAGCTCTTATCCTCTCCTCAGACAAGGCGTGTGTTTCCGACTGCAGACGATCTGGAATAGTTAGTTAGTTAGCTAGTTAGTCTATCATAGTCCCGTCAACAGCTATGGTTATCTCAGGACTGCCACCGCGTAAAGTTCGACCACGCATAGCAAAACACAAATCCATGAATCTTAACAACGTACAAAACCTGAAAACATAAAAAAAAATAGTACAATTCATAACATGACACTTCCCTCATTGCACCCTATAGCACATAATTCCACACAGTGCTGGAAACGTAAGCCATTCCGCTCTATTTATCGAGTCCAGGTTAAAAAAACAGTAAAAAAGCATAACAAATACATACTAGTAAGCTAAGATACATAAAAAAGGCTATATAAGCAAATATGCACTGTAGAATGGACAACAAGTGCCCACTCAAAGTGTGTAAGGTCTAGACGATATGGAATAGACAACAAAGAAACAAGCACACACTAGTGTGAAGACATCATTTTATTCACATGGGACACAACAATCAGATAATTTGGCGAATACGCCTTCATTAACATAAACACACAAGAAAACAGCAAGCAGCAAAGATAGCAAAAGGACAAAACAATACTTCCCCTCTACAATGCAATCTGTTAATCTAGAATAGAGCAGTAACGATAACAACACTGAAAATCACTGGATAACACTCAAAGCGCACAGACCTTTGACAAGGCAGCTCAGTTTCTCAATCATGTTATTACTAGAGTTGAGAACCGGTTCAAAAATCCGAACCGGTTTTCCCTCTTCGAACCGTTTTTTTTAACAAGTACTCGCATCACTAATTTCACCTATGCAAACACACATTTGTTTGTCAGAATATTCACACACACACGCACGCACACGCACACATACACACTTAATGTTTTGATAGTCGCTTGTATCGACCCTACTTATGTTCAATGTTTTTGCGAAGCATGATTTGTCATTCATTTTTCCTTAGTTTTGTTTCCATTTTTCATGCATGCAAATGTGTTTCTTTGATTGTATTGTGCTTGTACCAGACCACGCTGTAATTTCACCTAACGTGATAATAAAGTATTTTTGACTTTGACTTTGACTTGACACAATAAAGAAACGTATGACTTATGACACACGCACACTCTACTCAACACTCAGTCAAAGTCAAAGCCACCACCACCACAAACAGCTACTCTTGGTTTACAAACACCCAATCTGCGCTGAGAACCTGTTGTTCTTCGAAAAGAATGCTTTATTCTAAGAAAAACTTACTTTCAGTTTGCAGGTAAAAAACCGGTTCACAGCAACTCAAACCGGTTTTTTAAACTGCGAAAGTTTAGCACCAGTTTTTCGGCTCAAACCGGTTTTTTCCCCCACTAGTTATTATTTTAAACAACCTTTCTCCATAAATCCCAAGTACTACTGGAAAAAACCCATTGTCCTCTTTTTAAAACAAAAATAAGAAAGAAAAAAAAGTGAATGTGTATGAGCAAATGAACATGAGCATAAATATTTGCATTTCCGAATGAAAGTGAAATAGTCAAAATTAGTTACACCCTGGGGGGTTTAATGGTCGTAACCCAGGCTAAGCAATAGGCCTTTCTGCTTCTATATTTTTTATTAGGTACATGCGCCCTCCTAGTTCCGTCGCAATTTATCGTCAGAAGTGGCATCTGCGACGTACAGAACCAGAAGCAGATAGCTGGCCATGCATGACGGAACATGTGACCCAGCACCACGAAAGGGACATTAAGTCGCTGGGCTACTTTCTCACAACTGGCTTGCAAAGTCAAAAATCTCATTTAAAAAAAACAAAATTTTGAGTTATGGGTATTTTCGTGCTCCCTAACATCTCATCTTTCATATGTATAAAGTACAATCTTTGTTATGGTCCCTAAATATTCCAAAAAGTGCTTTAAAATGATTAGGTTGATGCATTTTCTTCAGCAAGGTTAAACTTTAAGACTGTGATTTCTCAAAATGGCGGACAGTCACCCTACCAACTTTAAATGCTCATAACTCTACAACGGAAACACTTACAAGATGGTTCTTATATAATTTGAAAGAGAATTGTCTGAAGTTTCCAACTGTTCCATTTTCTCAGAATGATCATTTTGACACTTAACGTCCCTTTCGTGGTGCTAGGTCACATATATGTACGCCAGTCTGTTGTGTTTGAATATAACTTCCAGATAGCAGAGCAAGCAGCTGCTATTCCAGAAGGTTGGGCTGGAGTTGGTTTAAAGAGTTAATGCCTACCAAAGTAGTCCTGTTTCTCCCTGGCCATGAGCAGACCGTCGTTCTCCAGCTGGCGGATCATTTCATCACTCAGGCTGGTGTTCTGCCACGTCCTGAACATACACCCCCAAAAACCCTGATACACACATGTTTGTGCACACACAAAATACACACACACATGCTCACACTTACAGGCAGATACCACTCATATATACGTAGACGGGTTCTTCTTCTTCTTCTTCGCCTCAGGCAGCCAACTTCATCAGGCTGAAGATTCTGCTGCACTTTGGGGGGTAGTAAGAAGACAAGAAATTAGAAAGCTGAGGAGATAGAAGTAGCCTAATGGAAAGGAAAGTAAACATAAAATAAAACCTAGTGTGGATCGGTGTGAAAAAAAGAAAGAAAGGTGGACCATAGCCTTTATTTTGTAGTATCTGCGCAAGACCAATCCAGCTACCGTAGCGGTCCCCGGGGGCAAAGGCTAGAACCCCGACCGGCACATAAATGTGCCCACATACAAAAATGCATGCACACACACACAAAGGTCACACACCATGCACACATGAAGGGATCATTACTCCATTTTAATAGAACTCAGATTAATAATCTGAAAACCCCTCTCTTGGAATCAACGATAATCAGATTTTCCTTCCAAAAATGTTTTACATACAGGATTTGATAATTTATGCTTTAAAAAATGATATGAGTGCTTTTTGATTGACTGCTTCTTTAACTAGATAGACAAAGAAAAGCGTGACAGAGGCCATTGTTCTGGTTGCAAGATACTCCTGTTGTCACAGAAGAAACTAGAAAGAGTCCAAAAGAATGATAGTTAAACTGGCAACTTTTGAAATTACAGTGGAGTGCTCTTAATGTGAAATTCAGGGGACAAAGATTTCTTTGTGCGTTAACCATTATTTGTGTTAAGCATTAAGTAATAATAAAGAGGGGTTTCATCCGTTCCAACAGATTTTTGTGTGTTAACCAATATTTCATGTTATTCAGTTTGGTGTTAAGTGTACTCGACTGTACGAAAACAAATGTCTTCTACACTTACACACGTCTGGATTTTTCCATCATGTCAAGCCAACGATCTCGCTCAAACTCTGTGTCTGCGGCTAGCAACAGGCTCCCCTAGAAAAAAAGAAGTAAAAACATACATTCTAATGATAACACCAAAACAACAAACAATAAGCAAAAATAACAAAGATTTTTTTTTCAAGACTAAAAAAAAGATTTTTTTCTCACATTTTTCTTTTCTTATCATTAGAATTCAGAACTTTTATTAGGTATTAGGTACTTTATAGTCACAGAGACGTCTCTGTGAAATTTGGGTTGCTCCCACCTGGAGAGCTGGATGGGTGGATGGCTATCTTGAGCTTTGCTTGAAGAAAAATGATTGATACTATCAATACCCCCAGTTGCGCGCGCCACCCATTTTTTTAATTATTTTATTTTTTGCATGCGATTTTTGTGTGACTGATGAGGAAGGAAGGGGGGGGGGGGGGGTGTTAAATTTTGACCAAATGACAACTTTTCCGTTGCCACTGGGATTAACGTGTGTTAAGAGCATGGGCACACAGGACCTCGGTTTATCGTCTCATCCGAAAGACTCCACGTTCAGACCGTAAGGCCTAGTGCAAAGTGAGACGAAAAATCCCCTGTACCTAGGTTCGAACTCGGGTTTACTTGACATGAGGTGAATGCGCTGCCACTGTGCCACTCCACATGGCGGATCAAATAAACTTAAATGTTGTTTTCCAGCAAGGGTTGAGAGGAGGTTGAGGCAAGAGAAAGAAGAATGTGAATGGTAGGGCGGGTGAGAAAATGGATCAGGCACACATTCAGCAAGAATGCGTCCAAATCCGGCCAATTTCAGTCGTATGACTATCCAACTGTGATGACGTCTGTGAAGCATGATTCTGATGAAATCCTACTGTCTAAATGAATTCCTATAAGTTTCATTTACTGTATTCATGAGCACAAACTACATTACATAGAAATACAGATATTTCATCCGATTTGTGTTCGGGGGACTACAAATATAATGAATGGAAACTTGTAGGATTTCATCCGATTCAACAAAACAGCAGTATTTCACGAGAATCGTGCCTCACAAATGACCTCATAGTTGGATAGTGCAGTTGCGCAAGTGAGTCAGCCCCTTAATAGAGTCAACCTGACACTTAACAAGAGCCCTGTTTGTTGGATTTGCTAAGGACTTGGCACTTCATAATTAACTTCCCTTTATTTTGTAAATTATACTGTTCACACCAATGCATTAAAGAAAAGTAAAAAATAAGTGTAATTACTAATGCTAAAACAGTTCTAAAAACATTTTTTAGGTTTTCAAGTTGTCAGGTTGCTTGGTAATACAATAACAGGTCATAACAGTTGTATCTTAACATTCTTATGACTCACTTAGCAGTAATTCAAACAAGCCATATTCACACCAACAAAACGGTAAAAGCAGTGACAGTAAACATAACATCAAAACTGCGTTGAATTATGCGTTGATCCACGTGTGTGGGTGTGGGAGAGAAAGAAGGAACTGTGGAGTGGAGGGATGAGAGAGGGAAATAAAATATGTTACAACATCATTAAAACTGAGTCAATTCTACAGAGATTGGCAATACACGCAGCAGCACAAGTTGAAAACTAAAACAAATGCTCTAGAAAATTTCATAGCGGCAGGCCCAGACGGGTAAAAAGATTGGTCAATGGCAGCACTAGTCACAATAGAGTTAAAAGCATCCTATTATGCAATTGCGCATCTTCTGGTTTAGGTTTTTTTTCTTATTTCATCAAAATTAAATTTTAAAGACCCACCACACCAATGTGCGAAAATCAGCGTTTTTACGTGTGTTCCCTCTCTCACTGGTAAGAAATCTTCCCAGCAAGAGAGGGAATATACACATTGGTGTAGTGGGTCTTTAAAGCAGTTTGAACTCACTTCCAGTTCTTGACCGTCGACTTGCAGACAGAAGGGGTGCGTCTGATCCTGGGTGGACAGTAGCTGGCACTCCCCCAGGGGTATGACGCCCTCAACAAAACATTGCACAATCACATCAATGTGGGTTTTATTTTATATGGCAATTGTAATCAGCAGTGATGTCCCGAGGCCCCGGTCATAGGCCATTGACCTATTAAAATTGAAAATGTCTAGACAAATGTCTGATTAAATTTTTAACACTGGCACGCTTTGTCTTATTGATTTCTGCAAGAGCCAGGACATTGTCCTATTGATTTATCTTGTCTCCGGACAGCTTGTCCTATCACTTTTCGATCCTCGGTACATCACTGAATCAGGACATTTTGCTGACAACTGTTCAAGAAAATAATGTGCTGATCACATCATCACGTACATGTTATGTATGAGAATCTGCTAGCTGTTAAAGAAAGACCCCTCTGTTCTTCAATCCACCGTCGTAACATGTGAGGCAACAGAGCTTCAGATTGTTTTCAAATTTCACGGGGTCATATGACCCCTGACTGCAGAAAACGATGGGTCATTTTCCAAACTAATGGGCCAATAATGTGTCACTGTAGTATTACACTTAAATTCTATTGCTGATTTTGTGGGTCAGATGACCCCTTGCTGCCTAAAATGAGGGTCAAATCACAATCAATATGGGTCAATAGCCCAGGCCTGCTGACAATCTGAAGCTCTGGAGGTATAGCCTACTCACCCACCCAACAATCCTTCAATCCAAAGATCATCCTTTCCTTGTGTCCATTCATTCTACAGTGGAACCTCCCTTATAAGACCTTCAAAAATCATCCAAAATGAGGTCTTATAAGGGAGGGGTCTTATAAGGGAGGTAATTTTAATTCTTACAAAGAAGGGCAATGTCTCAGAGAAGTAGGTCTTATGTGGGAGGGAGTCTTATAAGGGAGGTTCCACTGTGCTACCTACCTTCCTACCCACTTGCTCACCCACCCATCCACCTTCACACTCATTCATCAATCCGTTTACCCTTTCCTCTACCCATCCACCTTACCTTATCCACCCATTCATCCATACATTAAACCTGTCATCCATCCATGAGGAAGAGCTCTTAGATTCTGATACCTTGGGATGTACATTGAAGAAGTCTCGTTTTTCAAAATCTTTCTTCTCCTGCTCCGCATAGTACATCAAGAATCCATCTCGTATCAGGAAAAACCTGTGAGAAATGAGAAAAAAAAATGTATGGATTCGGTTTAAAAATGCACAAAATTTAAAAAAACAACAACTTAAAACTAAACCTTAACAAGTTAATGAGAAAAAACATGTCCCAATTTCACTATTTATGTATTAGTATTATTATGTATTATTATTAGGTACTTTACAGTCACAGAGGCGTCTGTGAAATTCGGGTTGCTCCCACATGGAGAGTTGGATGGGTGGATGGCCATCTTGAGCTTTGCTTGAAGAAAAATGATTGATATTATCAATATCCCCAGTATAGGACAGACAAGACAAAAGCTTTGTGTCTGTCATGAGACTCAAACTATTTCACTATGATGTAACTTGTAAGTCCATAACTCTTTTTTTAAAAGATTGTTTTTAAAAACACATACAACGGAAAACAATATAATTTAAGGCATCTATTATCTAATGATCTATGTTGTAGATTTCATTACCAGTCAGGAAGAGACACACACACAATTGACTACATATATTGTACACACACATTCTTATTAGACATAAACACATGTACACACACACACACACACCAGGGCTCCCAGGGACCCCCATTTGGGGGTCTATGAAGCACTAAAATTCTACAGGACCCTCTAAAAGATGTGCAGGGGGTCCCAGGGATGCACTAGAAACATTCATTTTAGCATTCACTGTGCCACTGGGACCCTCTATCCCGCCTCTAGGACCCTCTATAATGTAAGTGAAGGAGTCCCTGGGACCCCTTGTTTTGCGGGACGATTGGGAGCCCTGACACACACACACACACACACACACACACACACACACACACACACACACACACTCTCTCTCTCTCTTGCTTCTTTTTTTCTTATTAATATAAAAATAAAAATGTACTATTGTATTATATTATTAGTGAAGCATTGCTTGACTTATTGATTTTCATTGACATAAATTACACTGTGATTTAGTTTAAACACTTAACACAGCAGGATAGTAGGCAATAGCCTCAGGACATAGCCAAGAATGACCACAATTTCAGACACCTTGCTCAGTTTTCCTTCCGTGTCCTTTTTTAAATTAATTAGTATTTCAACTATTTGAGTGATTTCCTTCTCTGTGTCACTGAGGGGTAACCTTGCAGGTCACACCAACAGATCATGAGGCCTCAACAGCAATTATGTATCATCTACACCAGGAAATAGTCTCTGTGACATGCCTCATTGATGTGTGTTGGCAGTAGTGGTTATACTATTATACTTATAGTACTGGGCCTGTATTCACGTTGAGATAGCATGACACTTAGCATCATGCTAACTTAGAAGCTCTTCCAAAAGTCCTATTAAATCCTATAGGACATTGGAAGAGCTTCTAAGTTAGCATCATGCTAAGTCTCATGCTATCTCAACGTGAATACAGGCCCTGGTAATTACAGTGGAACCTCCCTTATAAGACCTTCAAAAATCATCCAAAATGAGGTCATAAATGGGAGGGAGTTGTACATTGTATAAGGGAGGTAATTTTAATACTTACAAAGAAGGGCAATGTCTCAGAGAAGTAGGTCTTAAAAGGGAGGGAGTCTTATAATGGGGGGTCTTAACCCTTTCGCCACCAGCCATTTTCAGCAAAAAAATACCATTAACCCTTTCACCGCCAGGCATTTTTCAGCGAACATTTTCCATTAAATTTACCTGAGTAGAGAACACAATCTGTCTAATATTGGGTATTCCTCTGTGACATATTTAAAGTAAGGCTTATCCTTGCCTCCCAAAATTAAGAGAATAGGGTCTTTGGATAACAGACCCTGGTTTGATGCCTTTTAGTGACATGGGCGTTACAATCATTGTGGTGCAAAAATGCGACGTTGGCGGTGAAAGGGTTAAACTTAAGCGGGTAGAGAAAAAAATGTATCTGCAATATTGGAACTCCTCTGTGACATGTGTAACATTAGGCCTATCCTTACCTCCCAAAATGAAGAAAATAGGGACTTTGGATAACAGGCCCTGATGTGATGCCTTTTAGTGACACGGGTGTTGAACCATTGTGGTGCATAAATGCGATGTTGGCGGTGAAAGGGTTAAAAGGGAGGTTCTACTGTACTACCATAGTACCATATTTTTCGGACTATGAGGCCGACCTGGTTATAAGGTGCGGTTACAGGTCGTTTCGTACCCTGGACTTTTCGTATCCTGGACGTTTCGTACCAAATTTTAGTCATTTTTTAAAGACAGGAGAGATGATTTTGACAAAAAAACAGATGCTTGTGGCAAAAGAAAAGACCATCTAACCCTAACCCTACTCCTACCCTATCCCAATGAAAAATAGGTACGAAACGTCCAGGGTACGAAATGTCTTGGGTACGAAACGACCAGTTCCCATAAGGTGCAATCCCCAAATTTTACACAAAATTCAGATTTTCTTATTACACTTTCTTGTAAACTATATTACTAGTCATATCACAAGGCTCGGGGGTCTCAGTCTCAAGTCTGAGGAAAAAAGTGTCGCCTTAGAAGTCAGAGGCCGAAAAATATTACAATAGTACTAGTAGTAGTTTTAGCCCCTAGCCTAAGTGCCCTACATCTTTCCCAGTTCACAAACTTTTTTTTAGAAAAATCATCCTTAGTAGAATTAAGGTGGAACACTTTTCAGTGGAATTACGGTCGAACACATAGGTTCTGTTTATTTTTTTGTACTACAGTTTGTGTCACAAATTTGATGTCTTTACCGTAAGACATGAAATAATCTGTCTTATTACATGTATTGCAGAATGCATTTAAACACAACTTAATGACAAGAAACTACTTAACAAAAGGATAAAATATGAATAATGACCTTAAACAATTTTTTTTACAAATTCAGAGAGAGAGAGAGAGAGAGAGAGAGAGAGAGAGAGAGAGAGAGAGAGAGAGAGAGAGAGAGAGAGAGAGAGAGAGAGAGAGAGAGAGAGAGAGAGAGAGAGAGAGAGAGAGAGAGAGAGAGAGAGAGAGAGAGAGAGAGAGAGAGAGAGAGAGAGAGAGAGAGAGAGAGAGAGAGAGAGAGAGAGAGAGAGAGAGAGAGAGAGAGAGAGAGAGAGAGAGATGACAGACAACTAGACCCACATTTTAACAACAGACAGATAAACCAGCCAACAGACACAGAACAACAAACTACAAAGAGAGACAGACTGACAAAGAGAGAGACGGAGGAAGAGAGAGAGGGAGAGAGAGAGAAAGAGAGAGACAGACAGAGAGACACTAGACAGAGAGAAAGTTCTAAAGAGATAAGATAATTTAATGGTCACACTATTGACAGAAAAGAGCTAAAGGTTTGTATTATTTAATACCAGTTGCTTTTCATTTTTCTCCTTCTTTCTAATTAATACAACCACCATCATCATGATCTGGGACGGTATTCACGTTGAGATAGCATGAGACTTAGCATGATGTTAACTTAGAAGCTCTTCCAATGTCCCATAGGATTTAATAGGACTTTTGGAAGAGCTTCTTACTTCTAAGTTAGCATCATGCTAAGTCTCATGCTATCTCGACATGAATACCGTCCCAGATCAGATCAGAAAGTAGGGACAAGGTTGAATAGCCGTTAGGCTTTTAAAGTCCCTTCGTTTTGTGCAAAAAATTGTTTTTGTAATGTAAAATCATTCAAGGTCTATCGATTGCTCAGGTTTTTGATGATTGAAAATCAATCGTCATAGTCATATATTAACACTTTATAATTTTCCCACTTGTCTAATAGAAATAGATTTTTGAAAGAGTTAGTATTTAGTGCAGTTTTCATATTAGTAGGTAATTTGTTCCATAGGGGTGCCACTCTGTTACTGAATGAAAATTTTCTTGTGTTAGTATAACAATGTTCAATAAATATTTTGTTAGTACTATTTCTTGTTTTGTCATAGTTCGATAATTTGAAAAATTCAGATGTGTTTATGTCATTAGTCTGATCAGATCAATGCAGTTTTTATAACATTGAATAAGATCACCCCTTATTCTTCTAGCTTTCAATGATGGTAAGCCTAGGTATTTCAACCTATCGCTGTATGAGTAGTTTTGAATTTCATGAATTAACTTTGTCGCTCTCCTCTGTACTTTTTCAATCATAGATGATTGCCGTTTTAGGTGTGGGTACCAGATGGTATTTCCATATTCTAGATGGGGTCTTATCAAACCCTTATACAGATGTACCTGGGAGTTATGGTGGATAATAAGTTAAATTTTGATCAGCACATCACTGAAACTATTAACCCTTTCGCCGCCAGCCATTTTCAGCCAAACAATACCATTAAACTTACCTGGGTAGAGAAAAAAAACCGATCTGCAATAATGTGAATTCCTCTGTGACATGCATAACATTAGGCCTATCCTTACCTCCCAAAATTAAGAACATAGGGTCTTCAGATAACAGGCCCTGATTTGATGACGTTTAGTGACATGGGTGTTAACACTTGTAACCCCGATTAAAATGATGACTCTACTCCCTGTAACCACCAAATTAATGTTGGTAAACTGGGCCCCAAATGGGGTACTTTGCTTAAAAATATATTAAAAAATAACTACTTGATGGATTGACTTCAAATGTTCAGGGTTTGTGTATAAATGAAGAATGTTTAACTTGCAATGTTTTTTTTGTTATGTGATATTTTAGATTTTTTGATATTGCAATTTTAACTCCAGTATACATAACGAAGTGGGTGTACGGGGGCGGTTTTAGACGGCTTGGTAGGAGAAAGTAATGGATGTCATGGGCGGAATCAGGCTATAAGGGGCTTAAAACGTTAAACCATTGTGATGCTAAAATGCGACGTTGGTGATGAAAGAGTTAAAAAGGCAAATAAAATATCTGGTATGATTTCTCATTTCATTCAGCACAAAACTAAAGATATTATGGTGCCCTTGTTCAAATCATTGGTGAGACCAATCGTAGAATATGGTAATGTGATTTGGTCTCCATCATTAAAGAAACATATTAATGCTATCGAAAATGTCCAAAGGCGATTCACTAAACAAATGATCAACATGAGTAATATGAGCTATGAGGAAAGACTAAAACTTCTTAATCTACCTATCCTAGAGTATAGAAGAGCACGGGGAGATATGATTGAAACTTTTAAGATCTTAAATGGATATTATGATACTAGAACTACAAACACACTTTTTTCTCTTAGTAACTCTACCACTAGAGGACACTCCTTAAAACTAACAAAATCATTAGTTCATACTAATATTTATGCACATTTTTTCACAAACAGGGTTATTAACAATTGGAATTCTCTACCAAATGATACTGCAACCGCAAGAACACTCAATAGTTTTAAAAACAAATTAGATAATTTTTGGGAAGATTATTGCTTCCATACTAACATAAGTATTCAGTAATAATTAGTATGCAGATCAGTTTGCTTGTTTTCACTGTATGTTGTACTCTTTAAAAAATATATAAAAAAATCATAACAAAAACAAAAAATAAAAAGTTTTAAATTGAGTTTCCTTATATAGTTATAAACTAAATGGAAATAGCAGGCTAAAGGCTATTTAAAAGCCTATATGCTGTGATATATGATATGATATGATGTACGAATGTATCTTTATCTAGAAATGAAAAGTTACGCTTGATTATTCTCAGCATCTTGTTAGCCGTGTTTACAACATTGTGTATGTGACAATCAAATTTCAATTTTGCATCAAATGTGACTCCGAGATCTTTCTCTTCTATACATTTTGTTAACACTATTTACACCATTGCATGTCATATTATATTCCCTACATATGGATTATTCCTTCCCAGGTGCATTGATTTACATTTAGAAGCATTAAAATATAAGTTCCATGTATCAGACCATGAGACTAATGCGCTTAAGTCTTTTTGTACAATATATATTACAATTGGATGATGTGTTGTAAATTTTTGTATTGTCTGCAAATATCTTACAGAAGCTTTCTATATTATGAGGCAAGTCGTTAATAAAAATTGTAAAAAAGAATTGGACACAGTATGCTTCCTGCATACTCATGAACAGTATGTCAGAACTGGGGGACTTCAGTCAGGCAGAAATTGCAGATAAAAATGTAGCTGCCCGGATGATCAGTATTGATATAACTGAGGGGAAAGAATGGGATACAATAAAATAGGGTCAAGGGGATAAGCATAACAGGGGTGGGTGGGGTCATGGAGGGAGGGTAACTAGTAGGCTTAAGGAATGGGTGGAATGGATTAGGGAGAGCATTAGGTGAAGAGGATGAAAAAAGGGGGGGGGGGGGTATGGGAGAAAGGGGACATTGTTCATTTAGATACATCTGGAACTTGAGCTTTCACCAAAACTGATGTTACTGCCTCCGGTCTTCTTCTTCTTCTTTTATTTGACTACCACCATCATCCTGTTGGTTCTGTTTTAGAAATGGAGGACTCCAGTCTAGCAGCTGAGGGGTTCAGAGAATATGGTTTGGGAGACAGAAAGGGGTGGGGGGTGGAGGGCATGACTGAGTATGAGAGGGGGTCGCGGGCTAGTCTGTGGGTTTTGGGAGAAGATGGAGGGAGAGGTTGAATGAGTGAGGGAAGTGAGGTGAAGGGACTTTTAATTTTCAATGGACCAAGGAACTTTCTGCAATTTGTTTTGCAGGAGGGGAGTCCTGAGGTACTTTCGGGGGGGGGGGGGGGGGGGGGGGGAGTGTTTTTTTTCCAGTACAGACAGACACTGAGACAGTCACATAGAGAGCACTATGCAACCGCGAAGTTTGTGTGTAAAGACAAGCTGAGAGAAGGAAAGTCTGACAGTCGCACTTTAGTTTTACCGTTTTGTCCACTTGTTAGACTGATGACCTAGTGGTTTCTTGTGAAGCAATCCATGAATCTGGATCCTTGAAGTCCATTCTCTGGTTGGTAGTGCTTTCCTTAGGTCAGAGAAACTGTTTGTGCTCATTTTTCCCCCCGCCGCAATAAACTGAATAATGGATGCCACAGATTAAAGTTCACAATATAATCCTCATAAACTGATAAACCATGGATACGAGTTCCTTCTTTCTAAAGTTTCTTTTTTGATTAAACAACCATCAAAGTTTAGTTTGAGATTGGAAAGTGTTGCTACCATGTAATGTTGATCTTAAATTAGATTCAACAGTTAACTTAAGTCACCGAAACAACCATTCACTGACTGAGCAGCAGTCACAGTTGTCGCAGCCAAAAAAGTCGCTCAGTCAAATAAATCGCCCGGCTACTATGAGACTGAGAGTGTGTATTTGCAACATTGAGCATGAACCACAAATTTCACTTTTTTCTAGGGTTAGGGATAGGGTTAGGTAAATGGTTCAAGTACAGAAAAGGTGAAATTTCTGGTTGTCGCAAATACACACTCTCATACTCATAGTGGGCGATTTATTTGACTGAGCAACTTTTTTGACTGTGACAACAGTAACTAAGTGACAAGTGTGAATGACTGTGTGAGTGTGTCTCAGACACTGTCACACTGTATCAACTTTTAAACTGAATGCAGTCACCACGTCAAAAAAGAACACATGAACAACAAAGTGATTGCGCGACACTGAGTTAGGTGCATGTTACATCTTCTCTTGAAAATCCCGTTTTTACTTTTCACTACACCCTCAAACAGGTTTAGTCGCTTGTCGCACCAAATTTGTGAAAGACTGAAGTTGCAAGGCTGAGTTTGTGTTGCTCAAGTCTCTTAGAGTAGTTTCCCCTGTAAGTTCAGATTACTGACCCTTGAAGTTCACACCACAGGTACATGGAGTAAAAATTGTGCATGACAAAGTGATAGTGATAGTGGGGGACTGGCCTATCAAGTGTCCCTTTCTTTATTTTGTACATTTAGTATAGTTGCGCATACGCAATTTTTACATATTATTCGTAATTTTTTTTTTTTTACATTTTGATCGCTGTCCAGAAAACTTTTAAAAGTATTAGTATAATAGTGCATTTTTCTGAGTTGAGTAGTAGAATGTCCATTCCAAATCTGTGCAGTTCTGTTAGTCAGTGCATTTTTTCTCATATTAGTATTGCTGTGGACTATCAGGATTTTCATTTCTGAATTCCTTGTACTGTTATACTTAAAATTAAATAATTATGTATACATAATTTACTGGGGCTGTAATTTTTGTGGGTGTGCGGACAAAAGCGGCACACCGAACATAAGTTCACAGTACTGGTAAGACAAATGGAAGCTGTATTTTAATGCTAATAAGTGTAAAGTAATGCATTTGGGGTTAAATAATCCACTAAGAAAATATGAGATATCTCACGGCATAGAGACACTTGTGTAGAAGAAAAGAACTTGGGAGTTATTTTTTTTATCCTAAATTGAAATTTGATATACATATTACAACAACTGTAAACAAAGCTAACAAAATGTTAGGGTTAATTAGGAGAACTTTTACAGGACTAAATAATAATGTGTTCATTAACATGTATAAAAGTTTGGTTAGACCACATCTGGAGTATGGGAACCAAATTTGGAATCCATATCTAAATTGACGGCAATCAGTTTCAATTGATCGAGCGTGTACAGAAGAGAGCTACTAAATTAATAAAATTATTTTAAAATCCTTGAAATACAGAAGACTTCGTGGTGACCTAATCAATGTTTATAAAATTCTTAACGGTCCTGTCAATACTGCGGCTTGTTCCAGTTCTCAAATTTTTCAAAGACTACAAATCATGAATTAAAAATACTAACACAGTACAGTAGAACTAACATGTCCCTTTCTTTATTTTGTACATAGAATACTAATATGAGAAAAAATGCACTGACTAACAGAATTGCACAGTTTTGGAAGTGTTCTTCCTACTCAACATAAATGTTCACCTGATACTAGTTTAAAAGTCTTCTGGACAGCAATTAAAAATGTAAACAAATGTTTTTTGAATATGATGAATGAACATATCAAAATTATAATGCGTATGCGCAACTATAATAAATGTACAAAAAGAATGAAGGGGACGCTTGATAGGCCGCGAGGCCTAGGCTTATGAACCAGTCCCCCACTACTACTACTACTACTACTACTACTACTACTACTACTACTACTACTACTACTACTACTACTACTACTACTACTACTACTACTACTACTACTACTACTACTACTACTACTACTACTACTACTACTACTACTACTACTACTACTACTACTACTACTACTACTAGGAGACACCTTTTCAGTAACAGAGTAACTAACTATTGGATCGAACGCACTTCCTGCTCAAACAAAACTTGCACCTGATAGTGATACTAACAAATTTAAAAACCTCCTGGACAAAGACCCAAACCTTAGTAAATTAAAATACCAGTATGACTCAGTGATAGTCTACTAAAACCGTCACAGCTGTGTCAACTGAATTTAAACAAAAATCCCAATCAAGAGAAAGGACGCTTGAGAGGCCGCGAGGCCTAGTCGTCCTACCTGACCTGACTTGACAAAAGGCCGCCGGACAAAAGCCCACCTCGCTATCTGGGAAAACGGACAAAACCCCACTCATAAGTAATAAGTGGTTTTTATTTTTTATTGTCCATTAGCATTCTACAAACGCACATGGAAAATTGTCTTCCACCGTGTAAAATAAAATAAAATAAATAAAAATATAAATAAAAATATTATTTTAAAAAAATGAAGCAGAAAATGTAGATTTAAACCCTATCATTCATCTGCTCTCCGCTTCCTTGCTCTCTCAATGGGTGATGTGATACATAGACAGACACAGGAGCCCGGGGAGAGAGGCAGAGACAGAGACAATGTCTGGAAGAGATAGAAACACGTGGATACATAAAGAGAACGACAGAGAGACAAACTCTGGATGACAGAGTGACAGAGATCGAGAGACAGGGATACAGATAAAGTCTGGAGAGAGAGAGAGAGAGAGAGAGAGAGAGAGAGAGAGAGAGAGAGAGAGAGAGAGAGAGAGAGAGAGAGAGAGAGAGAGAGAGAGAGAGAGAGAGAGAGAGAATGTCTGGAGAAAGGCAGGCAGAGACAGACAGCAACAACATATCATATCATATCATATCAGTTTAGGCTCTGTAGGCTTATGAAGCCTTTTGCCCTCTAGATATTTTTCTCAAATATAAATAAATTTATATTTTCTTTTTCTTTTTTTTTGCCCGTGAATTACTACGGCTATTGTGTATTTGTTTTGGGTTTTTTGTTTGTTTTTATTTCTCCAAATTTGTGGAGTACATAATAGTATTAAATTTTTTGTCAATAAGATTTTTGAACATATTTAGTGATGATGCATTTACAGTTTCATTAGAAAGATTGTTCCATGCAGTTATTACTCTGTTAGTAAAAAAGTTTTGAGCTGAACGACTGTTATTTAGTTTTTTTGTTAGTTTAAAATCATGCCCTCGTGTTCTCTCCTCGTCAGTTAAAGTTAGTAAAGTTTTAGTTGTGTTAGGATCATAAAACTTATTAAGAATTTTATACACCTCAATCAAATCGCCTCTTAGACGTCTGTATTCCAAACTAGGTATTCCCAAATACTTTAGTCTGTCCTCATAGTCCATATCTCTGGTTCCAATAATTGTTTTCGTAAATCTCCTTTGGATACCTTCTAAATGATCAACATGTTTTCTCAAAAAGGGACACCAGACAGGATTTCCATACTCTAATAAGGGGCGTACTAATGTTTTATAAAGAGGTAGCATAATTTCCTTTGATTTATTAGTTATTGTTCTGATTAGTAGTCCAGCAGTACGGTTTGCCTTTTTAACAGTATCGTTGATGTGTGGTTCAAAAGATAGTAATGGATCAACTATAACACCAAGATCTTTCTCCGCATTTGTGCTCTCAAGAACCCTTCTGACACCACCATCATTCATAAAATACTCATGCATTGGGTTCTTTTTTCCAAGATGCATCACCTTGCATTTTTGACTATTAAAATTCATCAGCCACTCCTCTGACCAATCAACCAAAGAGTCAATACACTTCTGAATGTTTTCCTTTGATTTCATATTATCATTTACCGTGGAATAGGCTTTTGTATCATCTGCAAATATTTTAACTTCACATTCAACCTTTTCTGGCAAGTCATTTATATAATAAATAAAAAGGGTAGGGCCAAGGACACTTCCCTGGGGAACTCCACTTGTAACTTGTATTTTATCCGAACAAGAATTTTTTACATTGACATACTGAGTACGTCCATGTAGAAAATCTTCTATCCAAGACAACAGGTTGCCATTTACACCATAACCTCTTAGTTTATGTACAAGTCTCTGATGTGGCACAGTGTCAAAAGCTTTGCATAGATCTAAATAAACAGCATCAACGGGCACACCATCATCCAGCGAGGACATCCAATCATTAATCGTCACTAACAACTGTGTGACACATGAGTGACCTTTAGTAAAACCAAACTGATCTTTTGAAAGCAGATTATTTTTTGTCAAATGTTCACATAAGGCGTCACGAATAAATCCTTCAAAAACTTTACAAACAATTGACGTCAAACTCACTGGACGATAGTTGGCCGCAAAACTGTTGTCTCCTTTTTAAAAAATTGGTTTAACCTCTGCCTCCTTCCATCTTGCTGGCAATGTACCCTCTTTAATAGTCCTATTGAACAAATAGGTAAAAGGTTAGGCTAGTTCAGATGCTAATTCTTGAATTATTCTGGGATGAATTTCATCAGGCCCAGGGGACTTGTCAACCTTCAAACCCTCAAGTGATTTTTGCATTATTTTGGTCTTGACTCACAGTTACTGAATCAATAACAGAGCTACATTTAGTGTCAAAGTTAGGTAATGAACTATCAGTTTCTCGGGTAAAAACATTACTAAAAAATACATTTAAGACTTCAGCCTTATCTCTGTCACACTCAGTATAAGTGCCATCTTCTTTTTTAAGTCTAACTATTTTGTCTCTAGGTTTAGTTTTATTTGAAACATAACGATAAAATGCCTTTGGATTATGTTTAGCTTGATTAGCTAGTTTGCGTTCTTTGTCTTTAATATGCTTTCTAAATGCCCCTTTTACTTGATTTCTTGCTCTGGCATATGTTTTATAATTTTCAATAGTTCTATATTTCTTATATGTTTTAAAAGCTTTTCTCTTCTTTCTAATCATATGAAGAAGTGATGATGGAATGGGGTCTTTTTTTTATTAGTATGTGTATGGGTAGGAGATATTTTGACTCTTGGGACAAATTTATCACAGGCTTCTGTTAACTAATGTTACTCCAACAATCATCAATAGATTTATCAACATTTGCAACCCCCGTCCAGTCAACTGAACGCACAAATTTTCTCATATCGTCATAGTTTCCCTTGCTTACTAAATATTTAGAAGCACCTGGTACTGACTGATACTCAGTGATAGGTCTTAGTAATTCCCAATGTAAAAAATAAAACACAATGATGGCTCTTACCGAGTGGAGGAAGGTACTCCACCTCTGAAACAAAGTCTTCATGATTAGTTAAAATAAGGTCTAATATATTAGCCTGTTGTAACAACAACAGAGACAGAGATAGAGACAGAGACAATGTTTAGAGAGAGACAGAAATATAGAAATATGTACCACATCATCCTTTGAGTGGGGTTTTGCCCGTTTTCCTAGATAACGAAGTGCGCTTCTGTCCGGTGGGCTTTTGTCCGGGATCCGTTTTTTGTGATTTTGTTTTGGACTTCCGACGCCTGTACTTTCAACACTAGGCCGTGGTGACATCACCACAAACACACACATTGAACTGTGACATGGTGGTCTGTGGCTTGTTGTATGTGATCTCTAGGCTAATTGCTCCAGTTCTACTTTCAGGTTTGTAGAATTGCTTCTGAAGCAGATCTGTAACAGATCCAAAATAAAAGTTTTTATTTTTAGCAATAACAATCACTACGATTTATCTTGTTTGCGATTACTGGGATGCGATTGCATCCATTCAGTGGTTCACCATTGACCCTGAAGTTTGCGTTGGACTGTGGGAGTCAGTTTTCTGAGTTTAAGTTAGGCTATATTTTAGCAATGGCAATAGCCAGCAAGAAAAAACGAAAGTCACAACGAAAGAAAGTCCATTATTTTAATCATTGCATCAACACTGCACATTAAAAGAAGTCTGAGAAATTCAAATTAAACTGATATCAAACTAAAACTATCAGTGCTGACACTAGACTGACTAGTGACAGGAAATGTAAAATTGGAATTGAAACTGAATTGAAACATTTCCACATAATATTAATCAGAATCATCAGCAAGCTGATGGTGGATGTCAAGTTCAAGAATAATAATAATGTATACTTTTATTTAGATCACTCTGTGTCTGTCTAGCGCCAATAGTCTGTCAGTTCTTCTTTTCAGGAACAACATTCACAGAGTTGATCATTCTTCTTCTTCGCTGTGTGTGGCCATTGTGGCACCTTTTGGAAAACAATTCCGATTCGATGGTCATAGTTTTGAAACCTGTTGGCTGTAGACCCCTATAAATCATTTATTCTTGATTATAAATCATAATTATTCTTGATCATCATTACCCAAGGAATACTGTGAGTGACATTATGAAGAGGCCAAAAGTAAAGTGAGAAAGAGCTTAGCAGTGACCATAGAGTGCAAACCATTGGCCACACATATATGATATATAGAGTACTAACAGGCAGGGCTCCCCACTTTGTTTGACCATAGAGGGTATTTTCACCCCCAGGAAGCAGCTATAGAGGGTCTCTTCACCCCCAGGGTGAACTTATAGAGGGTGAAAAATCAAAACAAAATAAGCATAAAGACATGTGGGTACTGTCAAAAAAAAGAGTAAAGTATTGTATGCACAGGCAGTATGAAGCATTACATGCCTGGCATTTCCGACACACAAATGTTACCAACACAGTCACACACAGCCACACTCACACACATCATTCAAGAAGAGAGAGAGAGAGAGAGAGAGAGAGAAAGAAAGAGAGAGAGAGAGAGCGCCATTCAGATAAGGCTGACATTGACTTTGGGCTGACATGCCTAATTGGTATGGGTCTGCAGTAGACCGGCTTTTCGGCTGGGTGAAATTGGAGACGGGCTCACACACTCAGCAGATTTATAATGCGTCTCGTAACCCTTGAGTAGTAATTATAGTGCGTCGCTTCACCCCCAGTACAAAGTTTTAATGCGTCTGTCACGCACATTTGACGCACAGACGCACAGAATGGGGAGCCCTGCAGGTCTGCGCGTTGGTTAGGTACACGCATAACACCCCCACCCCCTGAAATCGTAGAGATTGTAGAAACTCACGTCATGCTTGTGTCATTGTTTGCATCATTTTGAGGGGTATGTAACCCCCCTTGGTACTCTATATATTCTTGATAATCTCACCACCAAAGAAATGCAGTGGGAAACATTTTGAAAGAGTCAATACTAAAGTGAGAGTCAAGCAAGCAAGCAGGGCAGATCTGCTAGTACTGTACATCTGGAGAAAGAAACTTACCTAGTTCTCTACTCCATTAAAATATCTTCTTTCATGCAGTGAATTACTTCCTCTTATGGCGATAAATATGGACATGTGGAGCAGTCAATTATTAAAAAACCCCAACTTAAACAGAATTATTTAAGAAATATTCAAAAATAAGTGTGTGTGTGTGCGCGCGCGCGCTTGTAGGTGTGCATCGGTGTATACGTGTGTATAATGTGTGCTTGTGTGTGTATGTGTGTGCTTGTGCGTGCATGTGTGTGAGTGCGTGTGTGCGCATGTGTGTGTGTGACTGTGCATGTGTGTGTGACTGTGTGTGACTCTGAGAGTGAGTGTGTGTATCTGCGTCTATGTGTCTCTTTGTCTGTCTGTGTGTGACAATATGTCATTGTTGTACTGTCGATTTGTGCATAATATTTCCCAATTCCTTTGCAGAAGGCTGCAGATGATTTGATCCGCCAAATTGTTGCCCCAAGCTGACGGCTGTTGTGAAGAGGATTGAGTTTTTCGTAAAAACAGTACAACACAGGAGGCACGATTTGGTGTGCTTCCAGTCTTTCCTGGCATGGAGTCTTCATCATCGTCTGAATCCGAGAGTGAGTACAAGTACAAACTACAAACATACCCTAATCACAAGAATCATCGGCTATCATGTCTTTTAGTCACCCCTGACCCTAATCCTCAAATGTTTGCATAGATTGATAGAAAATGTTCACTGAGAATGATTGAGAAGCAACAGCCTGCAGATTTGCCGAATGCCTTAGTAGATGTAGCGATTATAATAAAAGCTAAGCTAAGTAAAGTGGTGTGTCATTCACTCATTGTATTTGGCCTGTTGATGATATTGGTGTAATCTTTTTGTGTCTGTTGTTTATTATTACACTTTCACTTGTTTGAATTTGTTTCCTATCCGCTATGCCTCATAAGAGGGGTCACAGGATTAGGTCATCTTTGAATCTTTGTGTGTTTATAATTTAATTCATTCAACAACAAAAAATGTTCACAGTCATCCATTTTTTGGACAGATTCTATTGTCTGCTGAAAAGTGACAACAAGCTGGGGAAACTGACAGGGTTGTGCTGACTGATGCAGCTGTGTGTTTGTGCGTGTGTGTATCAGTGTGTGCATGCATGGTTGCATCAATGCATGTGTGCTCGCATGTGCATAATATACATGTGTGTACATATGTCTAGCATCATTTTTCTCAAGGTGACTTCCCAAAAAGAAAAGGGGAGCCAGTGCAGATCGTCGTGGCAACGGACGAGCACAGCTTCCATCTTGACGAAGAGCGTTTGGAGGAGATACTGCTCCGAGCAGATGTACGGAACAAAAAGGTGGCCGTGGTCTCTGTGGCAGGAGCCTTCCGCAAAGGGAAATCGTTTTTACTGGATTTCTTTCTGCGCTACTTAGAGGCTGAGGTGAGTCTTTAATCACCGTTATTTTTGTTTGTTTTTAGCTATTATGCGCACTTTATCATAAGACCCATCATCCCAAATTGTACACATAGAATTCAGATTTTGTTATTTTACTTTCTTACTAAATTTTTTTCTTTTTATTTCTGACAAAGTTATCCGTCACATGATAAGGGGCAGGTGTCTCAGTCTGGGGTGAGTTTTGTCTTTTATTCCGTAAAAATTAAAATACTGTATGTTTTTTGTCTTTTGAAATGAGTTAGCATGTAAGCAAGAACAATTTGAATTTCAATTTAATTCCTTTCATCCCTAAATATTGGGATGTGGAGGATTATGGACAACAGAAGAAACACAAAATGTAACAGGACATTTGAGGCATGCACATCTATACATACATAACTCATTCAGGTTGTTCCGGCCATATATATATATATAGTTTGCTTTGATAAAACTTTTTTTGTGTCCAATGTCTTAATTTGTGAACCTCAGAAACAAAACTTTAACGTTAACTTTGAGTAATGTTCCGTGTTCCCAAAAAAAAAAAAAAAAAAAAAAAAGTCAGGAATTAATAGATAGCTGTTAATTTGATGCATTTGCTTCAAGGGAAGTAAATCTATGTGCACATAGCCTTGGCCACTTCTAAACTCGCTTCATTCCTTAGACCACAATTTTGCCTCTGACTTTGCTTTTGTAGTGGTTTGTTGTGGGGAAACCAATCGGTGTAGAGAGTTTTTCTATTATAAAGTCTATATGTAAAGTCTGATCTACCACTTCCCTATGTCTAAACCTGGAGTAAAAACCTGTAATCTTCTTTCATTTCTCCTTTTGTTTATGTATGTTTTGTTTGTGTGTATGGCTGGAGTGATTTGTGAGTTTTTTTAATCATTCAAAATCGTTGCAATGCAAATGAGTTAACCCTTTCGCCGCCAGCCATTTTTCGCCCCCAAAATACCAATAAACTTAACTGGGTAGAGAACAACAAAAAATCTTCAATATTGGGAATTCCTTTGTGACAAGTATGACATTAGGACTATACTTACCTCCCAAGATTAAGAAAATAGGGTCTTCAGATAACAGACCCTGATTTGATGCCTTTTAATGACATAGGTGTTAAACCATTGTGGTGCATAAATGCGACATTGGCAGTGTTAAAAAAAAAATCATCCGTTAAATACTACTACTAATAATGTACTCCTAACAGTTATGTGAAAAGTCACTGTTATTAAAGTTATTACCCATTCTCCTCTCCCCACAAAACAAAGCGTGTAAGAATAGCTTTTAGCTTAATTCATGTTCAGCAAAGTTGTAGTCTAGACACCTCCCATCCACTTTTTGCATTTAATATTTTCACTGAGAAGCAACATTCTGCCGTTATTGGGAAAGCTTTAGGATAGGGTTCAGATCAGCCTAAGGTTATTGTCATAAAACTGAAAGAACCAGAGTTTGAGATTGAGAGTGGTAAACATACAGGGGTTGTCTAAAACACAACTTTGCCTCATATTGTCCAGTCTTTGTTGCCATCCATACAGATGGAAAGTAGCATGTGCATGTGTGCACTCATGTGCACATGTACAACACACATACGCACACACACACACACGCATGCATGCACGCATGCACACACACACACACACACACACACACACACACACACACACACACACACACACACACACACACACACACACACACACACACACACACACGCACACTCGCATGCATGCACACACACACACACACCACAACACACACACACACACACAAGCACACACACACACACACACACACACACACACACACACACACACACACACACACACACACACACACACACACACACACACACTCACACACACACACACACACACACACACACACACAAACACACACACACACACACACACACACACACACACACACACACACACACACACACACACACACACACACAGCATGTTCACACACACAGACATACACATATTCAAGCCGCATATGCACTCAGATGCATGATATTGATTCTTCTAGTTCAAGTGGTATTTGTGTCAAACTATGGTATGCATACATTATGTGATTGATTAGCATCACATGTGTGCCTTTTGTGAGAACTTGGGGGGGGGGGAGGGGGGGCATATTCAAAGTGCAATTGTGGTATGAGGGTAAAAAAATTTTTCTTGTGATTTTTTTCCCTATTTCCATTATAATCAAAGTTTAAATTGTATCCTTGACACCTCACCCCCCCCCCCCCCCAAACTCCTTTCAGAATTGTCCCCCTACCAAAACAATAACAAAAATCAAGAAGAACGACTATAAAGCTGCTTATTAAATCAATGCAGACAGTTCAGATAATGCAGGTTTTTTTTAATAATAAAAATAATGATACATGCTTCAGTATATTCATTTCAGTTCAGTTTATCTGATCCTGGTGGAGGGGGGGGAGGTGCGAACGGGAGGATAGGGGGGGGTGGATTCACACAGCGGGAGGGGGGGGTGCGAACGGGAGGATGGGGGGGGGGGGGGGATCACACAGCGGTGATTTTCTTGGAGATTTCTTGTTTTTGATAATGGCTTTATGATATTCAGGAAGTCGGCAGAATAAAAGGTTCCTTTGGAATCTAGATGATATGGGAAGTTTTAGGTATGAGTCATCATATACCTATCTGCACTTGAAGATGGTGTGATTGTGAGTAACAGGTGTTGAGCAGGTTGTTTGGCTTTTTCTATTTGTGTGTACGTATGCATTTGTCAGTGTGTGTGTGTGTGTGTGTGCGTGCGTGCGTGCGTGTGTGCGTGCGTTCGTGCGTGCGTGCATGCGTGCATGCGTGCGTGCGTGCGTGTGTGTGACATCTCTGTAAGAAAAAAAGTTTATGATGTCTTAAAGTTTTTAGTATTTTTGGTGAGTAAAACAATTAAAAAGTGAATAAACAATATCTTTAAAAAAAAGCTTGCACTATGACATATGGAGACTAAGGGAGTACTATAACGAAAACAACACCCAACATATTGATTAGTTACATTGGGTATTAACCATATTTTCGGACTATAAGGCGCACCCCCCAGATTTTTTAAAACTATGTTTTCTTACTATTTCATCAGTCACATTATAAGGCGCAGGGGTCTGAGTCTTGGAAAAAAGTATCGCCTTATAGTCCGAAAAATACGGTAGTATGATAAGTAAAATACACACAACTGAGATATATATATATGCAGTAGTACATAAGCAGTGCTGTTGATTGTGGACTTCATGGGTCATATGGCCCCAGATTTAAGAAAACTAGGGGTTAATTTAAAAAATATGGGGCCAGTAGTGTGTCACTCTAGTATTAAACTTAAATTTTTAGTGCAGACTTCATGGGTTGTATGACCTTGGCTGCACAAAATGAGGGGTCAATATGGGATTAGATTTTTGGGAACACTATATATTACTTTGCTAAGGCCTTTGTGTTGCATAAAGTGCTTCTCTTTTACCACAGTGACTTGATTAAAACAGAAGAAAAAAAAAGCACCACATCCTATTGGCAGCCTAGAAACTATCGAATGGATTGCCATAGCAGGATAGACAAGTATATGTAGTGTGTATAACAGCATTATGGTTTCAGTGAAGTCCTGAGGCCCAGGACATGTCCTGTTCTGTTCCTCTATGTTAGGACAAATGTCCTGTTGAAACTGAACGCTTGCAGACTTTGTCCTGTCGATTACTGCTAGAGCCTGGAAATCTGTCCTGTTGATTTTTGTATTTTGGGACAGTTTGTCCTATCACTTTTCTATTCTTGGTGCATCACTGCTGTTGCTTTCAGAGCTCCAGTGACTGGCTGGGGGACAGTGATGATCCGTTGGAGGGGTTCACGTGGCGTGGAGGCTCTGAGCGGGAAACCACGGGCATCCTGCTGTGGAGCGAACCCTTCTTCTGTCGGCTGCCTAACTCTGAACAGGTGGGGGCTGAGTTTTGTTAAACAGTGTGTGTGTGCGTGTGCGTGTGCGTGTGTGCGTGTGCTTAGCAAAACAGCTGGCAAAAGAAAGTCAAAATTCGAAGCCCATAAGTGTTTGATAAATAATAATAATAATAATAATAATAATGAATATTTAGGGCGCTTAATCTTAACAAAAGCCCTAAGCGCTTACAATCATGATAAAAACAATACTAACAAAATGAAAAGCTAGACAACACACAAAACACTCACATGAACTTGAGGTCAAACACACACACACACACACACACACACACACACACACACACCAACACACACACACACAGACACACACAGACACCAACAAAACACACACACACACGCGCGCACGCACGCACACACATGACTCAATGGATAACCTTTGCAGGAGGAGGAGAAAGATTATGTTTTGAAGAGAGTTGTTTTGAGGGAGGACTTGAAAGAAGAGAGGCTGTTTGAGGTTCGGAGTGCAGAAGGGAGGCCGTTCCAGGAGGAGGGAGCTTGGAAAGAAAAAGAACGTTCGCCAAGAGTTCTGGCACGGAAATGCTTGCCAACTATTACGGAATCCATTATTGTTGACATAAACATGAGCGAAAGTTCCATTTGTTCTTGTTTTATTTTCCTGTTGTTTTATTGGCACTTTTCTTAATGAAAACTGATAGAATTTTCGAGAAGAAAAAAATGCTGTTTTAAGATCAACAACAATGAAGGATTATGGCACCTGTTGGATGGTATCAAAGATAATGTTATAATTTTGAAGGATTTTAAGGTAAGTATGTGTTGTATCGGCAACTCGTGAACACTTTCGATGTTTTGTGTATGCAGCTTGGCAATCTCTGTTTTCCTCTTCCAGTGATGTCCTGAGGTTCAGGTCCTGGGACTTGGTCCCATTAAAACTAAAAATGTACCTGTGTGTTCCGTATTGGTATTTACTGGTATTTGGTACTTTATAGTCACGTAGGCGTCTCTGTGAAATACAGGTTGCTCCCACCTGGAGAGCGCGTCGCAGCCAGAGGCGCAGCAACCTTTCTTTTAATTTGCGTGCGATTTTGTGTGACTGATGAGGAAGGAAAGGGGGGGGGGGGGTAAATTTGGACCAAATGACAACTTTTTCGTTGCCACTGGGTTTATCGTGAGCTAAGTGCATGGGCACAAGGGACCTCCGTTTATCATCTCATCCCAAAGACTCCACGTTCAGACCATAAAGCCTAGTGCAGAGTGAGAGGAAAAATCCCTTGTACGCAGGTTCAAACTCGGGGTTATTGTATACGAGGCGAACGCGTGACCTCTGTGCCACTGTACATTGTCATTCCCCTCGCTAGGACAAATGTCCTATTGAAATTTAACTTTGTCCTATCACTATTCCATGCTTTGTACATCTTTGCTCTTAATACTAATACTACTACTACTAATAATAATAATAATACTAATAATGGATATTTGTTGCGCTCTTTCTCCAAAGAGCTCAGAGCGCTTACAAAGTTAACTTTAGACAACAACAATAACAACATTAATAAACACAAAACAATTAAAACACACACACAGCACACGCACAGCACAGCACACACACACACACACACACACACACACACACACACACACACGCACAGCACACGCACACCCACACACATCTGAAGAAAAAAGGGTCTCCTTATAGTTTAAAAATTATGGTATTTTGTGTGTGTGTGTGTTAATGTGTTTTCAGATTGCGTTGCTGCTGATGGACACCCAGGGAGCCTTCGACAGTGAGTCCACAGTGAGGGACTGCGCCACCATCTTCGCCCTCAGCACCATGCTCAGCTCTATCCAGGTGGGTGCCGCGCACACCTGTTTGCCCATAGGATTTGGTTGTGCTTGGACTCAGTTTTCTTTAAAGGAAATGTGATACACCTGTTCAAATTCAAATTCACTTTATTGTCTCTCAAGGAGAAATTTCGTCCAGGTGCCGTACAACAGAAACATTGACATTCAGCATGCATAAATATACCGTATTTTTCAGACTATAAGGCGATATTTTTTTCCCCAGACTGAGACCCCTGCGCCTTATAACATGACTACTAAAATAGTAAGAAAATATAATAACAGAATCTAAATTTTGTGTACAATTTGGGGGTGCGCCTTATAGTCAGAAAAATACGGTAAGCTCATTTGTGGATACAAGTCACCTGAGTATTACAAAGATGAATAAAATGCATAAAGACATTGACATTTGGCATGCATGAGTATAAAGTACATATTTTAGGAGTACACAGGTCACATGGATCCATACAACATAAGGATTAAAGAATCTTTGAACACGAGCAAACATTCAAAAGGATCATGAGTTTAGGAGGTGGATGGATCTGGGGATGAAGGATTTCTGTGCCGTGGCATTAACTTTGAAAGTCTTGTAGCGGCGTCCCGAAGGTAAGAGTTCATAGTGACTGTGCAAAACATGGCAGGTGTCATTCGCAATCTTCCTGGCTTTTCGCTTGGTTCGTCTTTCATACAGCTCATTCAAACCTGTCTCTCTTAAAAAACAAAAGCAACAACTACAACGAAAATGGAGGAAAAAACAACAACAAAGAGCAACCAACTAACCAACATTAACAGACAACAGCACCGAAACCAAAATCAACAAGTGCAACGCCGAACGGCTGCAAAATCCCCTCGCAGCATCGCCAAGGTACTCCGAAATCGGAATGGCGTAAATTTGACCTTAATGTAAAACTAAGTACATCAGTGGATAGCTTGCATCTTGTGCAACAAGTATACAAAATTTGACGATAATAGACTGAATAGTTTTTTATATATAGCCTTGGGGTTCGGACCCGTGATTTGAGCGCGCGCGATCATGCGCACACGCGCGCACAGGACAATTCATGACAACTGTGTTATAGACCATTCATCAAGAAATGTTGTGAAAAAAACTGCATTAAAATAGATGCAAAACTTCGTGAGATACTAGCGATTATGTGTTTCGGGGTTTGAACCCCGTAACTGGCGCGACCTTGACCTTAATGTAAAACTAAATATATCAGTGGATAGCTTGCATCTTGGCAAACTAGTATGCCAAATTTGATGATGATAGACTGAATAGTTTTTGAGAAAAACGGACGAATAGCCGGACGGATGGAGGCATGCCGGACGGACGAACGGACACCGGACGGACGGACACTGGACGGACCAGACAAAAACAATAGCTCCCCGAACCTTCGGCTCGGGGACTAAAAACCAAAACCCAAACACACAAATGGAAAGCACACCCACAAATATGGGCAAGAAAAACTTTAACAGTGGTACTAATTTGGATATAATAGGAATTGTTCGGAAATAATTAAGGGGAATAATTTCATGGTGTGTGGGAGTGATCTTGCCTAATTCAATCGGTCAAACAGGGGAAGTTACTCTACCATCAGCTCTCGCTTTGTGTGTTTGAGCAGACATACAGCACTTAGAACACCGTGCGCCATTCTAAAATTTATGTCATTTATATTTTTACGTCACATTTTGCAAGTTTTATCAGTTTGTGGCCACTTGCCACCCTAATTTTTCCCCAAAAATTTTTTTGCAAGTTGCTGACTCGCATCCTGCGGTTTCAAGTCGACGCAATTGTTGCATTGTTGCTATGGTATTTGACCGAGTAATGGAGGTAAACAACTCTATTTTTCACAAAGTGCTCTCCCCTAGTTTTTTTCTTCAAAAAAACGTCTCAATGATGCTGATTTGTCTTTAATTTTTAAGAAAGGTGCTGATTTGGAATTGGATTTTTTGTTTTTACAATGGTGCTAATTTTATTTGTTTTCAACAAGAGTACTGATTTGTGTTTGAGTTTTAATAATGGTGCTGACTTGGATTTATTTTTTAACAGTAGTGCTGATTTGTGTTTGATTTTTAACAATGATGCTGATTTGGATTTCATTTTTAACAGTGGTGATGATTTGGATTTGATTTTCAACAACGGTGCAGCTCTTCTGGATTTTAAAAAAACCCTGAAAACTATTGCATTTCATTTCCAGGTGTATAACATAAGCCAGAACATTCAAGAGGATGATTTACAGCATTTGCAGGTTAGTCATTAACTCGTTGATATTATGTCCTGTATATTTTTGTTCTTTGATCATAACTCGCATAACTCTTTTTTAAGTCAAATCTACAAAGTTGCTTTGTATCTTTCAGCTTTTCATTCTTAAGTAATTGAAGAGTACAAAGATTGTATAAATCGGTATGTACTTTTTACATGAAACAAAAGTTGAGAGAAAGACTGAGAGGGAAACATTGAAAACAAAAGTGCAGTCTGCAAAGCATGTGACTTTTTTGTTTGTTGTTGTTGTTGAAGAATAGGACAACAGTTTGAAAGCTGATTGTGATGCTTTTTTTTGTTTTGCATAAAGTTATTACAGTTGATTGTGAAATGCTTTTCTTTTCTGTGATATAAACAATAATTATAATATTGATGTGTGTGTTTTTGCATGTAGCTTTTCACAGAGTATGGTCGTTTAGCACTGGAATCCAACGGCAACATATCAAAGCCATTCCAAGTAAGAATTTTATTTGTTTTTCTTTTGTTTCATTGAACATTGTTTTTTCATTTTTCATTCTTTATATGTCGGTTGTTGTTTTTTTAGATGATAAAGGCTGACAAGCTATCAAAAGAAAATGCTGTCCCATCTATTTATTCCATAAGGCTTTCTGATCTGCTTATTTAAGAAAAATATATATTATCATCTCTCTCTCTCTCTCTCTCTCTCTCTCTCTCTCTCTCTCTCTCTCTCTCTCTCTCTCTCTCTCTCTCTTATGATTTTGATTGTTAAGTATTATTTGTGTTTGTGTTGAACTGAACCAGATAATTGTCTATTCTATGTAGATATCGAAAGTAATTGCCAAGAACGTGCAATTTATACTTATTTTCCTTTTCTTTCTTTTTCTGTTTTACTATTTATGTTCCCCCATTCTCCCCAATGTTTATGTGCCCATGGCCTAAAGACATTAAAATATTTCAAGTTCTCTCTCTCTCTCTCTCTCTCTCTCTCTCTCTCTCTCTCTCTCTCTCTCTCTCTCTCTCTCTCTCTCTCTCTCTCTTCTTTTTCTAGCCATTGATGTAAATGTTATGTGTCATTATAATCCCCCCCCCCCCCCCCCAGCCTCCCTATGATATGGGCAGAAGGCCTTTTCAGTAAAATTATTTGAGTTGAGTCTCTTTGTCTCTCTCTGTGCCTGATAGTGTTGTCACAATCAATCATTCACACAATACTAAGATTACTTACTTCCTTTAGACCCCCCCCCCCCCAGCTAAATGGTTAGGAATAATTCACAGCATGCTTTTCTGCCGCATTCTGGCTTCATAAAGTTTGGCCCACTCTAGCCACTTACCCTTCCTTTTTCCTGCCTGCTTCTCATCTGAGCCAGCACCACTGCTGTTCTAATTTTAAACTCGCTACCTATGCCACCCGAGAGAGAAAGAGAGAGAGAGAGAGAGAGAGAGAGAGAGAGAGAGAGAGAGAGAGAGAGAGAGAGAGAGAGAGAGAGAGAGAGAGAGAGAGAGAGAGTGTTATCTCTATCCAGCCAGTAAGGGAGAGGTAACTAAAAGGTCAGAAAGGCCTTGAAGGCAGCAGGAGAAAAAAAAAGGGAGAGGTCTATTTTTGGCAGGCTCACTGCTGCTGGAAAATGGGAAAGCTTAGGGCCTAGGCAGTGAAATCTGGGTCTAACTTTCTGATGCTGAGAATGTGAGCTGTGAATTATGAATGTCATTTGGCTTGATGATCTGTTGTTATTCTTTTAGTTTTTGCACCTTTTTACATATTTTATTACTACCATTATTATTTGAGTAGTTTGAGAAAATTTCTTGACCAGGATAAGTTGGTAGTTATGTATTACAATGGTGTTTTCTATAACGGTTATGAATTTCGCGTTAGTTGATTTATTTGTTCGTATTCTTATTGTTTGATATCATATAATGTATGCGCTGCGGAAAAAAAAAAGAGAGGCCCCGTGACATTAAGGTGTATGAGTATGCCAATGTCAATTAAACCATTTTGAAGCATTGAAGCATTCCTTTAGCAGACCTGTTTACCATCCCGATTTTGCCGTAATTTTTACGGGGGAAAAGTCAAATTACGGTAATTACGGCTACGAAAAATTTTCCGAAATATAAATTAAAAAAAACTACAGTTGCGTCGGTAAATGAAGCTTTTGAAATGATGCGGTGAAAAGTCATTTTGCGCCATTTCCTTTTCTGTTTCAAAATGGCGTCCAAGCGAGTGCATTCCGAAGCTTCTGTATCTTCTGATCGAAAATCAAAAGAAAAGACATCAAAAGTGGCACAGAAATTCCGGGAAAGTTACCTCAAAATTCCAGGAATACGTCGTTCAGCACTAGGTGACGAGCATGTGTTCTGTGTCTACTGCTCGACGGACATTAGTATTGCACACTCAGGTCAGTACGATATCGACGTTCATTGGTCACGCGTTGGATTACAGTTTTTTTCTCTCAAAATGACGTTTTTTTGTTTAAGAAATTACAACTTTGCAAAATAGGGGTAAGCAGGTCTGCTTTAGGCCCCCAAGCCCCGAGAATCACCAACCAACTTGAAAGCTGTGCCATGATTTTCCATTATTCTAGAAAACCGCTTACTGTACTGCTCTCACTTTACCTTTGACCCCGACTTCAGGTTAACCCCTTGACTGCCACCAACGTATTATGTACTGACCTGATGACATCACTGATGATGTCATCAGATGAAGAGGAATAACCCTGATATGCTGGCTTTTGCTCTAACATAATCAAGAGAGTAATATCCCCAGACCATTTTCTCAGATGGGCTCTTTCAGTTGTCTTTTTCATGTCATGATTTGCCCAATGATTTTTTTCTTTAATTTTCTCTGGCAGTCAAGGGGTTAATATCAACCAATGATAAAAGCCAGTTGTGTCCTTGTTGTCTTACCCTGGCTTAAAGACTCCAGGGATCATCCCAACAGTCGAAGCACTTGGAACACTATGGTACAAATGCACCAGCTAGGGATGAGAACATTACGCGTGTGACCGGTTTTGATTACCCCGCCATGTGGGCAGCCGCACTCCGACATTGGAGCATTTTAGACTGATGATGCTATGCCAGGAGCTTGTCGTGGCTTAAGACAATCCCCACGCAACCATGCAGAACATAACAACATTTTGATGTAGCCTTGGTGTTCTAGCTTATGTCAACTGGTCTGACACAGCCTCATGCCAAGGCGCAGCCAATTATGTAAAGGGTACCAACATGAGTGCATTGTTAACAGTTGACATAAGCTAGAACACCAAGGCTACATCAAGATGTTGTTATGTTCTGCATGGTTGTGTGGGGATTGTTTTAAGCCATGACAAGCTCCTGGCATAACATCATCAGTCTAAACTCCTCCGAAGTCGGAGTGTCGCATTTATGCACCACAATGGTTTAATGCCCATGTCTCTAAAAGGCATCAAATCAGGGCCTGTTATCCGAAGACCCTATTTTCTTAAGGATGAGCCTAATGCCATACATGATACAGAGGAATTCCCAATATTGTAGATACTCTTTTTTCTCCCCCAATTAAGTTTAATGGTATTTTTTGGCTGAAAATGGCTGGCGTCGAAAGGGTTGAATTCCCCGTGGGGATACCGGGGGGTCTTTCATAAAAAATAGTTCCCACACCTTCTGGAAGTTCTGTGCTTGTAACTTCCTCTAATCTGCCACTCTCTTTGACTCTGCCTTTTTCCTTTTGCTTTCTGTCATCTACCATCTTTCTGACTTATTGGCCCATTCTATTTTTTTTCAAAGAAATCTTCCAAATATTTTTTCTCCTTTGAGCTCCTCCGAAATCTGAATGTGTCGGCTGTACGCAGCGGGGAGACCAGTGAAAACTGAAAACCGGACACATATATACCTTACCCACTATGGCCATATGGCCTGGGAACACAGAAGAAGAAGAAGAAGAAGAAGAAAGGGTTGAAAACACTGACTGGTTCTGCAGGTGTTACAGTTTCTGGTGCGCGACTGGAGCTTCCCCTATGAAGCAGACTTTGGCATGAAGGGGGGGCGCACCATCCTCAACAGGAGACTGCAGGTCAGTTACTGTAGTATACAGACTATAAAACAATACTTTTCCCCCCCACCAAACTTAGACCCCTGTGCCTTATAATACATGGGTGAAACTTTTCCTGGTATACAAGGATTTCCTGTTTTTTAATTTTACCAGAAAAAGAATTTCCTGTTTTTGAAACTTGTCAAACAAGATCTTTGTGTGTCTTTGGGTGGGGGTCTGTTTGTGCATGCCTTGATTTAAAAAATTTTTTTTCTTTGAAATGGTGTCAATAATGTGTATGTGAAAGGGGTGAGTGTTTTTTTTCTTGATTGTTTTCTCTCGTAATATTTGTAAAGCGCTCTGAGGATGATTTTTTATCATCGAAGAGCGCTATAGAAGCTTTATTTATTATTATTATTATTATTATTACTGTATTTTTCAAACACTTTAAAATATGCATTTGTATAAATTGTGGAAAAAGCAAACTAAAATACCTTCATAAATAATTTTTTCTTCAGCTGCAGGGGGACATGGGGACATTACCCCTAGACCCCGGCCTTTCATTTTTTTTCATTTTGTGTAGTTGCACCCATGTTAATATGATTAACAATCTAGTTGGAAACTATCATAGCAAAAAAAGTAAACCTCTGTGTGCATTTGCGGGGAGCGCCTTATATTGCGATGCACATCATGCGCCTTATGGTAAATTTAAAATAAAAATGTGGCGAGTGGCTTTTTGCCGTAGTCTGCAACACCTTTGAAAATGGCTGAAAATAGTATTTTATCATTTTCTTCTTATAATTTCTTGTTGTTTCTTATAATTTGTTGTTATTTCCCTTCTCTTTAAGGTGTATCAAAATCAAAGTCAGTCAATATTTTATTTAAAGATGGACATGTGTGTGTGTGTGTGTGTGTGAGTTTGGGCGCTTGTGTATGTATGATTATGCATGTCGTGTTATGCTGTGTGGTTATCAATTTGATTAACTATCAATTTGGTACATACCAGGCAGCAGGCCTCTCCCTGCTCTTATCGACGTTTCGCTGTCCTGGGTTTTTACCTGCATCAAGTGCACACGGGTCAGACTTGCTTTAAGTCCCTATCCGAAGTGTGGACATGTGTGAAAGATCCATGAACTGTGCTCACCCAGGTATCGGACAAGCAGCATGAGGAGCTGCAGCAGATTCGGCGCCACATCAGCTCCTGTTTTGAGCGCATCAGCTGCTTCCTCATGCCGCACCCAGGCCTGACTGTAGCCACCAAGCCACACTTTGACGGCAGGCTCAAAGGTTAGACTGATGACATTTTATCTACATTACCATATGCCTTACTATTCTAACTTGCTCCTGTTTTGAGCGCATCAGCTGCTTCCTCATGCCACACCCAGGCCTCACTGTAGCCACCAAGCCACACTTTGACGGCAGGCTCAAAGGTTAGACTGATCACATTTTATCGACATTACCTTATGCCTTACTATTCTAACTTGCTCCTGTTTTGAGCGCATCAGCTGCTTCCTCATGCTGCACCCAGGCCTGACTGTAGCCACCAAGCCACACTTTGACGGCAGGCTCAAAGGTTAGACTGATCACATTTTATCTACATTACCTTATGCCTTACTATTCTAACTTGCTCCTGTTTTGAGCGCATCAGCTGCTTCCTCATGCCACACCCAGGCCTCACTGTAGCCACCAAGCCACACTTTGACGGCAGGCTCAAAGGTTAGACTGATCACATTTTATCGACATTACCTTATGCCTTACTATTCTAACTTGCTCCTCTTTTGAGTGCATCAGCTGCTTTCTCAAGCCGCACCCAGGCCTCACCTGGACAACCTACCCATGCTTTGATGGCAGGCTTAAAGGTTAGACTGATGACATTTCATCTACATTACCATAATTATGCCTTTCTATTGTAATTCTGACTTGCTCCTGTTTTTGCTCCATTCAGGCCTCACTATTGCCACCAACCCATGCTTTGATGGCACATGCATGTGTGTGTGTGTGTATCATGTTAGCCCTCTTCTCCATTCTCTGCACTGACTACCTGTCGCAGACGGAACTGAGCATAAACTGAACACTCTTTGCTATAAAACTATCCATGAAGCTGCTCCATCTTACCTCTGCAACAATATTCCCGTTTATACGCCAGCTCGCACTTTATGTTCAGTTTCTGACCCTCTATCTCTCCAGATCCCTAGGTGTAAGCTTTCAACTGTTGGTCGGCGCTCTTTTGCTGTTTCAGAACCAACAAGCTTCCTTTCTCCCTCCATCAGTGACCCACCCTCTCTGCCTTCAAATCACATCTCAAAACCCACCTGTTTCCCCATTAATGACACTCCCTCTCTCTTTCCTCTCCCTCTCTTGCTTTTAGGTCTATTTCTGTTGTATTCCATTTATGTCAGGTGTGTGTGTGTGTGTTATTTTCCTGTTCATCTATGTACAACGTTTTTGTTTGAATGCGTCACAAATGATGTGTGTGTGTATGAGCTTCGATTTTATTTTTATCAAGATTTAGCGCCATTGTTGTTGTTGTTGTGGGTATGTGTGTGTGTGTGCATGTGTGTGTGTGTGTGTGTGTGTTTGTGTGTGTGTGTGTGTGTGTGTGTGATGGGGAGAAACAAGAGAGGAACAAGAGGGGAGGAAACAAATGAGTTAGGCACTTCCAAACTTGAATGACTAATTTGAAATGAATATTCTGCACATAATTTTTTTTAATGTTTTCCAGGGGTGAAAAATATTGAAATTGGCTTTATATAGATCCTGTAAAACGAATAAATATTGATGATGGAAATTGGAATGAGCATGATCAGTTAATCCCTTTCAGTTTTCAAAATATTCAAACACAATCTTAAACAAACCACTTTAAAAACAAAATCTTTGTGATTGAAATGCTGAAAAAAACCCGAGGGCTCAGAATCTGTAGTGAACTTGGAATAGAATTTATACGAGCAATACTTATACTCTATTGTTCCTCACTTGAATTTCATCTTGATTACGGATATTTACAGATTAGGTACACAGTGGAAAGCTGATAAGTCAAATTTCAAAAGGACTGAAAACTTATTTTGATGTAACCAATATGTTTGATGAAGCACACACACACACACACACACACACACACACACACACACACACACACACACACACACACACACACACACACACACACACAAAATCACATGCGAGGTATTAAAGTGGGACCAAGAAACTATTGTGAATTACCAATTTTTTGAGTTGGTTTCCATTGTATTTGTTCTGAATGTCATGAAGATACTTTTCCTTTCTGTCCAGAAATTGAGTCTGTCTTCCGGGATCAGCTGCAGATCCTGGTGCCAATGCTGCTGGCCCCGGAGAACATTGTGCTGAAGGAGATCAACGGCACCCAGATCACCGCCCAGGAGCTCCTCCAGTACTTCAAGGTGTGGGAAAATGGCGCTGGATTTGAATTCAAATAGTTTTTCTCCTTTGAGCTCCTCCGAAATCAGAATGTGTCGGCTGTACACAGCGGGGAGACCAGTGAAAACTGAAAACCGGACAAATATGTACCTTACCCATTATGGCCATATGGCCTGGGAACGCAGAAGAAGAAGAAGAAGAATTCATTCATATCCCGAGAAATTGGAATGTGTTGGCTGAATACAGCGGAGAGACTAGTAAAAACTGTGGACACATATGTAGTTAACCCATTTTGGCCATATGACCTGGGAACGTGGAAGAAGAATAAGAATTAATTTATACCCCAGCTTTATCTTCTTCTATGTCGATCGCTCAGACAGTTTCCTGTCAATTATGAGCGCAGATGCGTCATGCTGCAGTTTTGCGCCTGACTAAGAAATAGGCCCAGTCTTTGGCTGGAGAAAATCTTAGTAAGAATTTCTTGAAAAAAGGCAGCAGAATGGATCGGCTAGGCAGAAAGATAGTAGATGACAGTAAGCTAAGTGTGTGTGTGTGTCTGTGTGTATGCGTGTGTGTGTGTTCGTGCGTGTGCATGCCTTTTCATCCCTGCTTTAACTCGTTCAAGTCGTTCCGGCCATATATATCCGGAATTAATAGATAGCTGTCAATTTGATGAATTTGCTTCAAGGGAAGTAAATCTGTGTGCACACCATACCTTGGTCACTTCTAAACTCACTTTCCTTAGACCACAATTTTGCCTCTGATTTTACTTTTGTAGTGGTTTGTTTTGGGGGAACCAATCGGTGTAGAGAGTTTTTCTATATAAAGTCTGTATATAAAAAAGTCTGATCTACCACTTCCCTATGTCTAAACCTGAAGTAAAAACCCGTAATCTTCTTTCATTTCTTCTTTTGTTTATGTACGTTTTGTTTGTGTGTATGGCTGGAGTGATTTGTGAATTGTTTTAATAATTCAAAATCGTTGCGATGCGAATGAGTTAATAATAATAGTTCTGTCAGATCAGACCCATAATGTTTTGTTCATTCGTCCCCAGGTTTACATGAAGATCTACCAAGGGGAGGAACTCCCTGAACCCAGGACCATGCTGCAGGTACAGACCGTGTTCGCGTAAAGTCACGCATCTCCTCTTTCCACCTTTTCTGTTTCTGTGCTTATCAGCGTTAATTCTACCTTCAAAATCAGAGGGGTCAGAATCAGCGCTCAAAATATGCCTCGATACTTTTACTTCCAATAAACCGAAATATTGCTATCTTATTAAGTGTTTTTTATAAATTTTATACTGATTGAATTTGATGCAAGAAATGGAGCGCTTGAGGAAGGGTGGACTACAAAATGCAGGACTAAACTCGCAGGACTAAGTTCGCAATGTCTTGAACAACATATTCATCATAGTTAATCAATTGTGGTCAATGCGGTTAATTTTTAAAACAGTTTTTTTCATTTTTCTCAAACCTACCTAAAATTGAGATACAAGGATTTTGAATTTCACCGACGACATGTCATGGCCGACATGATTAACCTATGTCATTCCCATTGAATGTGTTTGTGTCACAGGCAACTGCAGAGGCAAACAATCTGGCAGCCGTGGCCAACGCCAAGAGCCAGTACTCCAAGGACATGGAAAAGGTAAAGGTTTTTTCTTTTCCTTGCTTTCACATCTGAGATACAGAATGTGTGAGTTTTTTTGTTGTTATTGTTGTTGCTGCTTTTTGGTTTACTATTTACAAGCATGTTAAAATCCTCTGTAAAATAATCTGGGATGTTCGAACTTGCTGGGCCTTACTATTTCTTAGTTAGGCGCATAACGGCAGCATGATGCATCTGTTCTCATAATTGACAGGAAACTGTCAGAGCGATCAAAGAAGAAGTCAGGGATGTGCAAAAGCTGTAAAATGACTCCTTTTTATAAAAACAAAGCAAAAAAAGCATCGATCATAGAGCTCTCAGTCTTACTTTACTGTTAACCCTGACTTACTAGTGTTAGGTAAATATCAACCAATTATAACAGCCATACATGCATTGGCTTCACAGGTCTGCATTGCAAATTTGTACGCACACGCACACACACACACACATACACACACACACACAAACGCACAGAGTTTTACTAGTTTTAGGTAAATATCAACCAATTATAATAGCCAGTGCCTTCGCATGAGGCTGTGTCAGACCAGTTGACATAAGCTAGAACGCCAAGGCTACATCAAAATGTTGTTATGCTCTGAACGGTTGTGCGGGGATTGTCTTAAGCCATGACAAGCTCCCAGCATAACATCATCAGTCTAAAATCCTCCGAAGAGGGATTGTGGCTGCCACATGGCGGGGTAATCAAAAACGGTCACACACGTAATGTTCTCATCCCTAGTTGGTGCATTTCTACTGAATTGTTCAAGTGCTCTGGCTGTTCGGATGATCCCTGGAGTCGTTAAGCCAGGGAACAACAACAACAACATAATAGCCATACATGCATTCACTTCACAGGTCTGCATTGCAAGTTTGTACACACACACACACACACACAGAGTTCTCTATCCCATGTTCTCTTCGTCTTGTTGCATCAGGTGTGCTGCCAGCCTGGGGACAGAATCCCTCTCTTCACCCAGAAACCCTGAAGTCGAAACAAAGCTGGCATCTTTGCATTCACACATGCGCATGCGCATGCGCATGCACACACACACACACACACACACACACACTATGCCACACACACACACGCATGCATGCACATGCACACCAGACCTGTTTACTCTACTCTTTTCGAGTAGTATTCTACTCAATTTGGACCTCTACTACTCTTCAAAATTGAAAATAATGCTCTAACTACTCATTTTCAGTGAACATTGTTCGATGGTTTAATAAATAAAACTATACACATTTTGCACCAAAACTACTAATTTCAGCCATCCAGACTACTCAAAACTTGTGTAGGGGGTAAACAGGTCTGGCACACACACACACAGACACACACACAGAGACAGACACAGACACACACTGTCTTTCTCTCTCTCTCCCTCTCTCTCTCTCTCTCTCTCTCTCTCTCTCTCTCTCTCTCTCTCTCTCTCTCTCTCTCAAATGTTCTCCGGCTTCTTGTTGCCCCAGGTGTGTGGGGGACAAAAGCCCTACCTTCACCCGGACACCCTGCATCAGGAGCACCAGCGCTGTTCTCTGCGGGCCATGGATCTCTTCCACACCACCCGCAAAATGGGCGGCCCAGAGTTCAGCCAGGCCTACAAGGAGCAGCTACAGGTCAGTGGTTAGGTCATCGTTGGTGAAGTTCAATCCTTCATCTGCAGGGTCGAGTTTCTCTAGATAACGGTCGCCACACAAATAATGCTTACACCAAACGGGGCATAAGAAACACTTTAGAAAACGTTTGCGGAAGAATATTACAAGCTCTTGTCTGATTGGTCAAAAACCCCTATTATGTTAACCAAACTTTGATGGACCAATCAGCAACAAGAAATGTATTCACCCCATGCAAGTCTCGTGATAGTTCGCCAAGAGATACTTTCGGAGTAGCCACAAAGCGTTTTTGGCAAACGTCGGTGAAAGATGTTTCTTAGTACCGTTTTTGCCGATTTGCGCTCACACTACGTAACGTTAGCTCTTGTGAAGCCGCCCCCTGGTCAGTAGTTAGGTCATGTTGGTGAAGATTAATCCTTCATCTGCAGGTCAGTAATTAGGTCATTGTTGGCGAAGATTAATCCTTCATCTGCAGGTCAGTAGTTAGGTCATTGTTGGTGAAGATTAATCCTTCATCTGCAGGTCAGTAGTTGGGTCATTGTTGGTGAAGATTAATCCTTCATCTGCAGGTCAGTAGTTAGGTCATTGTTGGTGAAGATTAATCCTTCATCTGCAGGTCAGTAGTTGGGTCATTGTTGGTGAAGATTAATCCTTCATCTGCAGGTCAGTAGTTAGGTCATTGTTGGTGAAGATTAATCCTTCAGCTGCAGGTCAGTAGTTAGGTCATTGTTGGTGAAGATTAATCCTTCATCTGCAGGTCAGTAGTTAGGTCATTGTTGGTGAAGATTAATCCTTCATCTGCAGGTCAGTAGTTGGGTCATTGTTGGTGAAGATTAATCCTTCATCTGCAGGTCAGTAGTTAGGTCATTGTTGGTGAAGATTAATCCTTCAGCTGCAGGTCAGTAGTTAGGTCATTGTTGGTGAAGATTAATCCTTCATCTGCAGGTCAGTAGTTAGGTCATTGTTGGTGAAGATTAATCCTTCATCTGCAGGTCAGTAGTTAGGTCATTGTTGGTGAAGATTAATCCTTCATCTGCAGGTCAGTAGTTAGGTCATTGTTGGTGAAGATTAATCCTTCATCTGCAGGTCAGTAGTTAGGTCATTGTTGGTGAAGATTAATCCTTCAGCTGCAGGTCAGTAGTTAGGTCATTGTTGGTGAAGGTTAATCCTTCATCTGCAGGTCAGTAGTTAGGTCATTGTTGGTGAAGATTAATCCTTCAGCTGCAGGTCAGTAGTTAGGTCATTGTTGGTGAAGGTTAATCCTTCATCTGCAGGTCAGTAGTTAGGTCATTGTTGGTGAAGATTAATCCTTCAGCTGCAGGTCAGTAGTTAGGTCATTGTTGGTGAAGATTAATCCTTCATCTGCAGGTCAGTAGTTAGGTCATTGTTGGTGAAGGTTAATCCTTCATCTGCAGGTCAGTAGTTAGTTCATTGTTGGTGAAGATTAATCCTTCATCTGCAGGTCAATAGATAGGTCATTGTTGGTGAAGATTAATTCTTTGGCTGCCAGCCGTTTTCCAATCTAAAATGTTCCATTGTTTGTGAAGATTAATCCTTTTGCCGCCAGCTATTTTCCAGCCTAAAAAATTCCATTAAATTTACCTGAGCGAGACGACATCAAGCCCCGCACTTCAAATAAAAAATTCTTTCAATTGCAGCTTTAGATGACTTGGAGATGAAAAAAGATATACCCTGGGAGAACCGTATTCTTTGAACTACAGTAGTCAACAAAAGCGTATTTTCCCTTGAGAGCCGATTTGAAACGATTTTTCAGCAACAAGAGGTGATCGGTCTCCTTTAAATAGTAATTTCACCCCTTATTTCAGATCTTAAAAGGTACATCTCACGCATGGTTTGAAATTCTAAAGGGTGAATTTGAGGCTCTAGTACGTAATTATGCACGATCTGTATGTTTTCAGGAACCCTGGGTAAGGAGAAATTTTGTTGACATTGTTGTTGCTAATCAAATTATTCCTGCATTCACAATTCACAGGTAGAAATCGCGACCATGTATGAAAGCTTCTGCAAGAACAACGAAGGCAAGAACCTCTTCTCGGCGGTCCGCACCCCGGCCATTCTCTTGACCACCGCCGCCGTTTTCTTCGTGTGGTCCTTCCTGCTGGGCATGTTGGGCATGGAGGCGTTGGGCAACCTGGCCAACCTGGGCATGCTGGTGTTCGTGGCGCTGCTGGGTGTGTGGGTGTTTGTGCGCTACAGCGGGGAGCACAGGGATGTGGCTTTCCACATTGACACGCTGGCCAACATCCTGTGGGAATATGTGAGTTGTGTGTGGGTGTGTGTGTGGCTTTCCACATTGACACGCTGGCCAACATCCTGTGGGAATACGTGAGTTGTGTGTGTGTGTGTCTTTCATTTAACGTCTATCCACTTCTCGTGATATTAGACAGGAGTTGTGTGTGTGTGTGTGTGTTTCATTTAACGTCTATCCACTTCTCGTGATATTAGACGGGAGGTGTGTGTGTGTGTGTGTGTGTGTGTGTGTGTGTGTGTGTGTGTGTGTGTGTGTGTGTGTGTGTGTGTGTGTGTGTGTGTGTGAGTGTGTGTGTGAGAGAGTGGCTTTCCACATTGACTTGCTGGCCAACCTCCTGGTGCAATACATGAGTTGTGTGTGTGTGTGAGTGTGGCTTTCCACATTGACTTGCTGGCCAACCTCCTGGTGCAATACATGAGTTGTGTGTGTGTGTGAGTGTGGCTTTCCACATTGATTTGCTGGCCAACCTCCTGGTGCAATACATGAGTTGTGTGTGTGTGTGAGTGTGGCTTTCCACATTGACTTGCTGGCCAACCTCCTGGTGCAATACATGAGTTGTGTGTGTGTGTGAGTGTGGCTTTCCACATTGACTTGCTGGCCAACCTCCTGGTGCAATACATGAGTTGTGTGTGTGTGTGAGTGTGGCTTTCCACATTGACTTGCTGGCCAACCTCCTGGTGCAATACATGAGTTGTGCAATGTGTGTGTGAGTGTGGCTTTCCACATTGACTTGCTGGCCAACCTCCTGGTGCAATACATGAGTTGTGTGAGTGTGGCTTTCCACATTTCCACATTGACTTGCTGGCCAACCTCCTGGTGCAATACATGAGTTGTGTGTGTGTGTGAGTGTGGCTTTCCACATTGACTGCTGGCCAACCTCCTGGTGCAATACATGAGTTGTGTGTGTGTGTGTGTGTGTGACTTTCCACATTGACTTGCTGGCCAACCTCCTGGTGCAATACATGAGTTGTGTGTGTGTGTGTGAGTGTGCTTTCCACATTGATGCCAACCTCCTGGTGCAATACATGAGTTGTGAGTGTGTGTGTGAGTGTGACTTTCCACATTGATGCCAACCTCCTGGTGCAATACATGAGTTGTGAGTGTGTGTGTGAGTGTGACTTTCCACATTGACTTGCTGGCCAACCTCCTGGTGCAATACATGAGTTGTGTGTGTGTGTGAGTGTGGCTTTCCACATTGACTTGCTGGCCAACCTCCTGGTGCAATACATGAGTGAGTTGTGTGTGAGTGTGGCTTTCCACATTGACTTGCTGTCCTGGTGCAATACATGAGTTGTGTGTGTGTGTGAGTGTGGCTTTCACATTGATGCCAACCTCCTGGTGCAATACATGAGTGTGTGTGTGTGTGAGTGTGGCTTTCCACATTGACTTGCTGGCCAACCTCCTGGTGCAATACATGAGTTGTGTGTGTGTGTGAGTGTGGCTTTCCACATTGACTTGCTGGCCAACCTCCTGGTGCAATACATGAGTTGTGTGAGTGTGGCTTTCCACATTGACTTGCTGGCCAACCTCCTGGTGCAATACATGAGTTGTGTGAGTGTGGCTTTCCACATTGACTTGCTGGCCAACCTCCTGGTGCAATACATGAGTTGTGTGTGTGTGTGAGTGTGGCTTTCCACATTGACTTGCTGGCCAACCTCCTGGTGCAATACATGAGTTGTGTGTGTGTGTGTGTGGCTTTCCACATTGACTTGCTGGCCAACCTCCTGGTGCAATACATGAGTTGTGTGTGTGTGTGAGTGTGGCTTTCCACATTGACTTGCTGGCCAACCTCCTGGTGCAATACATGAGTTGTGTGTGTGTGTGAATGTGGCTTTCCACATTGACTTGCTGGCCAACCTCCTGGTGCAATACATGAGTTGTGTGTGTGTGTGAGTGTGGCTTTCCACATTGACTTGCTGGCCAACCTCCTGGTGCAATACATGAGTTGTGTGTGTGTGTGAGTGTGGCTTTCCACATTGACGCCCTGGCCAACCTTTCCACATGTGGCAATAATGTGAGTTGTGTGTGAGTGAGTGTGGCTTTCCACATTGATGCCAACCTCCTGTGGCAATACGTGAGTTGTGTGTGAGTGAGTGTGTGGCTTTCCACATTGATGCCAACCTCCTGTGGCAATACGTGAGTTGTGTGTGAGTGAGTGTGTGGCTTTCCACATTGACGCCCTGGCTAACCTCCTGTGGCAATACGTGAGTTGTGTGTGAGTGAGTGTGGCTTTCCACATTGACGCCCTGGCTAACCTCCTGTGGCAATACGTGAGTTGTGTGTGAGTGAGTGTGGCTTTCCACATTGACGCCCTGGCTAACCTCATGTGGCAATACGTGAGTTGTGTGAGTGAGTGTGGCTTTCCACATTGATGCCTTAGCCAACCTCCTGTGGCAATACGTGAGTTGTGTGTGAGTGAGTGTGGCTTTCCACATTGACGCCCTGGCTAACCTTATGTGGCAATACGTGAGTTGTGTGAGTGAGTGTGGCTTTCCACATTGACGCCCTGGCTAACCTTATGTGGCAATATGTCAGTTGTGTGAGTGAGTGTGGCTTTCCACATTGATGCCTTGGCCAACCTCCTGTGGCAATATGTCAGTTGTGTGATAGTGTGGCTTAGCCTGCTGCCTTCATTGTGGGAGTGCGTGTGATCTTTTGTACCGTATTTTTCGGACTACAGTGAAACCCGTTTAGTACGAATTCCAGGGGAGAGGGCCAATTTACTCGTTGTAAGCATTGCTCGTTCAAACCATTTTATCGATTTTGGCAACCCTGACGAACCTATCAATCGGTCCTCACATCTACTGTGATGTGCGTGTTGGTAAAGTGTGAAAAAGACAGAAAAACGGAAACAACACACTTACCCAACAAAGCATGGTTGTAAGCCCAGTATCCTGTATCCATATGGTTTTTAATGCCGATTACATACACTTTAAAACAGTTTATTAACACACGATAACATCAAAAACATAAAATCCACACACGCGCTTTAAGAGAAAGTTAAAATTTCCCGGAAGTCACAAGATCAGTGCGCAAAGAGTGAGTCCAGTGTCGTCTGCTTGCGCTGCAGACACCCAAGTTGTTATATCGGCCAATCAGAATGCCGCTTACATATCGAGGGGTCAGTCAAGATGGCGATGTTGTTGTCAGTGTGTTCTCGTTCTAGCCAGGTAGTTGTGCAAGAAAGCTTGACTTTGGGATGGCGGTGTGGTTGTAAGTGCGTTCTCGTTCTAACCGCGTAGTTTTTGCATAAAAGCTTGACTTTGGGAGTCAATAAATTGTACGTTATATGCAAGTTGCTCGTTGTAGCGAGCTCGTTGTATGCAGAATTATTTAACAAGGAAAAAGAAGGCTTGTGGTCGGGAATTTTGAAACCACTCGTTAAACACGGGCTCTCGTTTAAACCGTACTCGTACTAAATGGGTTTCCCTGTATAAGGCGCACCTGATTATAGGCCTTTGCAACTAGGGTTATTAATGTCCTTGACAGTGAGAGTAATTGCTCCTGCTGGTCAGTACTGACAAGGGCATTCACTCTTGCGAAAGGCAGCCATTTAGTGACATCAAATAGGGGTTATTAGCGAGAGTTATTCCCCTGTCTGGTCATTACTGAACCATCTTCCCCCACCCTCCAAGGGCATTCACTCTGGCAAAAGGTGTTCGTTGCAGACCCCAATAAGGTGCACACCCCAAATTTTTACACAAAATTCAGATTCTGTTATTGTATTTTTGGGCTATTTTAATAGTCATATTATAAGGCGCAGGGGTCTCAGTCTTGGGAAAAAAGTATTGCCTTATAGTCCGAAGAATACGGTATTTGTTTCTTTGCTGTTGCAAGCAGGCATGGGAATTGTCCGCGAATTCGCGGATTTCCGCGAGAAAAAAAAAAAATTCCGCGAAATAATACTTCCATTTTTATGATAATGTTATATTTTAACACTGTAAAAATGAGGTGGGGGGGGGGGGGGGGGGGGAGTTTGTTCAGAGTTTTTTCAGATTTTTTTGTCTCTGACAATTCCCATGCCTGTGCAAGTTAATGTTGTTTTTTAGGTGGGCAGCAAGGTCTAAGAAGCATGTTAATGTTAAGCCGTCATTCATTTATTTTAACTCTCCTAGCACCATGAGCAAATACATTCACCCAAGACATCACTCTACACTCCCACCAAATGCAAAGACATACACTGCCAAGCACCCTGCCATGTGTTTGTCTGCAACGGACAACCAAGAATGTCAACAAATACATGGCGCTAGAACTGCTGTGTTCTGTGAGACATACAGATGCTGTCTCGGGTTTATCATGTTTTGTTGTTGATACTTTTATTTGCATGCTGAAGAATGAATGTCTTCACTTTGAAGACAATAAAGGAATTGTGAATTGAATTGCTAATTGTCCCCCAGTGGGGATACTGGGGGTGGTCTTTCGTACAAATAGTTCCCCCACCTTCTGGAAGTTCTGTGCTTGTAACCTCCTCTAATCTGTCACTCTCTTTGACTCTGCCTTTTTCCTTTGCTTTCTGTCATCTACTATCTTTCTGACTTGTTGGCCCATTCTCCTGCCTTTAAAAAAAAAAATCTTCCAAATAATTTATCTCCTTTGAGCTCCTCCGAAATCAGAATGTGTCGGCTGTACGCAGCAGGAAGACCAGTCAAAACTGAAAACCGGACACATATGTACCTTACTCATTATGGCCATATGGCCTGGGAACACAGAAGAAGAAGAAGAAGAATTTGCATGCTGAGGAATGAATTTCTTCACTTTGAAGACAATAAAGGAATTGTGAATTGAAATGTTAATTGTAAGGTATATTGTACTCATTTACAGTTTACACTGTGTCGATCTGTGATGCCAACAGGTGTGGTCTCCGGTGTACGCCAAGCTATCGAGGCAGGGAGTTACGCAGGCGATCCAGCGCCAGATCCAGTCAGACAAAAAGAAGAAATGAGCCTGGCCTCTGCATCGTTTTCTTCATTCTTTCATTTTGTTGGTTGTGTGACTCGATTTTTCATTTCTTTCCCCCCTCTACTGTGTCTCTGTCTCTTTCCTCCCATTCCTTGATAAGCAAATGTTTTTCCCTAACACAATGAGGAAAGCCAGTATGTTCACGTACAGTGGGACCTCCCTTACAAGACCTCCCATTATAAGACTCCCTCCCACATAAGACCTAAGGGTCTTATACCCCCATATTCACAGTTGACAATGTCCCGTATGTGCGCTTCGGGTCAAGATGACGTAAAAGTTTAAATTTTGTTTTGACCTAAGGGTCTCTGACCGATTGGACGCTAATCACACCTTCTCTAGATCTAATCCATTGCCCTTCTTCGTAAGTATTAACTCACTTGGGACTGGCCGAATTATTTCCCCTTGTTTTGTTGGGACTGGGCATTTGACTAGGTTCGTAAAATAATCACCAAAACCAAGTTATGAAGTGTTGGGCATCAATATTTTCAGACAAGATTAGCAACACCATGCACAAAGCGATCGTAAAATATCAGATTCCTTACCTTCGTCGTTTGTCTCCTATTGACGAAAACAGCTAACACATAGAAAGAAGGACAATTTCACATTCTGAACTTTGACCCCCCTCTACAACCAAAGCTGAATGTAAAGTCTGCAATGATTGGTTGATTTCAAGAGAGGCAAGGTCAAAGCAAACTGAAAATCGGTTATGACTTCGCACCGGAAAGCTGGTTATATGCCAGAAATCAAAGCCTCTTGAAAACTCTTATGAGCCGGATCCGGGCCATTCGTCCTAAACGGTTGTGCGAGCCATGAGCCGGATCCGGCTCCTTCGCCCCGAGTGAGTTAAAATTACCTCCCTTATAAGACCTCATTTGGGATGATTTTTTGAATTCTTTTAGGGGAGGTTCCAATTTATCTCAATCTTGTTACCATTGATAAATTCTAAATAACAATCGCAAGTTAATTTACTGCTACTGTATCAAATACATGGTGGGTTTTTTAAATTGATGCTCAAAATGGATGTTCTAGTCTGTGAAATTCTGCCAGTTGAAAAAAAAATCATTTTGTACTGAATTCCCCCCAAATTAATCTGTTTATATTTTAAATAAACTTTTTTTGTTTTGTTTTTTTTTTTGCTGTCCCATCTTCTGGGCCGTACAGTGGCGTTGCTCCCACGCCGCTCATTCCGAATCCCAATTCGCAGATATTTTAAATAAACTTGGAAGAGGAGGTTGAAGATCTGTGGAAATGTGGGATAATTATCAGGTTGCTGTCTTTTTGGTGAACACAGCATAGAAAAACAACAATCCAAACCAAACCAAAGAAAGAAACAAACAACAACACAAAAAACCCTGCAATGAATGACTGTTGAAGTGTACAGTTTTAGTTGATATGAAACAAAGAATGCATGGATATTATGGTTGTTAACTAGAGACTTGTTATTTTGAAATACATTTGTAACTGTTCATTTGCATTTTTAAACATGTGCAGGAAATTGAATTGTTGCACCTTTTAAGTTAAATATTTTCTTTATGTGGTGCTTCAGAAATTACTGCATTTTATAGACTTTTTGTGACCCCGCGCCACGAAAGGGACATTAAGTGTCAAACTGACCATTCTGAGAGAATTATACATTTGAAAACTGCAGACAATTCTCTTTCTACTAATATAACAACCATTCTTGTATCTTTTTCTGTTCCAGAGTTATGAGCACTTAACCCTTTCACCACCAATGTCGCATTTACGCACCACAATGGTTTAACACCCATGTCGCTAAAAGGCATAAAATCAGGGTCTGTTTTCTGAAGACCTTATTTTCTTAACGTTGGGAGGTAAGGATAGGCCTAATATTATGCATGTCACAGAGGAATTCTCAATATTGCAGACAATTTTGTTTCTCTACTCAGTTAAGTTTAATGGTATTTTTTTGAAAAATGGCTGGCGGCGAAAGGGTTAAAGTTAGTAGGGGGAGCACTGGCCATTTTGAGAAAACACTGTCTAAAGTCTAGCCCAGCTGAAGAAAATGCATTGACATACTCGTTTTAAAGCACTTATAAGACCATGTAGAGACAATATTAAAGATTGTCCTTTATAAATTTGAAAGATAAGATGCAGGGGTGCATGTGGGTCTGCCTGAAGCCTGAATTCAGGCAATTTGATGCAGGTTCAGGCAGCTGAGTGCCTGAAGAAAGGGCTCTTTAACATGATATCATTCTTTTGTACATTAGGTTTCGGCAAGAAAGTTCAGGCAAAAGTTTTGGTCACTGCAGGCACCCACGAAGATGTTGGAGAACATGAAAATACCCATGACTCAAAATTCACCCCAAAAAATGAGATTTTTGACTTTCCAAGCATATTGTGAGAAACTAGCCCAGTGATTTAAAAATACTAACCCAGTATAGCCAAACTAATATTAGAAATTTTTTATTTTCTAACAGAGTGACAAAGTTTTGGAATACTCTTCCTGCACGTATTAAACGAGCACAGAATCTAACACAATTCAAAAACCTCCTTGGTGGATACACCAACATATCAAAACTACAATACGAGCATGACTAAAAGGCAGATTTGCCGAAAACAAAATACAAAAACCTCTCAGCTGTGCAAAAGTTCAAACAAAAATGACAGGACAGTGAAGAGGCCGCGAGGCCTAATGTCCTAACTACCTGACCTGACCTGACTTAATGTCCATTTCGTGTTGCTGGGTCACATATTATAAGGCACTACTTTTTTCCCAGATTGAGATCCCTACGCCTAGTGACTAGTAAAATAGTAAGAAACTATAATAACAAAATCAGAATTTTGTGTAGCATTTTGGGGGTGCGTCTTATAATCAGGTGCATCTTATAATGTAGTAGTAACAAAATTTAAATTGAATCAAGAAGAATTGGAGAAGGGGAAGGGGTGGTGAAGTTGAACATGTGTCGTACCATGCATGGAACACGCCACACAAGAATCGCATACACTGCAATAGGTTATTCTCTGTAAGCTTCACCAAAGTGTTTGTAAATCTGTGTTTCCCATTGTTGATATTTACCGTAAAATACGGACTATAAACCGCTACTTTTTTGCTCAACTTTGGCCCATGCGGCTTACATACTGATGCGGCTTATCTGTTGCCGCTGCATTTTTTCAATTCTATACTTTATCAGTATTGTTGCAAACCCAAGATCGTCTCAAATTTCGTTTCCAGCCACAGTCTCCACTCTATTTTGAGCTTCTTTTGAACTCTCAAAATTGGTTTTGACAATTAATTGATTCAAATCCCATGTTTAAAGTGTTTAAGAGTATCACATACTCATGTTGTAATAGGAGAATGTGCACATTGTGTTCATTATCTGTAATAAGGCAGGCAAAATCTATTGCTTTTTGCTTTAACTTTGACACCTTTTTGCAAATATTTTCTCTGCGGATTATAAACTGATGTGGCTTATATAATATAAGCGAATAAATACCTAATATTTTGTCAATTTAAGGGATGCAGCTTATATACAGGTGCGTCTTATAGTCCAGTTTTTACGGTAAGCATTTCATTTTCTTACCACTGTATAATTCATCTGACAAGCATAGCTCTTGTGCTAGCAGGACAAGTGTGCTTGGACTGGCTTTGGTTTGCTTGCTGCCTCATTGTGGAGGGTTAGGGTATTGTGGTATTTTGCGTCTGTTTGCTCCTTCGTTTTTTTACCTGTCCGTGCAATGTCTTGTGAACTGCTGGACAGAATCACTTCAAATTTTGTAGGGGGTAATATCAGAAGTTGGTGAGCCAGTTCAGTAACTATTTTGGTGGTGGGTTTGTTGCCTTAGTAATACCTTTGTCTAATTTTGTTCGTTTGTTTTTAGCTTGAAGCGATGCCGGTCTCTGTTTTGGAATCATCAATTCCATTTCTTTTTACGGATGATAGTACAGTATTACAATAAGTTTGTGCCATCGCTTTCATTTTGTCGCAGTGATCTGCAGCAAACTATTCACCATTCACAGCATGCAGTATTCATTCAGTCTATGCAAGAACAAATTAGGTTAATTGAGTTTTAAGAAATATTTTAAAAAACAGAAAACAATGGATGAGAAAACTCTAACGAATGGATCGTTTGATTTGCTGTCTGCGCTTCTTTGTTACTCGATTGGGGGTTGATTGGGACACCCGTTTTGTATGTGCATTTTTGTTTTTTTGTATGCCTAATGCCTTATCACATGTGCAATAATGTGATCTCCTAACCCTTTCGCCGCCAATGTCACATTTTAGCACCACAGTGGTTTAACACCCATGTCACTAAAAGGCATCCTGTTATCCAAAGACCCTATTTTCTTAATTTTTGGAGGTACGGATAGGCCTAATGTTATATATTAGGTAGAGAGGTATCCACAATATTGCAGATTTTGTTTTCTCTCTACCAAGTTTAATTATATTTTTGGGCTGAAAAATGGCTGGCGGCGAAAGGTTTTAAACTCATCTAAAGGCCTTGTTAGACTATGCTTCCTCTCGCACGCATCTGGTAGCTCTGTCATGCTGTGAGAATGGGTGAAAGCTCTTGCGAAAGAGCAAGTGATTGCATCGTCGGACAAGGCCTTAACACTGTGTTGCGCAACAAGTGTGCCATGGTTTGTGTAGCCTTCAGTTGCGTCATAGTTCAAACGGCTCTGTTCATCATCTCTTTCCAATTGCCTGTATATAGCTGAAATGGGGATATTGTGAACGACTTTGATTGTGCAACCTGGTGAATAGCTTTCAATTGTTATCAGAAAATATGACACAGGTGATGCTCATAAGATTTTTGTTTTTAATACAGAACTGATGTACGTACTCTCATGATTTTTGGTTTTAGATTTAAGAACTTGGAAAGAGAGATGGGGTGGGGGAGGGGGTGGGGGGAATTGGATCTGTCTATAAGTTTTGTTGTTATTGTCTTCGACTATCATTTGTTGTCAGTTTGTGTGGGTTGCCTGACTATATGGAGATATATGTGAAGGTGATATTTTAGCATGCCTCAAACAATGTTATATCATTTGATTTTCTTTCCTGCTCAAATGTCTCGTGTTTGCTTTTCCACGTTTGAATACAGAAATAAGGAAACAAACGAAATCTTGAATTTACAAACAATGATCCCTCTCTTGTCATGGAATCGCTGACTTCGCAAAATATCTGAACAAATTTAAAAAACAAATTATATTGCAGAGAATAAGAAAACAAAGCAAAAAGAAATAAAAGCAAGGGAGAGGAGAGGCAGGGAGAATGAGGATGATGGAAAATTGGTTACATTTTCTGCAAGCTTGCAGGTGAATTGTACAGAGTGACTTCTTTGTTGTTTAAACTGTCTGATGCCTAAGTTTCAGATATTGCTGCTTTTACCATGTGAAATCCCTACTGTACATTTCTTTGTTGGTTGACCGACATTCCGTCAAAGGGTGCATACGATAAGCGCGCAATACCCTATTGCTAATAAGCGCGTTGCATACGATAAGCGCTCATGACAGTGTCCAATAAGCGCGCGTGGCAGTGTCTAATAAGCGCGCATGTCAGTGTCTTAAAACGCCCATGATAAGTGTGTTTGTTTGACTAAAAAACTTTGTTTTTCGTGTTCAGTTGTTGTTCCAACACACTTATCATGGGCACTTATTTACACACCCGCTTAACAGACATGACATCGAGCGCTTATCGGACATCTCACTCCGCGCTTATCGGACATGTCTCTCCGCGCTTATCGGACAAGACTGCGCGCTTATGGGATACGATAACGCGCGCATATGGGACGGCGCATATGGGTTGTGAGCGCTTGTCGACTGCACCGCCGTCAAACTCTAGTTATGCTTTAGTGCATTGGTCCTGTTTTCCCTCTGTAGGGGAAAACAAATGGTGATGTTGATATACTGCTGGCTTTACTTTGTCATTTCCAGTGTCTCCATTGCAGTGGCTGTCATAACCTGCATAAATCATTGTTACTTATCGTGAAGACAATTTACGAGTCGATGAAGAGTATCTTAGCATGCGAGTCAGAAGAAGAACATTATTAGAGACACCAGCTATTGGGGTGTAGTGTTGGACATTTAGTCTAAGAGAATGCAGATAATGATCTTCTATCAGAGGCACATTTATTAGTGGGCTTGTTTGCTTGGGTTTGTCACAGCCAGGTATCTTGAATGTGATAATAGGCTCAAAGTGGAAGATTATTGCCATATAGTCGAGTTTCATCAACCTAACAAATGTGCACCAGGTTACCTGGCAAACACTGCCGGTGTCTGTGTTCGTCAGAGTTGAGTGATGTCAAAATAGAATTATCATCATGAAACAGACATGAATACTTAATAACACATTCACCATCCTAATCACTCACAACAGAAAAAAGAAGTTGAAATAAAAATAAAAATGTTGTAGCCAATTATGCCTTGTTATCAAGGTGACCTCAGTTTCGATTTCTCTTCCGGTCTATGCCTTTGTTGCTTTGGATCAAAGTCAAAGAGATTGATTGGCAAGTTTATGAGAACCATCATTGGACAAACATGGTGATACCTTTAGAGGAGGATGCTCGGACTGGATCTGCATTGAAGACATCAGTGTTGTCAGTAGAGACCTTAGCAAAAGGTATCCTATGTAGGGCAGACCACAATAAGCTTCTGAACCACCAGTAACCGCACAGTAGACGACGAAGGGAGCGAGATGCCCCTGAAAGCTCTGAGGTGAGCCTTCAGTTTTTGCTGTGTAATTGTTTGAAATTATTCTTGTCAAGCCTCTTCTTCTTCTGTTTGGGACCAGTGATCATTTAGTTGATCATTGTGGCATCCTCAAGTTGAAGTTATTGAGCTACAGTGGTTACCCTGCGGTGACTTTGAATCTGATTTTGTGTGGACTGCATCTGGACCAACTGCAGCTTCAACACCCTTGTATGCCTTGCAGAGGACCATGACCAGTGGCAGCATATGCTGACCACCCAGTCCAGAATGGCGTGTTGACAATCTTGATGGTCAAGAGGGTGAGTGAGTGAGTGAATGAGTACAGTCAGGGCTCCCAATCGTCCCACAAAACAAGGGGTCCCAGGGACTCCTTCACCTACAGTACAGAGGGTCCTAGAGGCGGGATAGAGGGTCCCGGTGGCATTGTGAATGCTAAAAAGAATGTTTCTAGTGCATTCATGGGACCCCCTGTACATTCTTTTAGAGGGTCCTTTAGAATTTTAGTGCTTCATAGACCCCCAAATGGGGATCCCTGGGAGCCCTGAGAGTGAGTAAGATTTGGCTGGATCCAAATAAACCAGGGTTTGACAGTGTTCTGGAGGTCACCTCAGGTAGCACAGGAGCCATTGGATTCTATTACAGTATATAGCACAAACATGGACAGTTACAAACTACATATAATGTAAACTGGTACACATATAGCAAGCAATACTACACTCTGTGAACCTGAACTTCAATGAGAGAGATTTTAACTGACATGCATTTCTGGAAACCAGGTAAAACAATTGTATCAATGGGACATCAAAAGCAGTTTTTACTGTGATCAGTCAAGACATCTAGGTTTGTTTAGGCTGTTGTGATTTGAGCTTTTTTCTTTTTTGTCTTCCATGCCCACACACAAGAGACAGGGAGTGCAGCCTGCAGGTCAAATAGCTAAGGTTCAAGAGGTTAAAGACCCCCCACGTCACGTGTCACGTTCCCTCTTATGCTAGGAAGATTTATTAAGATTTCTTACCAGCTATAAGAGGGAAAACACGTATAAACCGTGATTTTGACACGTGACATGGTGGGTCTTTAAAGAGAAGAGAAAGATGGGGAAGAAGGAAGTAGAATAAAAAGCAGATGTTTAGAGTAACATTTTAATTTCATTGACTGTGTGTATTTATATACATTTATTAAAAGATTGAATGTGCATTTGTTTGTGAAACTCTTTCTCCTTTCTTCAGCATTGCCGTGATTGAAACTATGGAAGATCTTTGTCACAAAATATGTGAAGATTTTATAAGCATTGTTTGTTTATTGTTTGACTTGCATGTTTGTATAGTGTTTGACTCACGTTTTTGTTTATTGCTGTGTATTTTGTGTCTTAAAAAACGCATAAAAGACGTTTATTGTTAATGAGGGTGAAATAGCTTTTTAGATAACCACAGTCAAGGCTGGCTGGGCCAAGCTTCCTGTCCTCTTCTTTTCTGCTATCCGCTTTCTTCTTTATTTCTGAACTCGCTCATTTCCGTAGATCCTCAAGTTACACAGCGACAGAATAGTCAGCAGTGACTGTGGTCGCTATGTGGAAAGAAGTCTACTGACTTGGTTGTTGCACATTTTCCCTTTCGGTTTGAATCGTTCTCTGCTTGGCATGTCAGGAATAAGTGGTTACAATTTGTGTTGATTCTCTATTAAGTGTAAGCTCGTGTTCACATGTTCTACAGTTTCGCAGCATTAAAATGGTGAAGACTGTTTTGCAATGCTTATGCAATGTGTCCTAAACTTCGCTTTTTGATATTCCTCACTTAGCTCAGTTTGAATGAGTATAAAATTTGTGCCATTTTTGTTCACGTTTGAATTCCCAAAAATTTTTGAGTCAGTATTCAATGCATACAATCTTTATGGTCGAATTGTAATCAGTAGACAATAACAACAACAACTTTAACAAAAAATTGAGAAAAAGTTTTACTGACTTATTTATGGTACAGTGTACATATAATTTTTTAAAACGTTTTTCAACATGTAACTTCTGTCTAAGCAAAAATTCTGTCTAATCTTGAATGGTGCTTATTAACTTCCGTGACATTCCATAATTTTGTTTTAATGTGTATGTGTGTATAACTTCAGTCGAAAGGCCACTGGCAATTTTTTTTCTGCATCATTTTATTTTATTTTTATTATTGTTCTTTTTCTTCCCGTCATATTCTTGCAGTTATATTTTCAATCGTAATAAATGTTGCTATGATGCATTAGTAATTAGGTTGTTCCTATGGTTTTTCGATTATTTTGAATAATAATTGCCTCAGAACTCGACAGTTAGGGGAAGGAAGTAAATGAGTTTTAATGTGTTAAGCGATCTCAGATCTCCAATCTTGAAAACATATAAAACTCAAACTCAAACTCAAACTCTTTTATTTGTCGTAAAACCATCAAAGGAAATATTGACCCAGAAGTAGTAAGCACATACATGTACCATGAAAGCAAGAAAATAAAACAAAAAGCACAAGGTAAAGTTCGTGACGAAGTAAATGCAGCAGATAATAATAATAATAAAACATTTATATATTCTTGCTAATTATTTACTGCGGACAGCAAAGCATGGATGAGCAAAATGTTTACATTCTATATTGGTTGTTAGAAATGAGTCATAATTTATTAAAAGGGATTTGGATCAACATTTGGAAAAGTATTTATCTATTTTTTTTATTTTTTTTAATTAACATATTTATTCATTATGTTTTCTTTGGTCTATTGTGAGGTTTTACCAAATAAAACTGGGGATTTTAATTTTGTGTGTGCATTTGTTTGATAACTGATTGAATGCCTTGAGAGAGAATGTGAGAATGTGAAATTTTTTATTTATACATTCAGATGAAATGACACCAGAAACTTGGACATGCGTGTTGACATAGTGTGAAATGTAACGAAGCAGCAATTATGTTGTGAACTCCCCCGAAGGCGGAGTGTGGCTGCGCATGTGGCGGGGTAATTAAAAACGGTCACACACGTAATACTAGCTGATGCATTTGTACCATAGTGTTCAAGTGCTTCGGCTGTTGGGATGATTCCTGGAGTCTTTTAGCCAGGTACATCAACATATTGTGAAGAACAAATAGCAAGGATGCATCAGTGTGTTTGTACTTCCAGATCTCACTCTGTGTGTGTGTGTGTGTGTGTGTGTGTGTGCGTGTGCGTGCGCGCGCGTGTGTGTGCGTGTGCGTGTGTGTGTGTGTGTGTGTGTGTGTGTGTGTGTGTGTGTGTGTGTGTGTGAAGTCGAAGTCAAAATCAAAATTACTTTATTACGTCATCAAGAGAAATTGCAGTGTGGTCATTGATACAACAAGGGCAACAGAAAACAGAAAACAAAAATATCTATGCATTTGAACAAAACAAAAGAAACAGAAAGCGTAAACAAAAGTAATCAACAGAATTGCCCATTTAACAAGACACGGGAAGCTGGTGTAGCGTAAGCTCAGAGAAGGTGGAGGATGGAGAGAAGAGCCACACAGGCAGGTACTGACGTTTGCAAATGCATAGGTTAGTGTGTTTTGTCATGCATAATAGTAGGCAAACTGGTTTTTATGCATTTTCTTGGAGTGGGAAGTGGTGTGTGTGTGGGTGTGGGGCGGATGGGGCAGTGGGGGGGGGGGGGGAGGGAGGGCTGGGTGGGGGGTAGGATTTGGGATTCTGGAGGGGTGGGGGTGGGAGGGTTTTAATAACTGGCCTAGGTTGTTCATTGCCACAATGTAGTTCTAGTTACTTTGCTGTAATGATTCTGACCATTCATTTTCAGGGTCAAAATGTGCCACCCCCCATTTTCTCAAAGTTTTAATAACATTCCAGCCTAGGCAATCTATTCATAAATGTTTTTGTGATTCCCTAACCCTAAAAGCCTGTATAGGGGAAGACAAGCAAATCGGTCTGCAGTACATTGGGGGGTAGGGTTAGGTTTAGGGTTAGGGTTAGGGTTAGGGTTAGTATTCCTTAGCTATGAGTATGGTAAGAGGCAAAAACGAAACACTGGGGGGTTCTATGTCCCTTTTAAACGTGACACATTTACACGTCGATAGGCCAGTTGAATTCTCCGTTCAAATTCCAGTCTGAGTTTTTGGATAGCCGCCGCTGTGAATGGTGTATAACTACCCCACTAACGATAACTCTATCAGCCCGGTTCGCTGTAACTCTTAAGTAGTCCATCTTACCCTTTTAGAATCTTTGTTCCCATTCACAGTCAAAACCCGTTTCAATTAATATTTGTTGAATTTTACTAATCCATGCAGACCGAAATAATCCTTTCGTGTATGCATTATGCAACATTCTATACATTTTTGAAGATATTTTATCCGATTGTCCAGATACAAGTGAAGTCCAAAATCTAATCAGTCTTGATTTGATAAGGACAGAAAGAGGATAAATTTCAGTTTCAGCATAGATGAGATCATTCATGGTGCTTCTTTTCAAACGAAACAAGCGCTTTAAGAATTTTAACTGTAACTTTTTTAAGAATATCTAATATCTTCTCATAACCCCATATTTCGCATCCGTATAACAAAACTGGAACTGCCATTGACCGACATAAATCCGGTGTAGCATCTAAAGGTAAGTTTTGATATGTTGATTGCTTCATTAAAGATAAATAACGTTTTGAGCTTGTTTATATACACACTTTTTCGCCTTAAAAATGTCCCATTTTGACTAAACAATGAATACTAAATATTTAAAAGAATCTACAACTCTTATAAATTTGTTTCCAAATGGAGAATGTTTGCTCAACGGTTGCTCCCACCAATGTGTCTTAAGACACAAGAAAAACAAGAAAGACCCAAGCGTCAAAAAGTTTCTTCCCTGACTTTCGCCAGTGCGTCTATATATCAACGAAAGTTAATGGAGATAAAACAAGTTTTTGTGTTAGAAATGACACATCACACATTCAATTCAGATGAATTCTGAAATCGAACAGATTTGTAATGCTAATGTTAATCAGTGTCTATAATAGTATATGCCAACGTAAACAATTAAATGACAATGCGATTGTACACTACATACTGCATTCTAACTATATTGTTGTTGCTTGTCTGTCGCTTCCGACAATGACTGCCAGATAGCAGAGATGTCAGCTGCTATTCCAGCGGAATGAATGAAAAATGGTGTTTTACGTCCTCTCGGTCACACACATATGGGACATTTGTAAATACAAAGATGGTGGGAACAATACTGGCTGCAATGCCGGGAGGCAGTGCAACACCAGTAAAGTCCTGAGTATTTAACAATATAGATAGGCGTAGCGGTAACCACGCCTCGGTTAAACCTCATCGACTATGGTACCGCCACAATTATATAAAAAGTAGATAACTATTCCAGCGGGTTTTGCTACGATTTGTTTATGCCCCCCCCCCCCCCCCCACCTGCGTGCGCATCTCGACCCTTCCAACGGAAGTGTCGCCATCTTATCAGATTTGTGTGTAAACAGGCATTTTTCAAACAAAGTTACTGACTAAGATGGCGGTCTCCAATAATATGGCACGCTCCTTGTGGCCGGATATGACGACACGTGGGTACAAGCCATAGTGGAGAAGCTTTGCCCGGGTACATCCCCACTCTCTCGGCCAAAGGGATTTGAGGAAGAGAGTTGGCGTCAGGGAGAGTCTCCAAAGGTCAATCACCCCCATTGGCTGCGACACTCGCGCCTTTGCAAATACTCCCTAGATAGACAACCTGAAAGAACATCTTTGAATTTATACAGATGGCTCTAAGATAAACAGTCAAGTAGGATGCGCTTTTGCAATCCCTTCATTAATAATAACAATCTTTTTAAATTAAATAATGATATTTCTATTTTTACAGCAGAACTTTGGGCAATCTTAGAAGTATGTGTGTTCCTAAATAATCTTACTAATCCGCCCATCAGCGCCATTATCTTAACAGACTCACTATCCTCCATTATGGCCATGCAGGGTCACACCAAAACAAGACTTGATATATTAAACGAAGTTTCCCCGTGGGGATACCGGGGGGTCTTTCGTAAAAATAGTTCCCCCACCTTCTGGAAGTTCTGTGCTTGTAACTTCCTCTAATCTGTCACTCTCTTTGACTCTGCCTTTTTCCTTTGCTTTCTGTCATTGACTCTACCTTTTTTTTTCCAAAGAAATCTTCCAAATAATTTTTCTCTTGAGCTCCTCCGAAATCGGAATGTGTCGGCTGTATGCAGCGGGGAGACCAATGAAAACTGAAAACCGGACATATATGTACCTTACCCATTATGGCCATATGGCCTGGGAACGCAGAAGAAGAAAACGAAATTAAATTAATCATGGCAACTGGCCAACTAGGTACACAGACTAATCTTGGTATTTCTGTCAAGGAAGCCACTAATAAGCGCATTTTGCTTTAAGGTAATGCGCTATACAAGTTTCCTAAATAAATAAATAATACATTCAAACAGGTTGTGTTCCGGGTGTGGGCTAAAGAACCTTAAACATAATGCTAAAGCATACTCCCGGGACCACGAAATAGTAGGAGGAGGACTGTTTCTTCAAGTCCCTCCATCAATTTACTCATTAATTCTCAGATTAAGAACCGAATCAATCCGCTGTAATTTCAGAAAAGTAACATGTCAATGTCAAAATATTCTAAACACAAATCACCTTTTCGATCCATGTGATCAAATCAAAGCAGAAATAATAATAATAATAATAATAATAATAATACATAGTATTTATATAGCGCCTGTCTTTAGAATTAAACCCAAGGCGCTCACACTCACTGATTCACACGCAATTGGGCTAACATACACATTCATTCAGTCATCATCTAATTAATGTGAAAAGGTAGAAAGAGAAAGCTCCTTGAAACAAGTGAGTTTTCATTTGGGTTTTGAAAGCGGGAAGTGCTGAATTGTGACGGAGGTGAACAGGCAAAGCTAGAACCCTTCTTAAATAAAATACTAGAACCCTTCTTAAATAAAACACGTTTCTATAATATTTCATTCACAAAACAGAATCTTACATACAGGTTCTAATGGTTGGTCCCCGCTAGTATGGCTGTCGGAGACCTGAAACCAAACATCTTTCGGACACCTCTGCTAAATTGATTTAACATGATCCTACCAAAAACAAAGCTCTGGGACAAGGAGGGGGGGAGGGGGGGGGTCTCCTTTCTCTAACCCCCCCCCCCCCCCCCTTGGGAAAGAGACTTTCCTTTTGTAAAAACAATTATACTCTAAGTTTTAAATTATAAGACTCGACCGTCATTTGTTCAGGTCTCTGGAGTCGCCCATTCGTATTTTTAACCTTTTATTCCTTGGTAGTGATCATAAATAATACGGATAAATATACTTCTTTTAATACATGAAACCAAAGCAAAATTGTAACTTATTTCAGGTCTGGCGGACCGGCATAGATAAGCACCAACAACATACACAGGCAGCTCACACTTAGAGATGGATTAATTCGCCTGTGGGACTGACGTTCCGAAAAGAGACCGGATGCTTATCTTCCCTTATACAGTCTTTGATGTCATATCAAGGAGTGAGGGCGTTTATTCTATACCGTTTTCCTCTGAGATGTTGCACTTGGAGTTGAATGCCTGATCTTCATCGGGATCTTAACCCTTTCGCCGCCAGCCATTTCTTAGCCCCAAAATACCATTAAACTTAACTGAGTAGAGAAAAAAAAAATTCTGCAATACTGCGAATTCCTCGGTGACATATATATCATTAGGCCTATCCTTACCTCCCCACATTAATAAAATAGGGTCTTTGGATAACAGGTCTGGATTGGATGCCTTTTAGTGACACGGGTGTTAAACCATTGTGGTGCTGAAATGCGACATTGGCGGTGAAAATATCAATACAGTAGCAATGACAATGGATATTCTCAGGATCTTTATAAATTCAAAATGCCCCAAATGGTCCTTTGACCCAGAAGGCGTAAAAACTCTACTTTTCTCTCTCTCTCAATGGATATTCAAGTGCTCGATCAGAATAAACTTCATGTGCCCACTCATGTATTATACGCCTAGGTGTAATAAAATTAAAGCCCCCATCCCTCCCCCCAAAAACCCCCAAAGCAAATAAAAACAACCGTTTGAAATCCATCAAAAAATGTAAAATGTTACTAGCTCATTAAAGACGTGTCTCTGCCTAGTAACAAATAAGTAGGCCTATTTGGTTTAAATCCATCCATTATGTTTGAAATAACCGAGGTGTTTGTAGTATTTCAATCAGATTCACAGACAGTAGGTTGACATGGCTTGCTGTTTGGGAAATTGGACACTGCCGCCTGCCACTTCTTATGGAACCATTCTGCCAAATTTCGTTAAGATTGGTTCAGTGTCTTAGGCGCTGTGGGTCTTTCTTGTTTCTCTTGTGTCTTAGGGCAATATCTGTATCGGTAGTGTAACACTGAGCAATTAAAAAGTGTACAATATATCTTCCTACATAACAGTCAGTAGAGTGATCTCCAGTGAGGCGGCCGGAAGAGCTCATTAAAATCCAGGAAGAACTGTGTCATAGACATTTCTAATCTCACGTTCAACATGCCACAACTAAATATATCCCTGCATACCTTATTGAATATTTCAATAATTGCTTAAATATAGAGTCGATTTCAATTATCACATACCCATGTTTCCATTATGTTTTTCCTCCACGGTGTTCAAGATAACTTTCATTTAGCCAAAATAAACCAGTTATATAGGATTTATTACTTTTGCGCTAACCATATTTACTCTCAACTTACTTGCTGTAGGAAGACTGGCTAACTCCTTATTTGGTGTGTGATTTAGTTCATCATTTTGTGTGTGATGTGATAGACTAGTTTTTTACATTTGCATTAGGTATTTTTATAACCCCGTCTTCATCTACCTTTTTCATAATAATGTCGTTGAAATGAATGAATGAAAAATGGTGTTTTACGTCCTCTCGGTCTGGAACAGACACATATGGGACATTTGTAGATACAAAGATGGTGGGAACAATACTGGAGGCAATGCCCGGAGGCAGTGCAACACCAGTAAAGTCCCTATTTTTTTATAACAATACAGATAGGTGCTTGAATGTCGTTGAAAGGTATTGCAGTCTGGCATTATTTGCCACAAAATTAACTTAGCCCTTGGATTCCCAGAACTATTTGCAACTTTGGCTTAAAAACTAATAACATCTTTAAGAAAAACAACTAATAATCAAATAATCCTTTGAAGCACAATACAAGATGTGTATTTCATTCAAGGAAAATGAATAGATATTAAAATTATTATAATGTTCAATGTTGACAGGAAGCGACAACTTAGATTCAAGGGGAGATAATCAAGATTAAAATAATAAAAATCCCAAAAATATTTTTTAAGGATAAAAATGAAAATTCATGTCTAAATCACTCGTGTCACGATTGGGTTGAACACATTGCCCAATTTTCATTACCATATTGTCATAATTCAAATAATTTTGTTGTCAGAATTCAAACAATTTTTAAACTCCTCAGCTGTGATATTTTTTTAATCACTTTTTCTTTTATGAAATGTAAAAAAAAAAAAGCATGAATGAAAATCCGTTTAACGTCCTCCGGTCTGAAACAGACGCATATTAGTATATATAAAGATGGTGATAACGATCCTGGAGGCAATGCCCGGAGGCAGTGCAACTCCAGGAAAGTCCCGAATTTTTAACGATACAGATGCATAATATTGAAAGGCATGTGCGGATGGATACCCATGCGCACATGTCAATCGCAATCCGCAAATAAAAGTTAAAAAAAGTAAACTCATTTATTGTCTTCAAAGTGAAGAAATTCAGTCTTCAGCATGCAAATAAACCTATCGAAAAATGGTAAACCAGAGACAGCATCTGTATGTCTCACAGAACACAGCGGTTGTTAAATGTTCTAGCGCCATGTATTTGTTGACATAGCTTTATATTACTTGTGGCAGTACCATAGCCGATGAGGTTTAACCGAGGCGTGGTTACCGCTACACATATGTGTATTGTCATGAATGTATGAAATAAAACATTTGCCTTGCCTTGCCTTGCCTTGTCAAACAATCGGGACTTTACTGGTGTTGCACTGCCTCCGGGCATTGCCTCCAGTATTGTTCCCCCCATCTTTGTATTTAAAAATGCCCCACATGGTCGAAAGACCGCAGAGGGCGTCAAATCCTATTTCGTTGTATTTGTTGACATTCTTGGTTGTCCGTTGCATCTCAAGAAGTAGCTACTTTTTCCGAGTACGCATGGGCTGCTTCGATGGAACAAACACTGACATAAGCTCTGAAAGCAGACAAACACATGGCAGGGTGCTTGGCAGTGTAGGTCTTCGCGTTTGAATATCTTAATCGATGTGGTTTTAAAGGAGATACACCCAATCTAATTAAGTTCACGTATTGTGGTGGGTATTGTAACTGCATAAATGTAGAATACAGTGAATATCGGTCATGGGTAATGACTGTATATTCGAGATCTTGCAAATGGCAATCAAACAATCTCCTTTTAAAGTAGTCTACATAAGAATTTCTTAACATTTTCAAGTCCCTGGTTTTCCCAAACATAACCCAAACCATATCTGTATAAAGTAAAACAAATGCGTGATGCCCAATTAGTTTTATTTATACAATGGAGATCATATAACGTTTTGTAGGCTTTTAAAGGAATACGATGCTGCATAGGAAAAGGTAAGTCCAGTTGAAAAAATAACATCAAAATATTTATTAGGGGAAGACGGGGTAAAAAGCGCATGGGCGGGTAAGAAGCCCACCCCAATTATCTCATGAAATGAAGCAAATTTCAGTCTCATTTTGCCCATGAGACGAGCGTTAATGTCTAGCATTCGTCTCATGGGCAAATTTGACTGACATTTTCTTTATTTCATGAGATAATTGGGGTGGGCTTCTTACCCGCCCATGCGCTTTTTACCCCGTCTTCCCCTATAAGTATTGACAATTTTTAGCCATCGAGATCTCTCCGTTCCTCAGACGCCGGTCATTTGGCCATCCCGTGAGTTCGCCTAGAGACATATGGCAAGCGTTCTTTTTCTTTTGCTGGCCCTACTGTTTTTAATTCGTTACCTTTAGCCCTTCGTAATGCACACACGTTTAACGCTTTTAAATCAGGCATGAAGACCTTCTTATTCCATACCTATTTTAACCATGATTAATCTTACGTGTATCAAGGAGGAGAGTTTGTTTTACGTCCTCCCGGCCTAAGCCATATGGGACATTACTATTTATTTTTAGTTAGAAGAAGGGGGAATAGTTTTATTTTAATACAGTTTATAAATTTTTGTTTTGTTTTAATAAAGTTATTATAATTTTATTTATGTAGTTCTATAATATCTAAAGCTTACAGATGTCTATTATATTGTTTTTGATTCAAGGTCAAAAAACCTCACTGCCATGGCCCGCACCAGGACCGCGATAAATATAATGTTAGATTTAAAATGATTGTTTAAAACACGCCTTCCTTGCTGGCTAAGCATCTTCTCAATAAAATTTCCAGGACCACTTTTAAAAAAAACACCTCAACAATTGTTTAAAAATCGAAGAAGGTCATTAAATAATACAATATATACAAAGGTTTTTTTTCTTTATTTACCAAAGAACTGCTAAAAGTTTTAAAATCGGCTGTTAGGATGCTAAAAGCATTATTATATTTAAAATCTTATATTATATCTGTTTGTTGATGTTTTCGGATGACTTATGTTATTTCTTTATATACAAAAGATGTTTAATGACGTGTATCAAACGTCAACCTGCTGATAAGTCTGATCCCAAACGGTGTGTGTGTGTGTGTGTGTGTGTGTGATTGCGTGTGTGTAGGTGAGTGCGTACGTGTGTGTGTGTGTGAGTGAGTAGGCGCGAGAGAGAGTGGGGGGATGTTTTGGGGGTGGGGGTGGGGAGAGAACGCGGGGTGGGGATGGAGGGGATGGAGAGAGAGTGGAGGGGCTGGGGGTATATGTTCCCCGCATGTCTTTAATTTTAATGTTTTCTATGATATCGTGTTCTTACGATGTTAAAGTTCTTTTTTATGTTTTAATCTTGGATGTCTCCTTTCTTAAACCTGTTGGTTTTTGTGTTTAATGGCGCCTGGAGCCTCGCGAGAGACAGGCGTCACTTTTCTGAAATTAATTAAATAATTATTATTTTATTAATGTCCAGTCTTTCACCATCATAAAACCACTTTTTATTTGAAGCAATATGTCCACCCTTTCTAAATACAACTTTTGACTTATCAAGACTTACTGTAAGGTCAAGTGTTTTTGCCGTATTATATAATACATCTAGCTGATATTGAAATGCTTTTTTGATGTCCCACACAGAGTAAGAGACAGAGACGGAGACAGAGAGAGAAAGGCAGGGAGAGACTGAGGGAGGAAGACATAGACTGAGAAACAGAGAAAACAGAGACTCATTACACATAGACACAGAAAGAGAGAAAGAGAAAGCCAAAGACAGAGACACATAGAGAGATGTAGAGAGACAGAGACACACTGAGGGAAAAACAAATAGAAAAAGACAAAGAGAAAGACTGAGAGAGTGTGAGGGAAAATAGCCTGAGTTATATTTCCCTCATGAGGCAAAATAGCCTACATTCTAGTTTGCCACATGAGGTTAAATAGCCACTGACAAACTTCCATAACACTACCACATTAAATACATAATTGTAATGACACAAAATGACCCCTCCCTCCCCCGAAAGGTCTGGGTCTAGGGGTAATGTCCCCCAGCAGCTGAAGAAAATAATGATTTTTGAAGGTATTTTAGTTTGCTTTTTCCACAATTTATGCAAATGCTTATTTTAAAGTGCTAGAAAAATACAGTGGACACACAAAGATCCCAGTTCTTTAGTAAATTACAGTTGGAATCTGTTTGTCTTGACTTGCTGGTACTGTCTACCTCTTGACCTACTTAACTTTCAAACCTTGTTTCCCTTCACTAGCCTAAACTACCTCGTGAAGTAATTAACTTTCAGTCAACCGTATCTCTATGTGACGATTGAGCGCATGGGAAACAAATACCCCGGACCCCTTTTGTTCTGGCTTTCCATTGTTCTGGAGGGAAACGAGGTCTACGCTCGTTCTTGAACACCAACACCTCCAGTCTCCCCAGAGGCATCAACAAGTTGGCGAAAGAAGGGTGGCGGTGGGGGATTAAACACACTACGACTGGGTGGTGGGTGTCTATTGTCAAAGACAGGGATGGTTGACTTCCTTTGCTTCCTGCTGGGGAAACAAAACCAGCTGAGAAGCACATGTTGGCAACTCCTCTCCACAAACAGCCGCACCTGGGATCGGTAAGCAAAGG
>CM065688.1:48535524-48542609 GCA_017654935.2 Phymorhynchus buccinoides
TTGGTTGTTATTGGACAGCTGATCATTGTCGCCTTGGTTGACAGCTGATCATTGTTGCCTTGGTTGTTATGACTGTAGGAAATAAAGTCTGGTTTTATGGCTTTGCCATCTTTTTTCCCCAAACTAAATACAAAGTAATGTCCCACATGGCTACGGCCGGGAGGACGTAAAGCATTATTTTCCTTTGCCATCTTGTTCATTTTTCATTAGTTAATGTTTTACGTCCTCCCGGTTCTGAGGAACCAAAAGGGACATTACTTTATATTAAGTTGAAGAATTAAGAGGGAATGATTTATCAAAATTCTGTTGATGATGAAAATGATGTTTTACGTCCTCTCGGTCATAGACACATATGGAACATTTGTAAATACAAAGATGGTGGGAACAATACTGGCTGCAATGCCCGGAGGCAGTGCAACACCAGTAAAGTCCCGAGTTTTTAACAATATAGATAGGTGTAGCGGTAACCACACCTCGGTTAAACCTCATCGGCTATGGTACCGCCACATTGTCATATGAAATGTATCACATGAAACTTGCTATTTAGATGTTTTACTGATTAAATATAGATTGATGAAGCGCCATGGCTCGACTTTGAAGCTGCTTAAAAAATATTATCTATTTAGTATCTTGTTCATTATGTTGCGGTTAGAATACCGATCCCAGGTGCGTCTGTTTGTGGAGATGAGTTGCCAACATGTGCTTCTCAGCTGGTTTTGTTTCCCCAGCAATGAACTGTGAAGAAGACCCTTTGTTTACCGATCCCAGGTGCGGCTCTTTGTGGAGAGGAGTTGCCAACATGTGCTTCTCAGCTGGTTTTGTTTCCCCAGCAATGAACTGTGAAGAAGACCCTTTGTTTACCGATCCCAGGTGCGGCTCTTTGTGGAGAGGAGTTGCCAACATGTGCTTCTCAGCTGGTTTTGCTTCCCCAGCAGGAAGCAAAGGAAGTCAACAATCCCTGTCTTTGACAATAGACACCCACCACCCAGTCGTAGTGTGTTTAATCCCCCACCGCCACCCTTCTTTCGCCAACTTGTTGATGCCTCTGGGGAGACTGGAGGTGTTGATGTTCAAGAACGCGCGTAGACCTCGTTTCCCTCCAGAACAATGGAGAGCCAGAACAAAAGGGGTTCAGGGATATTTGTTGTCCATGCGCTCAATTTTTACGTAGAGTTTCGAGAAGTTTCATTCATCTCATTCTGGGAAACAGGGTTCATTCATCCGACAGACGTTTGCCCAATCCCACTCCATTTTAAAGTGCTAGAAAAATACAGTGGACACACAAAGATCCCAGTTCTTTAGTAAATTACCATTGGAATGTGTTTACCTTGACTTGCCGGGAGTGTCTACCTCTTGACCTACTTAACTTTCAAACCTTGTTTCCCTTCACTAGCCTAAACTACCTCGTGAAGTAATTAACTTTCATTCATCCGACAGACGTTCGCCCCATCCCAGTTCTTTAGTAAATTACCACTGGAATTTGTTTCTCTTGACTTGCCAGGAGGAAGGTCTACCTCTTGACCTACTTAACTTTCAAACCTTGTTTCCCTTCACTAGCCTAAACTACCTCGTGAAGTAATTAACTTTCATTCATCCGACAGACGTTCGCCCCATCCCAGTTCTTTAGTAATTTACCATTGGAATTTGTTTCTCTTGACTTGCCAGGAGGAATGTCTACCTCTTGACCTACTTAACTTTCAAACCACGTTTCTTGTTTTTAGCCTAAACTACCTCGAGAAGTAATTAACACACCATCCGACAGGTGTACTTAACTTTGGAGCCACACCCATGATTGGTGTCTCGAAAGTTAGGTTTTATGTCCACTCGGCTGCGAAACAGCACATATGGGATGAACCATCAACCAACCTTCAGTCAATGCTCTGAACAGACCCTGGAGGCACTGCAACACCAGGTCTTATGTTGAACTTAGGGTTAGGGCAATGGTGACCAACTAAAAAGGGTGTCCAACATAACTTGTGCCACAGACTGTAAACTGTAAACTCGAGGAGAGTTTTAGGTAGGATGCTTGCTTATGGTAAATCTTTATTGTCAAAAAGAAAAATTGTTTGTAGCCTAGGTCTCTCTCTTCGCTCTCTCTCTCTTAGGGCAATGGTGACCAACTGGAAGAAGGGTGTCTTACATAACTTGTGCCACAGACTGTGAACTGTAAACTCGAGGAGAGTCTCTCTCTCTTGCTTATGGTAAATCTTTATTGTCAAAAAGAAAAAAAGTTGTTTCTAGCCATTTCTCTCTCTCTCTCTCTCTCTCTCTCCTCTCTCTCTCTCTCTCTCTCTCTCTCTCTCTCTCTCTCTCTCTCTCTCTCTCTCTGTCTCTCTCTCTCTCTCTCTCTCTTGTGAATTTGTTATACCATTATTTTACTCAATTTAATTTAATGAAGGAAATAAAGTTGTATGCATCCATTCAAAACTGAACATTTCATATAGTCATCCGAGAACACAAAATATGAAAAACGGTAAAATAAAAAATGTGTTTGTGAACACACACCCCCCCCCTCCCCCAGTGTGTGTGTGTGTGTGTGCGTTGTTTGTGTGTGTGTTTGTGTTGGGGTGTGGGTTTGTGTCACTTTGTGTGTGTGTGTGTGTGTGTGTGTGTGTGTGTGTGTGTGTGTGTGTGTGTGTGTGTGTGTGTGTGTGTGTGTGTTGTGTGTGTGTGTGTGTGTGTGTGTAAAGACCCCGTGTGTGTTGAGTTCGTTCGGTTACATCCCTTGCAAAACTGTTGTAGTCATTACTTAACGTTCTGACATTACTTCCACTCTTTTGTACGCTTCAGCAATGTTCTTAACATCGTTACTTACAATGTGGCGTTGTGAAATTAGGCCCAAGTACTCTTTTTACACACCAAGTTTACACTAACACAGTAGACAGTAACTGCACTCAACTAACTTTTCCATGCATCCAACTCTAACGACTTATCAAAACTAAGAAAACTAGGACAAATTAACAAACGAACCCTTATCTTTGACAAGAGCGTGTCACACAAGTGCCAACTCTTGGCAGCACGAGTCATCTTCTTTTCCATGAAATCAACTCTAATGAGTTAGCAAAAATAAGAAAAACCTACAACCGGACCCTTATCTTTGACAAGAGCGTGTCACACAAGTGTCAACTCATGGCGGCACGAGTCATCTTTCTTTGATACTACAGTTTAGGGTAAGACGGGGTAAAAAGCCCATGGGCGGGTATGAAGCCCCTGCCAATTATCTCATGAAATGAAGCAAATTTCAGTCACATTGTGCCCATGAGACAAGTGTTAATGTTTAGCATTCGTCTCATGGGCAAAGATTGACTGAAATTTGCTTGAGATAATTGGCACGGTGACAGCCCATGCAGTTATTTCACACCCGAAAATACTTCTCGTTACATCTTCTTTCCCTCCCCACCCTCACCCCTTCCTTTCCCTTCTCTGTCTGTGCCGACGCTTGCAGTCTGATCGCCCTAGGCGGAGTTAACTAGGAGTGTAGGCCTAGTTGTTGTGGGCGTGTTCTCCAGATTGACCAACCATTGCCCTCTGTCCATTTTCCCCCAACCAATGAGATAGCCAGAGACACAAAGATAGGTCGCGCGGGTGCTGTTGTATAACATTAGCGTGTAAGCCCCATCACCAAATTTTGTACCCGAAGGACTCAGGACACATTCTGTTCTTCATCAAGTTGGACAAATTCTCTCGCAACCTTTGTGAACACTCGTTGGTGAAGTTCAGTTTAACGTCAGCGTATCGGCTTCACGCCATGTACGACGGGCTAAGAAACCATGATATTTTTAAAAATTTATGTTCCTGAATTACTGTCTTAGCCAAAAGGCCGAGAAGCGATCAGAATTTGAACATGAAGCACTCGTTTTTTCCACTGTAAGCGTTAAGGGCATTTTGGTGTTTTATAGTCAGTGACTACCACGTTACTACTACATCGATCAGATTTCCCCCCAATTACTGCTGTTTTGCCGAAGCGTTGGTGAGTGGAATTGTGATGTTTTATGTGTTGTTTATTACACCAAACTATGGGTTCTTTGTTGCTTTTCGTTTTTGGCTTGCTCTTCAAAGAAATGTTTTAATGGCTACAATAAACGTTAGACGAAATATTAGGCAATTATGTTCTCTGGTGTTCTTCTCATTTCTTGGCTGCTTAGTTGTTATGAACAAATTATACCACAAAACACTACCAACCCTCCATGCACTGTCCAAATGTGGCTTGAAAAGGCAGTGTAGTGTTTTGTGGTATAATTTGTTCATAATTATATTCCACTTCGGTGTGTGTGCCACAGGCATCCAATATTGGATCCACTGCTTAGTTGTTGAAAGTTCTGTTTTCCAGAACATATTGTCTTTACATGGGGGAACTTTTCCTGGTATACAAGGATTTCCTCACCTTTGAATTTTACCAGAAAAGGAATGGTCCTTTTCTTACATTTGTCAAACAAGATCTGTGTGTGTCTACTGTATTTTTAGAACACTTTAAAATAAGCATTTGTATAAACTGTGGAAAAAGCAAACTAAAATACCTTCATAAATCATTATTTTCTTCAGCTGCTGGTGGACATTTCCCCTAGATCCAGGCCTTCCAGGGTTTTGATTTTGATTTTTTTTGTAGTTGTAATTATGTATTTAATGTGGTAGTGTTACGGAAGTGGTGTAACTGCAGACTTTGTTCAATTGTAGCATTATTTTTGCTTGGCAGTGGCTATTTATCCTCATGTGGCAAACTAGAATGTAGGCTATTTTGCCTCATGAGGGAAATATAACTCAGGCTATTTTCCCTCACACTCTCTCTTCCTTTCTCTTTTTCTGTTTGTCTTTCTCCTCAGTGTGTCTGTCGGTCTGTCTGTCTCTCTGCATCTCTCTGTGCGTCCATGTCTCTCTTTCTGTCTCTCTCATTGGCTTTTGTCTCTTTAAATCTGTCTGTGTCTCTGTCTAATATGTCTCTGTTTTTACTGTCATGTCTCTGTCTCTCTCTGTTTCTCAGTCTATCTTCTTCTTCTTCCCTCTCAGTCTCTCCCTGTCTTTCTCTCTCTGTCTCCCTCTCTGTCTCTCACTCTGTGTGGGATATCAAAATTCCAATATCAGCTAGATGTATTATATAATATGGCAAAAACACTTAATCTTGATAAGTCAAAAGTTATTGCTTCAAATGAAAAGTGGTTTTATGATGAAGAAAGACTATAAATTGTCAATACTTATAAATATTTTGGTATTGCTTTTTCAACTGGACTTACTTTTTCGTATGCATTAAAACGAAATGTCATTAGAGGCTAGAATTGGTACTTATTGCATTCTAAAATTTCTTTGGAAAATAGGTGAAAATAGTCCCAACGTAGTCTTTAAAATGTTTGATAGTCAAATCCAATCGATGCTTACCTATGGTTCAGAAGTTTGGGGACTAATGTCGGATCGTACTGTTCTTGAAAGAGTTCATACATTTGCTATTAAACGTCTTCTTAACGTAAGCATTAAAACACCAACCACGTTGATATATTGGGAGACAGAAAGATATCCACTATACATAACTGATGCTAGAGAGGAGAGAGAGAGAGAGAGAGAGAGGAGAGAGAGAGAGTGTATACAAATTGTGTAAGACTTAAAATTTATCAACCAAAAAAAGGAATGGTTCCAGCAAACTAATAGTATAAGTGCATGGCTTTGTACATCGATTTCTCGGCAAATGTGTAGATTTACACCCTCCTGCTCTATTTCTTGGTTCTTTTTCGTGGTTAGGGAATTTGTTAGGGTTAGATGGTCTTTTATTTTGCCACAAGCATCTGTTTTTTTTGTCAAAATCATCTCGCTTTTTTTTTAGCATTAAATCGCTGCCATTGTGTAAAATATTGGTTAAAAAAATAACTAGAATGCATGAACATGTCTTGATCTTAGCTTCACACTTTCTTTTCAAACTCAAATTTCCTCTGTCTGTCGTGCTTGCTATCTGGAACTCCGTCGAGTTTGCTTCTGTTCGTCATCTTCTCTCTGAAGACGCCACCAAAAATCTTATCTCTGCATTTGTTCCCTCTCGCTTAGACTACTGCAATTCCCTTCTTGCTGGTTGCCCACAAAATGCTCGTTAAATTACAGAACATTCAGAACAATGCTGCTGGCCTTTGTACTGAAGTGTTCCAAATTCTCTCTATGGGGCTCAAAAATCATAAAACACCAGTTAACTACTTAACTGGCTTTAATATATCAGGTCAGGTCAGGTAGTTAGGACATTAGGTGTAAGGCCTCTTCACTGTCCTGTCATTTTGTTGTTGAACTTTTGCACAGCTGAGAGGTTTTTATATCGATTGTTTTTCCCAAATCTGCCTTTTAGTCATGCTCATGAGTGGAATTGTAGTTTTGATATGTTGGTGTATCCACCAAGGAGGATTTTGAATTGTGTTAGATTCTCTGCTCTGTTTAATATGTGCAGGAAGAGTTATTCCAAAACTTTGTTACTCTGTTAGAAAATATTTTTTTCTAATATTAGTTCGGCTATACTGGGTTAGTATTTTTAGATCACTGTTACAGGTTCTTGAGTCATTAGTTAGCTGGAACAAAGATTGTTTTCAGTTTGTCCGTCCGTTTGTCCGTGTTCAAATTTGCTCAAAATGCATATTTCGGTGTAAAATGGCCTCACATACAGTTATCAGTGTGTTTCAACGAAAAAAACAAAGGTCTGTTTGTCTGTTTGTTTGTGATTGTCTGTCTGTGACAGCGATAACTCGAGAACGCTTGGATATATCAACATGAAAATTTACAGGTGGATACTAGGGGTCAAAAGCTTGGACAAGTTCGAATTTGGGCAAAATCGGGTTAGCGGTTAAGGGTTTGGGTTGAGAGAGCTGTCAAAGATCAAAGATTCGGACAGTAGTGATTCGAACAGTCGTGGTGTTCCCTTAGAATATTGCGTCTTGGTGGCCCTTTTACAGCGGGTTTTAGTTAACTGGACTTCAGACTTCAGACTGTTCTGACGCCTGGTGTGTGTGTGTGTGTGTGTGTGTGTGTGTGTGTGTGTGTGTGTGTGTGTGTGTGTGTGTGTGTGTGTGTGTGTAGCCTATGTATGTCTGTGTACGTGTGTTTCTGTCTCTGTCCATCGTCTT
>CM065688.1:48543109-48559823 GCA_017654935.2 Phymorhynchus buccinoides
TCATTGCTGGGGAAACAAAACCAGCTGAGAAGCACATGTTGGCAACTCCTCTCCACAAACAGCCGCACCTGGGATCGGTAAACAAAGGGTCTTCTTCACAGTTCATTGCTGGGGAAGCAAAACCAGCTGAGAAGCACATGTTGGCAACTCCTCTCCACAAACAGCCGCACCTGGGATCAGTAAGCAAAGGGTCTTCTTCACATTTCACTTCATGGAAGGAAGTCTGTGGCGACGTAATTACACCTAACATCTCAGAGGTTTTCTTAGCTGACCAACTAAACAGTTGTCATTGTCAATGGCTATTGTTTGACTTACGAACTGGCCAAGCGCTCCCTCAACTGACCAAGCCCCAAAGCCATTCTAACTACAACATAATGAACAAGATACTAAATATATCATATGTTTTACGCAGCTTCAAAGTAGATACATGGCACTTCATCGATCTATATTTAATAAAAACTTCAAAATAACAGTATTTTGAGAAATCATTCCCTCTTAGTTCTTCAACTTAGTATAAAGTACTGTCCCTTTTGGTTCCTCGGAATTAACTAATCGGAAAATGAACAAGATGGCAAAGAAACCACTTTTCCACAATTATACTTTTGTGTGTCAAGTCAAAGTGATCTTTATTGAGGATAAAAGATATGTGTGTATGTCTGTGTGCGTCCGTGTCTGTATGTGTTCTTCGATTTTAGGCAGAGCGAGCGAAAGACATTCAGAAACAGAAACAGAGAGAGGCAGACACAGAGAGACAGAAAGACGATGGACAGAGACAGAAACACACGTACACAGACATATATAGGCTACACACACACGCACGCACGCACACACACACACACACACACACACACACACACACACACACACACACACACACACACGCACGCACGCACACACGCACACACACGCACACACGCACACGCACGCACACACACACACACACACACACACACACACACACACACACACACACACACACACACACACCAGGCGTCAGAACAGTCTGAAGTCCAGTTAACTAAAATCCGCTGTAAAAGGGCCATCAAGACGCAATATTCTAAGGGAACGCCACGACTGTCCGAATCACTACTGTCCGAATCTTTGATCTTTGACAGCTCTCTCAACCCAAACCCTTCACAGCTAACCCGATTTTGCCCCCAGCAGCTGAAGAAAATAATGATTTATGAAGATATTTTAGTTTGCTTTTTCCACAATTTATACAAATGCTTATTTTAAAGTGTTTGAAAAATACAGCAGACACACAGAGATCTTGTTTGACAAATCTAAGAAAAGGACATTCCTTTTCTGGTAAAATTCAAAAATAGGAAATCCTTGTATACCAGAAAAAGTTCGCCCATGTAAAGACAATATTTTCTTGAAATATTGGATGCCTGTGGCACACACACCGAAGTGGATTATAATTATGAACAAAGTATACCACAAAACCCTAACAACCCTCCATGCACTGTACAGATGTGGCTTGAAAAGGCTATATAGCTTAAAATGCCACTGTTAATAGTGGTGGATCCATAAAGGATGTCAGTGGTTCTACCCATAATGGAGATAATATTTGGTCAAAGAAACCACAAACACCACTAACTGTGTATACTTTTTGAAGGTGGTGTTTGTGGTTTCTTTGATCAAATATTATCTCCATTATGGGTAGAACCACTGGCATCCTTTATGGATCCACCACTATTAACAGTGGCATTTTAAGCTATAAAGCCTTTTCAAGCCACATTTGTACAGTGCATGGAGGGTTGGCAGTGTTTTGTGGTATAATTTGTTCATAATTATAATCCACTTCAGTGTGTGCCACAGGCATCCAATATTGGATCCACTGGCAACTCTTTATGCACTGACTTTCCAGCTCTTTACATGTTGGGTTCAGGGAGTAGCTACACCACAAGGTTTACTTGCATCCCTTTAATTAGAGGATCACCTCAGTGGTCGGCTCTGTCTACCCACATGTATTAAATTTTTGAAATCGCAATTTCCGCATTTTAATAACTTATCTATTTTACCCAAAATGTTCTTCATTTTTCTCTTCACTTGTGCTGGTTTGCTTAAATTGTGGACTTTTCGGCCTAGTGCAGAGAAGACACCATTCTTTTATTAGAACTGTCTTCCTGTTGGGGTTGATCCACAAGATAGTGTTTGTTAGCAGATATACATACTGACGAGAATTCCATAATTCGAAAGAGATCTCTCTAGGTACCATGCTGATACACTATCTGTCCCCCATTGGGACAAAAAGTAAACCAGCACAATCTTTTACTTTTATTTTATTCTTTTCACAGCACAGAGCTACCTTCAAAAAGTATACACAGTTAGTGGTGTTTGTGGTTTCTTTGATCAAATATTATCTCCATTATGGGTAGAACCACTGGCATCCGTTATGGATCCACCACTATTAACAGTGGCATTTTAAGCTATAAAGCCTTTTCAAGCTACATTTGTACAGTGCATGGAGGGTTGGTAGGGTTTTGTGGTATAATTTGTTCATAACAACTAAGCAGCCAAGAAATGAGAAGAACACCAGAGAACATAATTCCCTAATATTTCGTCTAACATTTATTGTAGCCATTAAAACAGGACTTTGAAGAGCAAGCCAAAAACGAAAAGCAACAAAGAATCCATAGTTTGGTGTAATAAACAACACATAAAACATCACAATTCCACTCACCAACGCTTCGGCAAAACAGCAGTAATTTGGGGGAAATCTGATCGATGTAGCAGACTTTGAGAATGTGTCCTGAGTCCTTCGGGTACGACTTTGGTGATGGGGCTTACACGCTAATGTTGTACAACAGCACCCGCGCGACCTCTCTTTGTGGCTCTGGCTATCTCATTGGTTGGGGGAAAATGGACAGAGGGCAATGGTTAGTCAATCTGGAGAACACGCCCACAACATCTAGGCCTACACTCCGAGTTAACTCCGCCTAGGGCCATCAGACTGCAAGCCGCGGCACAGACAGAGAAGGGAAAGGAAGGGAAAGAAGATGTAACGAGAAGTATTTTCGGGTGTGAAATAACTGCCTGTCACCGTAATATGCAAGCGCGTCACAATCTTAACTCTTTTTTTTTAATATACAGATTTAAGTGCTAAATCTGTTCGGAAAGAACCGAGAGCGGGAGGGTACTGTTGATCTACATACTTTGCCGACAAAACCGATGTAGACTCATGCCACTAATGACTAGCTTTCGCATTTTTTTCAATATGGCGGACGATGTAAACAAACACCTATGCAAACAGAAATAATTAATAACAAAAAATCATAAAAATATCATCGACTTCTTACTAATTATTACGCAGTGATGAATTCTCTGCTCTTTTTGCAATGTCACCAGACGCCTCTGAATCACAAAGGTACTAAAAAATAGTATGTCGATGCTCTGAATATATTGTATTCTATTCAGGGGCGAATCCTTCCCCAAAGTGCAAACAGTTCTAAATGAGGAAATAGGAAGAATTACGCGTGGGATAAATTACACGCGACACCAGTTAGCCATAGTAGATAGTGTCCCACGAAAAATGGAGGTTGGGATGGGCTGGGAAATGTGGAGAAGGTCTAATGGTGGGATGGGGGGTGGGGTTTAAGCGAACTAATCGCGAAAGCGATTTGCATAAAATTAGACTGTGTGACATGTTGAAGTTTGACCAGTGGGAAAGGGCGGCTTGAATGGGAAAACAGGGTAAAAAGCCCATGGGCGGGTAAGAAGCCCGTGCCAATTATCTCATGAAATAAAGCAAATTTCAGTCAAATCTGCCCATGAACGAATGCTAAATATTAACACTTGTCTCATGGGCAAAATGTGACTGAAATTTGCTTCATTTCATGAGATAATTGGCAGGGGCTTCTTACCCGCCCATGGGCTTTTTACCCCGTCTTACCCTACACTGTAGTATCAAAGAAAGATGACTCGTTGCCGCCATGAGTTGACACTTGTGTGACACGCTCTTGTCAAAGATAAGGGTCCGGTTGTAGGTTTTTCTTATTTTTGCTAACTCATTAGAGTTGATTTCATGGAAAAGAAGATGACTCGTGCTGCCAAGAGTTAGCACTTGTGTGACACGCTCTTGTCAAAGATAAGGCTTCGTTTGTTAATTTGTCCTAGTTTTCTTAGTTTTGATAAGTCGTTAGAGTTGGTTGCATGGAAAAGTTAGTTGAGTGCAGTTACTGTGTACTGTGTTAGTGTAAACTTGGTGTATAAAAAGAGTACTTGGGCCTAATTTCACAACGCCACATTGTAAGTAACGATGTTAAGAAATTGCTGAAGCGTACAAAAGAGGGGAAGTAATGTCAGAACGTTAAGTAATGACTACAACAGTTTTGCAATGGCCTGCAACGCACGAACTCATACACACACACACACACACACACACACACACACACACACACACACACACACACACACACACACACACACACACAGTGCCCCCCCCCAACACACACACACACACACACACACACACACACACACACACACACACACACACACACACACACACACACACACACACACACACACACACACACACACACACACACACACACTGAGGGAGGGGGGGGGGTGTTCACAAACACATTTTTATTTCCTTCATTAAATGAAATTGAGTAAAATAATGGTATACTAAATTCACAAGAGAGACAGAGAGAGAGAGAGAGAGAGAGAGAGAGAGAGAGAGAGAGAGAGAGAGAGAGAGAGAGAGAGAGAGAGAGAGAGAGAGAGAGAGAGAGAGAGAGAGAGAGAGAGAGAGAGAGAGAGAGAGGTAGGCTATATAAACAATTTTTCTTTTTGACAATAAAGATTTACCATAAGCAAGCATCCTACCTAAACCTCTCCTCGAGTTTACAGTTTACAGTCTGTGGCACAAGTTATACCAAACGTTACAAGTACACACAAACAAGGAGGGGAGGGGACACCAAGTCAAATTGAGATTGAGTTACATTGTATGAAAAGGAAGTGTCACCAAACGTTACAAGTACACACAAACAAGGAGGGGAGGGGACACCAAGTCAAATTGAGATTGAGTTACATTGTATTAAAAGGGAAGTGTCACCAAACGTTACAAGTACACACAAACAAGGAGGGGAGGGGACACCAAGTCAAATTGAGATTGAGTTACATTGTATTAAAAGGAAGTGTCACCAAACGTTACAAGTACACACAAACAAGGAGGGGAGGGGACACCAAGTCAAATTGAGATTGAGTTACATTGTATTAAAAGGAAGTGTCACCAAACGTTACAAGTACACAAACAAACAAAACAAGGAGGGGAGGGACACCAAGTCAAATTGAGATTGAGTTACATTGTATTAAAAGGAAGTGTCACCAAACGTTACAAGTACACCAACAAGTCAAATTGAGATTGAGTTACATTGTATTAAAAGGAAGTGTCACCAAACGTTACAAGTACACACAAACAAGGAGGGGAGGGGACACCAAGTCAAATTGAGATTGAGTTACATTGTATTAAAAGGAAGTGTCACCAAACGTTACAAGTACACACAAAAACAAGGAGGGGAGGGGACACCAAGTCAAATTTGAGATTGAGTTACATTGTATGAAAAGGAAGTGTCACCAAACGTTACAGTACACACAAACAAGGAGGGGAGGGGACACCAAGTCAAATTGAGATTGAGTTACATTGTATTAAAAGGAAGTGTCACCAAACGTTACAAGTACACACAAACAAGGAGGGGAGGGGACACCAAGTCAAATTGAGATTGAGTTACATTGTATTAAAAGGAAGTGTCACCAAACGTTACAAGTACACACAAACAAGGAGGGGAGGGGACACCAAGTCAAATTGAGATTGAGTTACATTGTATTAAAAAGGTCACCAGTACACACAAACAAGTCACATTGTATTAAAAGGAAGTGTCACCAAACGTTACAAGTACACACAAACAAGGAGGGGAGGGGACACCAAGTCAAATTGAGATTGAGTTACATTGTATTAAAACAAGGAAGTGTCACACAAACGTTACAAGTACACACAAACAAGGAGGGGAGGGGACACCAAGTCAAATTGAGATTGAGTTACATTGTATTAAAAGGACACACACAAGTACAACAAACAAGGAGGGGAGGGGACACCAAGTCAAATTGAGATTGAGTTACATTGTATGAAAAGGAAGTGTCACCAAACGTTACAAGTACACACAAACAAGGAGGGGAGGGGACACCAAGTCAAATTGAGATTGAGTTACATTGTATTAAAGGGAAGTGTCACAAACGTTACAAGTACACACAAACAAGGAAGGGAGGGGACACCAAGTCAAATTGAGATTGAGTTACATTGTATTAAAAGGAAGTGTCACCAAACGTTACAAGTACACACAAACAAGGAGGGGAGGGGACACCAAATTGTCAAATTGAAAAGGAAGTGTCACCAAACGTTACAAGGAGGGGAGGGGACACCAAGTTGAGTTACATTGTATTAAAGGGAAGTGTCACCAAACGTTACAAGTACACACAAACAAGGAGGGGAGGGGACACCAAGTCAAATTGAGATTGAGTTACATTGTATTAAAAGGAAGTGTCACCAAACGTTACAAGTACACACAAACAAGGAGGGGAGGGGACACCAAGTCAAATTGAGATTGAGTTACATTGTATTAAAAGGAAGTGTCACCAAACGTTACAAGTACACACAAAAGGAAGGAGGGGACACCAAGGGAGTTAGGGGACACCAAAACAAGTCAAATTGAGATTGAGTTACATTGTATGAAAAGGAAGTGTCACCAAACGTTACAAGTACACACAAACAAGGAGGGGAGGGGACACCAAGTCAAATTGAGATTGAGTTACATTGTATGAAAAGGAAGAAACGTTACAAGTACACACAAACAAGGAGGGGAGGGGACACCAAGTCAAATTGAGATTGAGTTACATTGTATTAAAAGGAAGTGTCACCAAACGTTACAAGTACACACAAACAAGGAGGGGAGGGGACACCAAGTCAAATTGAGATTGAGTTACATTGTATTAAAAGGAAGTGTCACCAAACGTTACAAGTACACACAAACAAGGAGGGGAGGGGACACCAAGTCAAATTGAGATTGAGTTACATTGTATTAAAAGGAAGTGTCACCAAACGTTACAAGTACACACAAACAAGGAGGGGAGGGGACACCAAGTCAAATTGAGATTGAGTTACATTGTATTAAAAGGAAGTGTCACCAAACGTTACAAGTACACACAAACAAGAGGGGAGGGGACACCAAGTCAAATTGAGATTGAGTTACATTGTATTAAAAGGAAGTGTCACCAAACGTTACAAGTACACACAAACAAGGAGGGGAGGGGACACCAAGTCAAAAGTTGAGATTGAGTTACATTGTATGAAAAGGAAGTGTCACCAAACGTTACAAGTACACACAAACAAGGAGGGGAGGGGACACCAAGTCAAATTGAGATTGAGTTACATTGTATTAAAGGGAAGTGTCACCAAACGTTACAAGTGTCACCAAGTCAAATTGAGATTGAGTTACATTGTATAAAAGGAAGTGTCACCAAACGTTACAAGTACACACAAACAAGGAGGGGAGGGGACACCAAGTCAAATTGAGATTGAGTTACATTGTATTAAAAGGAAGTGTCACCAAACGTTACAAGTACACACAAACAAGGAGGGGAGGGGACACCAAGTCAAATTGAGATTGAGTTACATTGTATTAAAAGGAAGTGTCACCAAACGTTACAAGTACACACAAACAAGGAGGGGAGGGGACACCAAGTCAAATTGAGATTGAGTTACATTGTATTAAAAGGAAGTGTCACCAAACGTTACAAGTACACACAAACAAGGAGGGGAGGGGACACCAAGTCAAATTGAGATTGAGTTACATTGTATGAAAAGGAAGTGTCACCAAACGTTACAAGTACACACAAACAAGGAGGGGAGGGGACACCAAGTCAAATTGAGATTGAGTTACATTGTATTAAAAGGAAGTGTCACCAAACGTTACAAGTACACACAAACAAGGAGGGGAGGGGACACCAAGTCAAATTGAGAGTTACATTGTATTGTAGTAAAAGGAAGTGTCACCAAACGTTACAAGTACACACAAACAAGGAGGGGAGGGGACACCAAGTCAAATTGAGATTGAGTTACATTGTATTTGAACATTGTATTAAAAGGAAGTGTCACCAAACGTTACAAGTACACACAAACAAGGAGGGGAGGGGACACCAAGTCAAATTGAGATTGAGTTACATTGTATTAAAAGGAAGTGTCACCAAACGTTACAAGTACACACAAACAAGGAGGGGAGGGGACACCAAGTCAAATTGAGATTGAGTTACATTGTATCAAATTGAGATTGAGTTACATTGTATTAAAAGGAAGTGTCACCAAACGTTACAAGTACACACAAACAAGGAGGGGAGGGGACACCAAGTCAAATTGAGATTGAGTTACATTGTATTAAAAGGAAGTGTCACCAAACGTTACAAGTACACACAAACAAGGAGGGGAGGGGACACCAAGTCAAATTGAGATTGAGTTACATTGTATGAAAAGGAAGTGTCACCAAACGTTACAAGTACACACAAACAAGGAGGGGAGGGGACACCAAGTCAAATTGAGATTGAGTTACATTGTATTAAAAGGAAGTGTCACCAAACGTTACAAGTACACACAAACAAGGAGGGGAGGGGACACCAAGTCAAATTGAGATTGAGTTACATTGTATGAAAAGGAAGTGTCACCAAACGTTACAAGTACACACAAACAAGGAGGGGAGGGGACACCAAGTCAAATTGAGATTGAGTTACATTGTATTAAAAGGAAGTGTCACCAAACGTTACAAGTACACACAAACAAGGAGGGGAGGGGACACCAAGTCAAATTGAGATTGAGTTACATTGTATTAAAAGGAAGTGTCACCAAACGTTACAAGTACACACAAACAAGGGGAGGGGACACCAAGTCAAATTGAGATTGAGTTACAGATTGGTTAAAACAAGGAGGGAGGGGACACCAAGTCAAATTGAGATTGAGTTACATTGTATGAAAAGGAAGTGTCACCAAACGTTACAAGTACACACAAACAAGGAGGGGAGGGGACACCAAGTCAAATTGAGATTGAGTTACATTGTATTAAAAGGAAGTGTCACCAAACGTTACAAGTACACACAAACAAGGAGGGGAGGGGACACCAAGTCAAATTGAGATTGAGTTACATTGTATTAAAAGGAAGTGTCACCAAACGTTACAAGTACACACAAACAAGGAGGGGAGGGGACACCAAGTCAAATTGAGATTGAGTTACATTGTATTAAAGGGAAGTGTCACCAAACGTTACAAGTACACACAAACAAGGAGGGGAGGGGACACCAAGTCAAATTGAGATTGAGTTACATTGTATTAAAAGGAAGTGTCACCAAACGTTACAAGTACACACAAACAAGGAGGGGAGGGGACACCAAGTCAAATTGAGATTGAGTTACATTGTATTAAAAGGAAGTGTCACCAAACGTTACAAGTACACACAAACAAGGAGGGGACACCAAGTCAAATTGAGGGAGTTACATTGTATGAAAAGGGACACCAAACGTTACAAGTACACACAAACAAGGGACACCAAGTCAAATTGAGATTGAGTTACATTGTATGAAAAGGAAGTGTCACCAAACGTTACAAGTACACACAAACAAGGAGGGGAGGGGACACCAAGTCAAATTGAGATTGAGTTACATTGTATGAAAAGGAAGTGTCACCAAACGTTACAAGTACACACAAACAAGGAGGGGAGGGGACACCAAGTCAAATTGAGATTGAGTTACATTGTATTAAAAGGAAGTGTCACCAAACGTTACAAGTACACACAAACAAGGAGGGGAGGGGACACCAAGTCAAATTGAGATTGAGTTACATTGTATTAAAAGGAAGTGTCACCAAACGTTACAAGTACACACAAACAAGGAGGGGAGGGGACACCAAGTCAAATTGAGATTGAGTTACATTGTATTAAAAGGAAGTGTCACCAAACGTTACAAGTACACACAAACAAGGAGGGGAGGGGACACCAAGTCAAATTGAGATTGAGTTACATTGTATTAAAAGGAAGTGTCACCAAACGTTACAAGTACACACAAACAAGATTGAACATTGGGTACACACAAACAAGGGGACACCACCAAGTCAAATTGAAGAAATTGAGTTACATTGTATGAAAAGGAAGTGTCACCAAACGTTACAAGTACACACAAACAAGGAAGGGAGGGGACACCAAGTCAAATTGAGATTGAGTTACATTGTATTAAAAGGAAGTGTCACCAAACGTTACAAGTACACACAAACAAGGAGGGGAGGGGACACCAAGTCAAATTGAGATTGAGTTACATTGTATGAAAAGGAAGTGTCACCAAACGTTACAAGTACACACAAACAAGGAAATTGAGGGGTAGGGGACACCAAAGTCAAATTCAAATTGAGATTGAGTTACATTGTATTAAAAGGAAGTGTCACCAAACGTTACAAGTACACACAAACAAGGAGGGGAGGGGACACCAAGTCAAATTGAGATTGAGTTACATTGTATTAAAAGGAAGTGTCACCAAACGTTACAAGTACACACAAACAAGGAGGGGAGGGGACACCAAGTCAAATTGAGATTGAGTTACATTGTATTAAAAGGAAGTGTCACCAAACGTTACAAGTACACACAAAAAGGAGGGGAGGGGACACCAAGTCAAATTGAGATTGAGTTACATTGTATTAAAAGGAAGTGTCACCAAACGTTACACAAGGAGGGGAGGGGACACCAAGTCAAATTGAGATTGAGTTACATTGTATGTTGAGTTACATTGTATTAAAAGGAAGAAGTGTCACCAAACGTTACAAGTACACACAAACAAGTCACCAAACGTTACAAGTACACACAAACAAGGAGGGGAGGGGACACCAAGTCAAATTGAGATTGAGTTACATTGTATGAAAAGGAAGTGTCACCAAACGTTACAAGTACACACAAACAAGGAGGGGAGGGGACACCAAGTCAAATTGATTGAGTTACATTGATGTTACATTGTATGGGGAAAAAGTCAAATTGGATTGAGTTACATTGTATGAAAAGGAAGTGTCACCAAACGTTACAAGTACACACAAACAAGGAGGGGAGGGGACACCAAGTCAAATTGAGATTGAGTTACATTGTATGAAAAGGAAGTGTCACCAAACGTTACAAGTACACACAAACAAGGAAGGGAGGGGACACCAAGTCAAATTGAGATTGAGTTACATTGTATTAAAAGGAAGTGTCACCAAACGTTACAAGTACACACAAACAAGGAGGGGAGGGGACACCAAGTCAAATAGAGATTGAGTTACATTGTATTAAAAGGAAGTGTCACCAAACGTTACAAGTACACACAAACAAGGAGGGGAGGGGACACCAAGTCAAATTGAGATTGAGTTACATTGTATGAAAAGGAAGTGTCACCAAACGTTACAAGTACACACAAACAAGGAAGGGAGGGGACACCAAGTCAAATTGAGATTGAGTTACATTGTATTAAAAGGAAGTGTCACCAAACGTTACAAGTACACACAAACAAGGAGGGGAGGGGACACCAAGTCAAATTGAGATTGAGTTACATTGTATTAAAAGGAAGTGTCACCAAACGTTACAAGTACACACAAACAAGGAGGGGAGGGGACACCAAGTCAAATTTGACATTGTATTAAAAGGAAGTGTCACCAAACAAGTACACACAAACAAGGAGGGGAGGGGACACACCAAGTTACAAACACACAAACAAGATTGGAGGGGACACCAAGTCAAATTGAGATTGGAAGTGTCACCAAACGTTACAAGTACACACAAACAAGGAGGGGAGGGGACACCAAGTCAAATTGAGATTGAGTTACATTGTATTAAAAGGAAGTGTCACCAAACGTTACAAGTACACACAAACAAGGAGGGGAGGGGACACCAAGTCAAATTGAGATTTACATTGAGTGTCACATTACAAGTATTAAAGGGGACACCAAGTCAAATTGTGTTGAGTTACATTGTATTAAAAGGAAGTGTCACCAAACGTTACAAGTACACACAAACAAGGAGGGGAGGGGACACCAAGTCAAATTGAGATTGAGTTACATTGTATTAAAAGGAAGTGTCACCAAACGTTACAAGTACACACAAACAAGGAGGGGAGGGGACACCAAGTCAAATTGAGATTGAGTTACATTGTATTAAAAGGAAGTGTCACCAAACGTTACAAGTACACACAAACAAGGAGGGGAGGGGACACCAAGTCAAATTGAGATTGAGTTACATTGTATGAAAAGGAAGTGTCACCAAACGTTACAAGTACACACAAACAAGGAGGGGAGGGGACACCAAGTCAAATTGAGATTGAGTTACATTGTATTAAAAGGAAGTGTCACCAAACGTTACAAGTACACACAAACAAGGAGGGGAGGGGACACCAAGTCAAATTGAGATTGAGTTACATTGTATTAAAAGGAAGTGTCACCAAACGTTACAAGTACACACAAACAAGGAGGGGAGGGGACACCAAGTCAAATTGAGATTGAGTTACATTGTATTAAAAGGAAGTGTCACCAAACGTTACAAGTACACACAAACAAGGAGGGGAGGGGACACCAAGTCAAATTGAGATTGAGTTACATTGTATGTGTCACCAAACGTTACAAGTACACACAAACAAGGAGGGGAGGGGACACCAAGTCAAATTGAGTTGAGTTACATTGTATGAAAAGGAAAGTGTCACCAAACGTTACAAGTACACACAAACAAGGAGGGGAGGGGAAGTGTCACCAACAAGTACAAAAACAAGGAGGGGAGGGGACACCAAGTCAAATTGAGATTGAGTTACATTGTATTAAAAGGAAGTGTCACCAAACGTTACAAGTACACACAAACAAGGAGGGGAGGGGACACCAAGTCAAATTGAGATTGAGTTACATTGTATTAAAAGGAAGTGTCACCAAAGTCAAATTGACATTGAGTTACATTGTATGAAAAGGAAGTGTCACCAAACGTTACAAGTACACACAAACAAGGAGGGGAGGGGACACCAAGTCAAATTGAGATTGAGTTACATTGTATTAAAAGGAAGTGTCACCAAACGTTACAAGTACACACAAACAAGGATTGGGAGGGGACACCAAGTCAAATTTGAGTTAGATTGAGTGTACATTGTAAGTACAAAAAACAAGTGTCACCAAACGTTACAAGTACACACAAACAAGGACCAAACGTTAGGGGACACAAAGTCAAAAATTGAGATTGAGTTACATTGTATGAAAAGGAAGTCACCAAACGTTACAAGTACACACAAACAAGGAGGGGAGGGGACACCAAGTCAAATTGAGATTGAGTTACATTGTATTAAAAGGAAGTGTCACCAAACGTTACAAGTACACACAAACAAGGAGGGGAGGGGACACCAAGTCAAATTGAGATTGAGTTACATTGTATTAAAAGGAAGTGTCACCAAACGTTACAAGTACACACAAACAAGGAGGGGAGGGGACACCAAGTCAAATTGAGATTGAGTTACATTGTATTAAAAGTCAAATTGGAAGTGTCACCAAACGTTACAAGTACACACAAACAAGGAGGGGAGGGGACACCAAGTCAAATTGAGATTGAGTTACATTGTATTAAAAGGAAGTGTCACCAAACGTTACAAGTACACACAAACAAGGAGGGGAGGGGACACCAAGTCAAATTGAGATTGAGTTACATTGTATTAAAAGGAAGTGTCACCAAACGTTACAAGTACACACAAACAAGGAGGGGAGGGGACACCAAGTCAAATTGAGATTGAGTTACATTGTATTAAAAGGAAGTGTCACCAAACGTTACAAGTACACACAAACAAGGAGGGGAGGGGACACCAAGTCAAATTGAGATTGAGTTACATTGTATTAAAAGGAAGTGTCACCAAACGTTACAAGTACACACAAACAAGGAAGGGAGGGGACACAAGGAGGGGAAGTCAAATTGAGATTGAGTTACATTGTATTAAAAGGAAGTGTCACCAAACGTTACAAGTACACACAAACAAGGAGGGGAGGGGACACCAAGTCAAATTGAGATTGAGTTACATTGTATGAAAAGGAAGTGTCACCAAACGTTACAAGTACACACAAACAAGGAGGGGAGGGGACACCAAGTCAAATTGAGATTGAGTTACATTGTATTAAAAGGAAGTGTCACCAAACGTTACAAGTACACACAAACAAGGAGGGGTCAGGGGACACCAAGTCAAATTGAGATTGAGTTACATTGTATTAAAAGGAAGTGTCACCAAACGTTACAAGTACACAAGGAGGGGAGGGGACACCAAGTCAAATTGAGATTGAGTTACATTGTATGGGAAGTGTCACCAAACGTTACAAGGGAGACACCAAGTCAAATTGAGATTGAGTTACATTGTATTAAAAGGAAGTGTCACCAAACGTTACAAGTACACACAAACAAGGAGGGGAGGGGACACCAAGTCAAATTGAGATTGAGTTACATTGTATGAAAAGGAAGTGTCACCAAACGTTACAAGTACACACAAACAAGGAGGGGAGGGGACACCAAGTCAAATTGAGATTGAGTTACATTGTATTAAAAGGAAGTGTCACCAAACGTTACAAGTACACACAAACAAGGAAGGGAGGGGACACCCAGTCAAATTGAGATTGAGTTACATTGTATGAAAAGGAAGTGTCACCAAACGTTACAAGTACACACAAACAAGGAGGGGAGGGGACACCAAGTCAAATTGATTGATTTACATTGTATGTGTCACCAAACGTTACAAGTACACACAAACAAGGAGGGGAGGGGACACCAAGTCAAATTGAGATTGAGTTACACCAAAAAGGAAGTTACAAACGTTACAAGTACACACAAACAAGGAGGGGAGGGGACACCAAGTCAAATTGAGATTGAGATTGAGTTACATTGTATTAAAAGGAAGTGTCACCAAACGTTACAAGTACACACAAACAAGGAGGGGAGGGGACACCAAGTCAAATTGAGATTGAGTTACATTGTATTAAAAGGAAGTGTCACCACAAACAAGTTACAAGTACACACAAGTCAAATTGAGATTGAGTTACATTGTATGAAAAGGAAGTGTCACCAAACGTTAGTACACACAAACAAGGAGGGGAGGGGACACCAAGTCAAATTGAGATTGAGTTACATTGTATTAAAAGGAAGTGTCACCAAACGTTACAAGTACACACAAACAAGGAGGGGAGGGGACACCAAGTCAAATTGAGATTGAGTTACATTGTATTAAAAGGAAGTGTCACCAAACGTTACAAGTACACACAAACAAGGAGGGGAGGGGACACCAAGTCAAATTGAGATTGAGTTACATTGTATGAAAAGGAAGTGTCACCAAACGTTACAAGTACACACAAACAAGGAGGGGAGGGGACACCAAGTCAAATTGAGATTGAGTTACATTGTATGAAAAGGAAGTGTCACCAAACGTTACAAGTACACACAAACAAGGAGGGGAGGGGACACCAAGTCAAATTGAGATTGAGTTACATTGTATTAAAAGGAAGTGTCACCAAACGTTACAAGTACACACAAACAAGGAGGGGAGGGGACACCAAGTCAAATTGAGGGGACACCAAGTCAAATTGAGATTGAGTTACATTGTATTAAAAGGAAGTGTCACCAAACGTTACAAGTACACACAAACAAGGAGGGGAGGGGACACCAAGTCAAATTGAGATTGAGTTACATTGTATTAAAAGGAAGTGTCACCAAACGTTACAAGTACACACAAACAAGGAGGGGAGGGGACACCAAGTCAAATTGAGATTGAGTTACATTGTATTAAAAGGAAGTGTCACCAAACGTTACAAGTACACACAAACAAGGAGGGGAGGGGACAAAGTCAAATTGAGATTGGGAGGGGACACCAAGTCAAATTGAGATTGAGTTACATTGTATGAAAAGGAAGTGTCACCAAACGTTACAAGTACACACAAACAAGGAGGGGAGGGGACACCAAGTCAAATTGAGATTGAGTTACATTGTATGAAAAGGAAGTGTCACCAAACGTTACAAGTACACACAAACAAGGAAGGGAGGGGACACCAAGTCAAATTGAGATTGAGTTACATTGTATGAAAGTTACATTGGAAAAGTGTGTCCCCAACGTTACAAGTACACACAAACAAGGAGGGGAGGGGACACCAAGTCAAATTGAGATTGAGTTAAAACGTTACAAGTACACACAAACAAGGAGGGGAGGGGACACCAAGTCAAATTGAGATTGAGTTACATTGTATGAAAAGGAAGTGTCACCAAACGTTACAAGTACACACAAACAAGGAGGGGAGGGGACACCAAGTCAAATTGAGATTGAGTTACATTGTATTAAAAGGAAGTGTCACCAAACGTTACAAGTACACACAAACAAGGAGGGGAGGGGACACCAAGTCAAATTGAGATTGAGTTACATTGTATTAAAAGGAAGTGTCACCAAACGTTACAAGTACACACAAACAAGGAAGGGAGGGGACACCAAGTCAAATTGAGATTGAGTTACATTGTATTAAAAGGAAGTGTCACCAAACGTTACAAGTACACACAAACAAGGAGGGGAGGGGACACCAAGTCAAATTGAGATTGAGTTACATTGTATTAAAAGGAAGTGTCACCAAACGTTACAAGTACACACAAACAAGGAGGGGAGGGGACACCAA
>CM065688.1:48560323-48576272 GCA_017654935.2 Phymorhynchus buccinoides
TGTGAGACGAGAGAGAAGAGAGAGAGAGAGAGAGAGAGGTAGCTATAAACAATTTTTTCTTTTTTGACAATAAAGATTGAACATACAGCAAAGCCTCCTATCTAAAAAACTCTCCTGAGTTTACAGTTACAGTCTGTGGCACAATTAGTGGGACACCTTTTTAGTTGGTCAGCATTACCCCCCCCTAACCCTAAGTTAACATAAGACCTGGTGTTGCAGTGCCTCCAGGATCTGGTCAGATCATTTGACTGAAGGTTGGTGATGGTTCAGCCACATATGTGCTGTTTCGCAGCCGAGGGACATAAAACCTAACTTTCGAGACACCAATCATGGGTGGGGCTCCAAGATTAAGTACACCAAGAAACTGGTTGTAATTACTTCTCGAGGTAGCTTAGCTAAAAAACAGGCGCGTGGATTTGAAAGTACAGTAGTCAAGAGGTAGACATTCCTCCTAGGCAAGTCAAGATAAAAAAATTCCAATGGTAAATTACTAAAAGAACTGGGATGGGGCGAAACGTCGTCGGTGATGAAAGTTAATACTTCACGAGATAGTTAGGCTAGTGAAGAAACACAAGGTTTGAAAAGTTACAGACGGTAAAGGAGGTAGACAAATCCTCTGGCAAGTCAAGATAAACAAATTCAGTGGCATCTCTAAGAATGGGAATCGGGCGAACGTCTGTAGGATGACTGAAAGGTAATTACCTTCAACGAGGTAGTTTATGCTAGTGAAGGGAACAAGGTTGAAAAGTTAAGTAGGTCAAGAGGTAGACACTCCCGGAATTCAAGGTAAACACATTCCAATGGTAATGTAATAAAGAAAGGGATTGGCAAAACTTCTGTCGGATTAATGAAACCCTGTTTCCCAGAATGGATGAAATGAAACACTTCTCCGAAACGCTACCTAACAATTGGAGCGCATGGACAAAACAAATCCCGGAACCTTTTGTTCATGCCTCTGCATTGTTCTGAGGGACAAGGCGGAGGGTCTGAGCGCGCGTACTTGAAACATTAACACCTCCAGTCTTCCCAGAGCATCAACAAGTTGCGAAAGAAGGGTGGCGGTGGGGGATTAAAGACATACGAATTGGGTGGGGTGGGTGTTATGTCAAGACGTTGGTATGTTGACTTCCTTTGTTCCTGATGGGAAACAAAAACCATGCTGAGTGAAGCACATGTTGGCAACTACCTCTCCACAAACAGCCGCAACCTGGGATCGGTGAAGAAAGGGGTCTTCTTCACAGTTCATTGCGGGGAAACAAACCAGCGAGAAGCACATGTGGCAAAACTCCTCTCCACAAACAGACGCACCTGGGATTCGGTTTTTCACAGCTCATTTCAGGGGTCTGGACAGGAAGTATGTGGCGACTTAATTTTACACTAGGCCTCTGAAAGTATTTTCTTAGATGACCATCTATAAGCTGACATTTCTACAATGGCTATTGATGTACTACGGAAACTGGCCAACCGCTCCATCAAACTGACCAAGCCCTAATGCCATTCTAAACCGCAACATAATGAACACAGATAATGAATAGATAAGATTTTTTACGCAGCTCAAAGTCGAGTCCATGGCACAGTCATCAATCTATATTTAATAGTAAAACTTCTAAATAGCACAGTTTCATGTGGTACATTTCATATGGACAATGTGATGGTACAATAGCCGATGAGGTGTAAACGAGGTCCTGGTTACCGCTACACCTATCTATATTGTTAAAAAACTCGGGACTTTACTGGGTTGCACTGCATCCGGGCATTGGCAGCCCAGTATTGTCCACCATCTTCTGTATTTAAAAATGTCCCATATGTGTTATGACCGAGAGGACGTAACACATCATTTTTTCATCAGAAAAGTATTTTGAGAAACCATTCCCTCTTAGTTCTTCAACTAATATAAAGTAATGTCACTTTTGGTTCCTCGGAATCGGGAGGACGTAAAACTTACACTAATCGAAAAATGAACAAGATGGCAAAGCCATAAAACCAGACTTATTTCATACAGTCGTAGCAACCAATGGCAACAATGATGAGCTGTCCAATACAACCAAAAGACAACAATGATCAGCCTGTCCACTAAACAACCAAGGCAACAACGATCAGCTGTACATAACACCAAGACAACAATGATCAGCTGTCAAAGACAACAAGAAAAAAACGATGATCAGCTGTCCAATAACAACCAAGAAAACGATGATCAGCTGTCCAATAACAACCAAGAAAACGATGATCAGCTGTCCAATAACAACCAAGACAACAATGATTAGCTGTCCAATAACAACCAAGGCAACAATGATCAGCTGTCCAATAACAACCAAGGCAACAATGATCAGCTGTCCAATAACAACCAAGAAAACGATGATCAGCTGTCCAATAACAACCAAGGCAACAAATGATCAGCTGTCCAATAACAACCAAGAAAACGATGATCAGCTGTCCAATAACAACCAAGGCAACAATGATCAGCTGTCCAATAACAACCATAACAACCAAGGCAACAATGATCAGCTGTCCAATAACAACCAAGACATCAATGATCAGCTGTCCAATAACAAAACAACCAAGAAAACGATGATCAGCTGTCCAATAACAACCAAGAAAACGATGATCAGCTGTCCAATAACAACCAAGAAAAAAATGATCAGCTGTCCAATAACAACCAAGGCACAACAATGATCAGCTGTCCAAAAACAACCAAGACAACAATGAACATCTGTCCAAAAACAACCAAGAGAACAATGAACAGCTGTCCAATAACAACCAAGACAAGCAATGCGTGTGGGCAACTGTCCAATAACAACCAAGCGTGTGTGCAGTGTGCGTGTGCGCGCGTGCGGTGCGTGCGTGTGATGTGCGTGTGTGGTTGCGCGCGTGTGTCCGTACGCGCGCGCGCAGCGTGTGTGTGTGTGTGTGTGTGTGTGTGTGTGTGTGTTTGTGTTGTGTGTGTGTGTTGTGTATGTGTGTGTGTATATATATATATATTATCATTGTTTGTGTGTGTGTGTGGTGTATGTGTGTGTGTGTGTGTAGCTTTAAGGTTGTTGGATGTATATTGTCTAGTTCTTATGGTGGTTTTATTTCTTGAATTGTACGGTTTGTTTTTGTTTACACGGCAGAAACCACTTTTCCATAATTATACTTTTATAAGTCAAGTCAAGTCAAGTAAAAATGATCTTTATTGAGAAAGAAAAGATGTGTGTGTGTGTGATGTGTGTGTGTGTGTGTGTGTGGTGTGTGTGTGGTTTGGTGTTGTGTGTGTGTGTGTGGGTGTGAAGTCAAAATCAAGTCAGTTCAAAATGATCTTTTATTTGAGAATAAAAGATGTGTGGTGTGTCTCTCTGTGTTTCCGTGCTGTGTGTGTTCGATTTTAGGCACAGAGACAGAAAGACAATGGACATAGACAGAAACATCTACACACACCACATACACACAATAGGCTCCACACCCACACACACCCACACACACACACACACACACACACACAAGCACCACACACCACCACACACACACACACACACATCATCCCCACACACATTTCCCTTTCTGCATATCTCTCCAACCACTCTTCAGTCACGCACACACGCACACCACACCACCCACACACACACCACACACACACACATAGACACACACCACATAGACTACACACACATTTCATCCCCACAAGGATTTCCCTTTCTGCATATCTCGCCAACCACTCTTCAGTCACACACACACACACACACACACACACACCCACACCCACACACACCACACACACACACACCAAACACAACACACACACCACACCACACACCACACACCCCTTTCATGTGCAACACATCTCTAGGCAACGGCCCCAGGCAAAAATTACATTAAAAATCATGACATATATTTGCACAAAACTATTAATAAAAGGCGAATCAAATTGGATAGAGACTCAGAGAGACAGGCCTTTACCTAATTAGAGGGTAGGCCTAAGTGGGGAACTCCATGCGCCGTGTGCCCCCCTGTTTAAACAAAGCGCGTGGGAAACGATTGGTATCATAGAACCGATCGGCCCGTGTCCCACGATTAGGGCTTGGGAAGGTTGAAAGTCACTCGTGAAAAATGTCAACGTATACACAGGATCTGTAGCTTTGGTGGAATCACTTGCATTGGGTCAAGGTCGCCGAAAACCTTACTCGTCAGTCACATGACTTTCTGCTTCTTCGTTGGTCATTCACTGATTAGCCATCCACTAGTGGACCTGACAGAGGGAAAGGATGACACTGATTTATTAATTAACGTTGTTCTGAAGGCAAAAGACAGTTTGAACTATCATCGTGGACAAACGTGAGTATTAATTAAAATTATATTTTTAAAAGTATTTTCTTTGTTCTGTTGGGTTCGTTCTAGTTTCATGACAAAGAAAAGAAGGATGAAGAAGATTGTATATTCGTCACCACCCCCCCCCACTCATGTTTACGATGCTCAATATCAAAATCTGCTTCTTTCAGATTTAAATTAAAAGAAACCGAGGCTGAATCTACATTTTTCTCGTGTCATCGATGCTATACTTCCTGGGTTTCTTTAATTGTTTTTAATTTGTAATGGATCCACTGTAAGCTTTTCTTTTCTTTTTTCACTGGGCTAATAATAAATATAATAATATAAATAATGATTATTTAGGGCGCTTAATCTTAACAAAAGCCCTTAGCGCTTACAATCATGATAAAAACACTACTAACAAAGTGAAAAGTCTAGACAACACACAAGACACTCAAACGAACTTGAGGTCAAACACACACACACACACGACACACACAACAGCACAAGCCAAACACAAGCACACCACGCACCACACACACACACACAGAACACACACAACACACTCACCACACACACACACACACACACACACCACACACACACACACCACCACACGCACATCACTCAATGGATACCCTTTGGCAGGAGGAGTGAGAAATATTATGTTTTGAAGAGCGTTGTTTTGGCAGGGGAACCAGTGAGGGGGACTTGAAAGAAGAGAGGCTGTTTGATGTTCGGAGTGCAGAAGGGAGACCGTTCCAGTAGGAGTGAGCTTGGAAAGAAAAATAACGTTCGCGAAGGGTTCTGGCATGGAAACGAGGGATCTGCAGAACGTGAGTGTCAGAGGAGGAGCGACGCAGTCTAGTGGGAGTATAAATCGATAGAAGATCAGAGAGATATGATGGGGCCAAATCATTCAGCGACTTGTAACATAACAGAGAGAGTTTACACTCAACTATGCGCTTTTCAGCAGGGAGCCAGTGGAGAGATTGAAGCTAAGGAGAAACATGAGAGGTCCTCGGGGATTTCAGGACGAGGCGAGCATCATTATTTTGGACTTTCTGCAATTTAATCGGGAGATTTTGTGGGCAGCCAGCAAGGAGATAATTACAGTAATCAAGTCTTGAAAGAACAATGGCAGAAATGGGGGTTTTGGTGGCTTCTTCAGACAGAATATGACGTACAGAACTGATGCGCCGAAGGTTGTTTACTGTTTCTCTATATCTCCTTATTGTGGATGAGAAACATTGGCAAAAATGAAAAGGCTGCACATTAGTGAGTCGCTTTGTTCCTGGCTCACTACCCCCTAGGGGCAATTTTAGGTGGAAAGGGCACAAATACTCCAATTTTCAATTTCAGTGTTTGGAACTCATTTCAGTGTTGTACCTCTTCAGTCTAGGGCCTTGATCAGTTGATAGCCATTTTACCGTAGTTGTCTGAGGATTGGACTTCAGACTATTCTGATGCCTGATGTATGTCATGTATGGTGCATTGCAATGATGTTTCCCTTGTGGTGCTGCCCTTGGTATGTATGATGTGTTGCAATAGTGTATAACTTGTAGTGCATCCATTGTATGTATTTTATGCATGTGGTGTAAAGCAATAGTGCATCTCTTGTTCTGGAATATAAGTTTGAAATGTATTCTCTGGTGCGTTTGTTTTTACATGCACATATCTGTATGCTTAAGCGTTTGTGTGGTGTGTGTGTGCGTGTGCGTGCACGAGTGTCTGTATGTATGTCCCAGCTCTCTCTCTCTGTTTCTTGTATCTCTCTCTATCTCTCTCTCTCTCTCTCTCTGTTCTCTCATATCATTTCTCATCTTGTCTCTCTCTCTCAATCTCTCTCTCTCTCTCTCTCTCTCTCTCTCTCTCTCTCTCTCTCTCTCTCTCATGTCTTTGCGCGCGCATGTCGGTGTCTGCGTGTGTGTGTGTGTGATGTGCATGCTTTTGACACGCGTAGTAGCCTTCAGTAATGTATTGGTTCGTGTCTATACGTTATCTAACAGAACAATGTCCACCCTAAGCCAAAATTATGTTGTTGACAAAATGTTAACAAAGCTTACCTAAAAACCTAATCATGTAATTGGTCTAGTTATTACTGTCAAGTAAACACCCCTGTTACATAAAATAGTATTTTGATGCCAGTTTAGTTTGATGTCTTTTGTCTGTTTTGTATTGCGTATCGCTTGCTGTATTGTCTGTCTTGCATTGCATATTGCTTGCTGTCTTGTACATGAAGAAAACAAAGAGCCATGCCCTACATGTCATATCAAAGAGTGAGGGTGTTTATTCTTCAACGCTCTGCTGTGTGATATTACACTTGGAGTTGGATGCTTGATCATTACCGGGATTTTCATCAATGCATCAGCAAGGACAATGGATAATAAGTATTCTAGCATGAAGATAAACTTCGTGTCTCGTGTAGGCTACAGTCCTACAACCTGGGTGTAATAAAACTCAAGCCACCCCACTCCCCATTGAAATCAATATTTAGAACTTTACAATCCCATTAAACGTGAATACAATTAATGAATTATTAATTAATTACACCCCAATAATACTGAGACGAGTTTCTGCTTGTAACGGGTATAAGAAGCAAACAAGGCGAAAGAGAAGCAAATCATTTCCTTGAGCAAGCATGGTGACTGATTATTAACTTTTCAACTCTTCTGGAAATGGATCCCTTTGAAAGCCTAGAGAACAAACTATAGATGTGCTGACCGAGTACAATTAAAGCAATCTCTTATATTTAAGTTTTACACACACTTTGTGACTGAAATGGCGTTACGTACTTCGGGGCCCCTCTGTTTGCCTACGCGCGTTTTGCCTATGCACGTTTCATCGATACACTAATAATGACATCATGTCGGTTCTGGGTGCAAACAGAACATGAAGTCCTACTTGGGTGACAGACAGTAGGAAGGGCAACACAGTCCTCCTCCCTCACCATGGTAGTTGATGGACTCCCATCTCTGATGGACAGAGTTGATGGACTTGCGTGCTGACAGGACGACGTGCGGCGACTTGGACCATCTCTGCAGCGTTGACATACGAGCCAACACGACCGCCGGTTCCCAGTGGATGGGGGTCGCAGCCTCATCTTCTGGGAAGAATTACACTCAACTGCAGAGACGACTCGACTTGACTGCATTTATCATGCCCGCGTGCGACGACATCGATTCCTCGGGAGGGTTGCTCACCTAGGTCAGCGACAAAGCAAGCAGACTACAGGAGCCTATTGACAACCTTGGGCTGTCTCACAATGCTTCATCGTCTCCTAGCGCGACACAGATGCTGACTCCACTCCAGCATCTAGGACAGAAACACCTTATAAGCTCTGCTTGTTGTTGCATCAAGCGAGTTGTTCAACGATTTTCGACCCACACCAGCGCCAAAACAGAAGGTATTTCAACATTGTATTACTAACATTGTCATGAGATGCTCTAACAATATATCCGATGCATGAACTAATCTCCAGTTACAAAAGTATGATTTGGAGTAACTTTTTATACTGACTTTGTTTCAGGTCTCAAACAAAACTGCACGTTTGTAGATAAACCAAATAAAGGATGTGATTTTGCCTTCTTAACTTACCATAGCAGAGGCTGAATATGGCTCCTTTAGATAAACCTAGCAATTGTTGTGATTTTGCCTTTAGTTCACAAGAATAGCAGAGGCTGAATTTCATTAATGTTGAAGATAAGCCAAAATACATACAAACCAGTTGTTCAACGTTTCTTCGACACAAACCAGCGCCAAGAAATCAGCATTTGGAAGGTAATCCATCATGTGTCATTAACCCCTTGACTGCCAGAGAAAATTAAAGAAAAAAATCATTGGTAGAAATCATGCCACGAAAAAGACAATTGATAGAGCCAATCTGGCAAAATGGTCTGGGGATATTACTCTCTTGACTGTGTTAAAGAAAGATCCAGCAGATCAGAGTTATTCTTCTTCATCTGATGACGTCATCACTGATGTCATCAGGTCAGTACGTGATAATACGTTGGTGGCAGTCAAGGGGTTAAGAGTGCCCTGAGATGCCCTAACAATACTTCTGCTGCGTTGACTAACCTCCAGTTGCAAAGCTAAAACGTTACTGCAGCAGCAACGCTATATGAGGATGATTGTTTGGGTGCAAGTTTGAGGACAGTTACGGATACATGTGCATTTTGAAGCTAAAGCTTATTTGTGACTTTCTTCCACAGCACTTGCAGAATGTTGATAAAGCAGTATTGGCTACACTGTAGGACCTCAAGGATACGGATTACAGCAACATCAGATGGTGGTCTATTAACAGCAGGAAGGACGAATATAAACACACGTGATATTTTTCAATTTTAATCATTGGCATGCTTTGTTTTCAAATTGTAATAGACCATGAAACATCAGTGCAGAACTATGTTTGTCAGATAGTAGGTTTTGGATTAACGTTTTATACTGACTTTCTTTCAGGTCTAAAATAAAACTGCAGGTTTGTAGATAAACCAAATAAAAGATGTGAATTTGCCTTTGTCACATACCACAGCAGAGGCTTACTATGACTAATTAAGATAAATCAAGTAAAGGTTATGATTTTGGAGAGGCTGCATTTCATGCTGTTGAAGATAAAACCAACTATATACCAAGCAATTTGTTTAACGATTGTCGCCCCAAACAGCGCCAAACGCACGAACTCACAACACACACACACACACACATACACCACACACACACACACACACACACATCAACACACACCCACACACACAAGCACACAGTGAACCCCTCCCCCCCCACCCCAGCACAAAAACGTGCACATAAACCCCACTCAACACACACACACACACACACACCACACCCACACCACACACCACACAGACACACACACACACACACCCAGCACACACACACACACACACACTGGGGGAGGGGGTGTGTGTGCTCACAAACACATTTTTTGTTTTACCGTTTTTCATATTTTGTGTTCTCGGCTGACTATATGAAATGTTCATTTTTGAATGGATGCATACAACTTCATTTCCTTCATTAAATGAAATTGAGTAAAATACTGGTATAACAAATTCACAAGAGAGAGAGGAGAGAGAGGAAAAGAGATCGAGAGAGAGTGGGAGAGAGAGAGAGAGAGAGAGAGAGAGAGAGGAGAGAGAGAGAGAGAGAGCGAGAGAGAGAGGGGCGTAGGCTATAAACAATTTTTCTTTTTTTTCAAACTTCAAATACTTTATTTTGCAAGGATAAGAATTTAGGATAAGAATCTTATTCCTCACACTTTGTTCTTGGTTCTAAGAAGAGGAGAGAGAGAGAGAGAGTGAGGCGAGAGAGAGCGAGAGAGAGAGAGAGAGAGAGAGAGAGAGGTAGGCTATAAACAATTTTTCTTTTTGACAATAAAGATTTACCATAAGCAAGCATCCTACCTAAAAACTCTCCTCGAGTTTACAGTTTACTGTCTGTGGCACAAGTTATGTTGGACACCCTTTTTAGTTGTTCACCATTGCCCTAACCCTAAGTTCAACATAAGACCTGGTGTTACAGTGCCTCCAGGGTCTGTTCAGAGCATTGACTGAAGGTCGGTTGACGGCTATATTAACACACAATGATATCCCAATATGATGCATGCCCTCTTCGACATAAAACATAACTTTTCACGAGGGGGACCACACAATCATGGGTGTGGCTCCAAAGTTAAGTACACCAAGAACTGGTAGTTAATTACTTCTCGACGGTAGCTAGTTAGGCTAAAAACAAGGCGCGTGGTTTGAAAGTTAAGTAGGTCAAGAGGTAAACATTCCTCCTGGCAAGTCAAGAGAAACAAATTCCAATGGTAAATTACTAAAGAACTGGGATGGGGCGAACGTCTGTCGGATGAATGAAAGTTAATTACTTCACGAGGTTGGTAGTTATAGGCTAGTGAAGGGAAACAAGGTGTGAAAGTTAAGTAGGTCAGGTAGACATTCCTCCTGGCAAGTCAAAGAATGCAAACAAATCTACAGTTGGTAATTTATACAACGCAGAGACACATGGGATGGGGCGAACGTCTAGTTTCCTCGGCTAGTGAAGGCCTAAAGACAAGGCTTGAAAGTTAAGTAGGTCAAGAGGTAGACAATCCTCCTGGCAAGTCAAGAGAAACAAATTCCAGTGGTAATTTACTAAAGAACTGGGATGGGGCGAACGTCTGTCGGATGAATGAAAGTTAATTACTTCACGAGGTAGTTTAGGCTAGTGAAGGGAAACAAGGTTTGAAAGTTAAGTAGGTCAAGAGGTAAGACACTTCCGGCAAGTCAAGGTAAACACATTCCAATGGTAATTTACTAAAGAACTGGGATCTTTGTGTGTCCACTGTATTTTTCTAGCACTTTAAAATGGAGTGGGATTGGGCAAACGTCTGTCGGATGAATGAACCCTGTTTCCCAGAATGAGATGAATGAAACTTCTCGAAACTCTACGTAAAAATTGAGCGCATGGACAACAAATATCCCTGAACCCCTTTTGTTCTGGCTCTCCATTGTTCTGGAGGGAAACGAGGTCTACGCGCATTCTTGAACATCAACACCTCCAGTCTCCCCAGAGGCATCAACAAGTTGGCGAAAGAAGGATGGCGGTGGGGGATTAAACACACTACAACTGGGTGGTGGGTGTCTATTGTCAAAGACAGGGATTGTTGACTTCCTTTGCTTCCTGCTGGGGAAGCAAAACCAGCTGAGAAGCACATGTTGGCAACTCCTCTCCACAAAGAGCCGCACCTGGGATCGGTAAACAAAGGGTCTTCTTCACATTTTAGTTCTGGGGACACAAAAACCAGCTGAGAAGCACATGTTGGCAACTCCTCTCCACAAAGAGCCGCACCTGGGATCGGTAAACAAAGGGTCTTCTTCACAGTTCATTGCTGGGGAAACAAAACCAGCTGAGAAGCACATGTTGGCAACTCCTCTCCACAAACAGTCGCACCTGGGATCGGTAAACAAAGGGTCTTCACACACACCCTACCCACCCCTGCTTCATGCACAAGGACTGTGTCAGTTAATAGCACACACACACCACACCACCCCACACGACCACACACACACACACACACACCACAACACTCTCTTTAAGTAATTTTTTATATCCGGCATCTTTTGTGCGCCAGAAAGGCGTTTTCTCTCTACTCTCTCTCTCTCTCTCCCTCGGCTTCTCCAGATCTCTCTTTCTTCTCGTTCTTTCTCTCTGTTAACTTTCCATTAATACATATTTTTTGCCCTCCCGCCCCCCCTCTTTGTTCCAATGGGCATCTATGAGAACGTACTAGGCCAGGTTTTTTTGCATCAGTCAAGGCCTTGCCAACAAATTTCCCCTGTTTTGCCATGAAAACAGTGTCCATACCATTCACGGGTGTTGCCACTTAGCAACCCCTTGTCTTTGAACTTGAATGGTTCCTGGCGAGCTAATTGTATTATGAGCATTATAATGTTCCAACGATTTTGGTTGCACCTTCACACCCACCGCCGTCCATTCACCAGTACCTCCCCACCCTCTCTCTCTCTCAAAAAAATCTACTCTCTCTCATCTCTCGCTCTCAGGGGCACACGGCCACGCACGCCACGCACACGCACGCACGCACGCACACCACACGTATACGCACACTGCACACACACACACACACACGACACACACCACACATACGCACGGCACACACGCACGCACGCACAGACACGCACGCACAACACACACACACACCCCCACAAGCACCCACACCACACATTCGAGCACACAAAGAGCAGACAAGCGAGGAACCACAAGGTGAGAATGTGAAGCATGGACAGCTCTAACAAGAACGAAAAACAGAGACAAAGAAGATGGAGACAGGTTTTTTAATGTTATCAATCAATTAGTTATTGTTTCGGGGGAAAGGTCTTGAATCAATATCTACTGCCCCAACACACGTTTTTTATCTCTTATTTCTTATATACTTTCTCAGCTTCCGCTACAGTGTAAACTAGAAAACAATTTGTAAATGTTTCCCCACGCAAAAATTCGTTTCTAATTCGCCACATGTACTTAGCTGGCCACGGGGCTGGTTGATGTTACACCTTCGCTTTTCTTAGCACCCTGTTGTCCACTAACGTGTGTATCGTGTGTGTGTGTTATGTCTTTAATGAGTTTCAATCACTCTAGTATGTCATAGCCCCATAAACATGTTTTTTGCTTTAAAGCAACTCAAGAAAGAATAAGGGGTTTTTTTAGTATCTGTATAACATTCTTTTCATAACTGAGTCCTTTGATTGTTTTTTTCATAATTCGCCCTATGTCAACCATTCATTTTGAATCGCTTTGTGTGTGTATTTTTTTATTTAGCAAACGAGCGATGGTACGATTGGGTCGCCATAGAAAGTGGAAAAAGTGATTGGTGGCCGACTTCATGTGTCTCCGTTCTCCACAGAAGAAGGGGCGGACAACGAGTGTCATCATCAAGTGACGGTCCATTATCACCTTCCGTTCTTTGTGGCCAGCGATAGTGGGGTGAATGAGGGGGTGGGGTTGAAACGGAGGAGCGAAAGTCATGTGAGTGGGTCAAGCCTAAGGAAGACACATGTGAAATATCATCAAATTAAGTATCACCGTAATCCATCCCCATTGAGACAGGCTCGTTCAGTGAACGAAATGGTGTCGAAGTGGTGGCCAGTTTACAGTCTGAGAAAGTCGAAGTGTACTGCGATGCATTGGGAGAGGTTCGTTCAGTGAACGAAATCAGAGCAAAGTGGTGGCCAGATACCAGTCCCTGAGAAGTCGAAGTAGAGAAGAAAGAGAGCCGAAGAAGAGAAAGGAGAAGACGAAGAAGAGAACAAGAAGAAGTAAAAAGAAGAAGAAAGAGCATTCGGAAACCATTGGAAAACCAAGAAATCAGTGAGTACTCTTTTTCTATTTTTTTCTCCCAGTTTCAAATGCAAATAATGTGTACTATTTAGCACTTTTGCCATCGCCAACTGTGTTGGTGGTGCGTGCGTTTGCTAAATCCTTGAGTTGCTACCAAAAGCAATCTGTATTATTATGAATAAAATTTCGATTTTAAGCATTAAGGAATGAAGGTAACTCGTCTACATTTTTGAAGAATAAGTTTTGGATTTTTTACATTGTTGTGAATAAAATTTCGATTTTAAACATTAAGGAATGAAGGTAACTCGTCTACATTGTAAGAACAAAGTTTTGATTTTTTAGCTATGATCTCAATCTCAGTTACAAACGTATGATTTGGCGTAACGTTTCATACTGAACTTTGTTCAGGTTCTAAAATAAAACTTCAGTGTTTTGTAGATAAACCAAAATAAAAAGATGTGATTGTGCTTTGTCACATACCACAGCAGTGGTGAATATGACTAAGTAATTATAAACCAAAGAAGGTTGTGGATTTGCCTTTATAACACAAAAATAAGCAGAGCTGAATATCATGGCGTTGAAGATAAACCACCTATATACCAAGCAAATTGTTCAACGATTTTCGACCCAATACCAGCGCAAAACGGAAGGCTATTCATCATTGTGTTACTAATATGTCATGAGATGCTCTAACAATATATCCGATGCATGAACTAAGCTCCAGTTACAAAGTATGATTTGGAGTAACTTTGTATACTGACTTTATTTCAGGTCTGAAAACAAAACTGCAGGTTTGTAGATAACGAAATAAAGGATGTGAGTTTGCCTTCTGAACTTACCATAGCAGGAGGTGAATATGGCTGCTTAAGATAACCTAGCAATGGTTGCTGATTTGCCTTGTCACAAAAATAGCAGAGGCTGAAATTTCATATTGTGAAGATAAAACTAAACTATATACAAAACCAGTTGTTCAAACGTTTATTCCACCAATACCAGTGCAGGAAATCAGCATTGGAAGGTAACCATCAATGTGTCATTAAGAGTGTCCTGAGATGCCAACATAACTTATGATGCGTTGGGATAACGCAGTTACAAAGCTAAAATTACTGCAGCAGCAACGCTATAGCGAAGAGTGTTGGGTGCAAGTTCAGTTACGGATTACATGTGCATTTGAAGCTAAAGCTTATTTGTGACTTTCTCCATGCACTGGTGCAGAATTTGATAAATAAGTATTAGCTACCCTGTAGGACCTCAAGGATACGGATTACAGCAACATCAGATGGTGGTCTATTAACATTAGGAAAGGATGAAGAGAAAACACACGGGTTTTGGGTAAGTCACGTGCTATTTTTCAATGCTACTCAATGGCATGCTTCTTTCTGTTTTCAAATTGTAATAGACCAGAAACATCAGGCAGAACTATGTGTCTCCTAGTAGGCTTTAGATTAACTGATTCTTATACTGACTTTCTTTTCAGGTCTAAAGGAAAACGGCAGGTTTGTAGATAAACCAAATACAAGATGTGAATGCCTTTGCACATACCACAGCAGAGGGAATAGTCTAATTAAGATAAACCAAGTAATGGTTGTGATTTTGCCTTTATAACACCACAATAGCAGAGGCTGAATGTCATGGCTATGAAGATAAACACTCTTCCTGCATATAGTGTTGCTGCTGCAGTATACCAAGCGAGTTGTTCAACGATTTTCGACCCACCACCAGGCCAAAAAGAAGTATTTCAACATTGTATTACTAACAGTGCATGAGAATGCTCTAACAAATATCGATGCATGAACTAATCTAGTTACAAAAGTATGATTTGGAGTAGTAACTTTTCTACTGACTTTGTTTCAGGTCTCCAACAAAACTTCACGTTTGTAGATAAACCAAAAATAAAGGATGTGAGTTTGCATTCTTAACTTACCATAGCAGAGGCTGAATAGGTCCTTTAGATAAAACTAGCAATGGTTGTGAGTGTGCCTTAGTTCACAAGAATAGCTAGAGGCTGAATTCATTATTGTGACGATAAGCCAACTACAGACAAAACGAGTTGGTCAAACGTTTCTTCGACCAAAAAAAAAAAAACCCCCCAGCGCAAGAAATCAGCATTTGGACGGTAATCCACATGTGGTCATTAAACCCTGACTGCCAGAGAAAAATTAAAGAAGAAAACAAATAATTTGGTCAAACATGGCCACGAAAAAGACATGATAGAGCCAATTGGCAAAATGGTCCTGGGGATAGTAACTCTCAAGGGACGATATGTTAAAGAAAGAGCCAGCAGATCGAGTTATCCTCTTCATCTGATGAACGTCCATCATGATTGTTCATCCAGGGGCAGTACGGATCGTTGGTGGCAGTCAAGGGGTTTAAGAGTGCCCTGAGATGCCCTACCAATACTTTCTGCTGCGTTGTACTAACCTACAGTTGCAAAGACTAAAACGTTACTGCCGCAGCAACGCTAATGAGGGCTGATTGTTTGGGTGCAAGTTTGAGGAACAGTACGGATACATGTGCATTTTGAGCTAAAGCTATTTGTGACGTCTTCCACAGCACTTGCAGAAGGTTGATAAGGCAGTATTGGCTAACTGTAGGACCTCAAGGATACGGATTACAGCAACATCAGATGGGTAGGTCTATTAACAGCCGGAAGGCGAATATAAAACACGTGGATATTTTTCAATTTTAATTCCAAATTTTTTGGGGGGGGCATGCTTTGTTTTCAAATTGAATGACCTGGAAAACAGTGCAGAACTATGTTCTGTAAGATAGTAGGTTTGGATTAACGTTTTATCTGACTTTCTTCAGTCTA
>CM065688.1:48576772-48579272 GCA_017654935.2 Phymorhynchus buccinoides
TGTAGGCTAGGTAGTGTAGATGTGCCTTTTGGTGTCAAGACAAGGTCATGACCTTGACGTATGACCTTAAAACCTGAAAATCTATTTTTGCCATATTTCGGGCACCAGTCGACATAGGACGTTCAAACTTGGTATGAAGGTGGTTTGGCTTAATGCTCCTTCCGAATATTGTTGACCCATCAAGGTCAAGGTCAAGGTCAAGGAGATCACTGGACCCTGAAAATCGGGGGTGTCGGAAAAATGGAGTTCCCAAGATGCAATCAGGTGAGAATGTTGGGCCTGGGTATTGTAAATGTGACTTTGTGGGTCACAAGGTCTAGGTCCTGCTGGGTATATGTATTGGGGGGGGAGGGCTCGGTGTCAAAAAAAAAAAGAAGAAGGGAAAAATGGCGTGCGCCAAGATGAAATCTGGTGGGAATGGTATTCGTCACTTCCGCGGGTGAGATCGATGCTACATTCGAAACAAAGATTCACATCTAGTTTTATTTATTTTTACTTTAGATCTTGTCCATTCTGAGAGAGAGAGAGAGAGAGAGTTATAGAGAGCGAGAGAGAGAGAGAGAAGAGAGAGGAGAGAGCGAGGAGAGAGAAAGAGAGAGAGTGAGAGAGAGATAGGAGAGAGAGAGAGCGAGAGAGAGAGCAGAGAGAGAGAGAGAGAGGAGAGAGAGAACGAAACGAAACGAAATTTTGTTTAATCAGGGTTATAAGATAAGCAAACATTGCTTTTTTACACTCAGCCCTGAGAGAGAGATAGAGAAAGACGGAGGAGAGACAGAGGTGAGGGAGAGGGAGATGAGAGAGAGAACGAATCGGTCACGACAGCGAAGAGAGAATGAGAATGAGAGAGCAGAGAGAGAGAGAGAGAGGGGTGTGCGGGTAGATGGACAAAAGGGGTGAGTTGGACGAAGGAAAAGGTGACAGACAGTAGGCTCCTAAGCATTTGGGGAAAATCACCGTTTCTGCTTTCAACACCTTTTACTGGGCCGCTCTGAGAGAGAGAGGAGAGAGATAGAGATAGGGAGAGAGAGAGAGAGTTAGAGAGAGTGAGAGAGTTAGAGAGATTGAGAGAGAGAGAGTGAGGGAGAGAGGAGAGAGAGAGAGAGGTTGGGGGGTAGATTGGACAAAATAGGCAGTTTGGTAACGAAAGGAAAATGTTACAGAACAATAGGGTCTGTATAACAGTTGATACAATCACCGTTCTGCTTCAAAACCTTTTACTGCCGACTGAGAGAGGAGAGAAGAGAGAGAGAGAGAGAGCGAGAGAGAGAGAGAGAGAGAAGAGAGAGGGAGGAGAGAGAGAGAGACGAGAGACGAGAGACGAGAGACGAGAGACGAGAGACGAGAGAGAGAGAGAGTGAGAGAGAGAGAGTTAGAGAGGGAGAGATAGAGAGAGAGAGAGAGAGAGCTGGAGAGAGAGAGAGGGAGAGAGAGAGATGGAGAGGGAGAGTGAGGAGAGAGAGAGAGAGAGAGAGAGAGAGGGAGGAGAGAGAGAGAGAGAGAGAGATAGGAGAGAGAGAGAGAGAGAGAGAAGAGGGAGACTGGAGAGAGAGAGGGAGAGAGAAAAAGAGATAGAGAGGGAGAGAGAGAGAGAGAGATGAGAGAGAGAGGGAGGGAGAGGGAGAGAGAGAGAGGAGGAGAGAGAGATGAGAGAGGAGAGAGAGAGGGAGCGAGAGAAGAGAGAGAGAGGAGAGAGAGAGAGAGGGAGAGAGAGAGAGAGAGAGAGAGAGAGAGAGAGAGAGAGAGAGAGGGAGGAGAGAGAGGCAGAGAGAGAGGGAGAGAGAGAGGGAGAGAGGACGAGGAGAGAGGAGAGAGAGAGAGAGAGAGAGAATATGATAGAGAGAGAGAGAGAGAGAGAGAGAGAGAGAGGTGGCGGGTAGATGGACAAAGAGGTAGTTGGACGAAGGAAAGTGTGACAGACAGTAGGCTCTACAGTTGGGACAATCACCGTTCTGCTTCAACACCTTTTACTGCCGCTGAGAGAGAGAAGAGAGAGAGAGAGAGAGAGAGAGAGAGACGACTCGAGAGAGAGAGAGAGAGAGAGAGAGGGAGGAGGAGCGAGAGGGAGAGAGAGAGAGAGAGAGAGAGGATGAGAGAGAGAGAGAGAGAGAGAGGAGTTCTCTCAGAGAGCGAGAGAGAGAGAGAGAGAGAGAGAGAGAGAGAGAGGGGTGGCGGTTAGATGGACAAAGAGGTAGTTGGACGAAGGAAAGTGTGACAGACAGTAGGCTCTACAGTTGGGACAATCACCGTTCTGCTTCAACACCTTTTGTCTGCTGCGAGAGAGAGAGAGAGAGAGAGAGAGGAGAGAGAGAGATGAGAGAGAGAGAGAGAGAAGGAGGGAGGAGAGAGAGAGGGAGAGAGAGAGCGAGAGAGGGAGAGAGAGGAGGAGAGACGAGTCTGAGAGGAGACGAGAGAGAGAGAGAGAGAGAGATATGGAGATTCAGAGAGAGAGAGGGGGGGCGGGTAGATGGACAAAGAGGTAGTTGGACGAAGGAAAGTGTGA
>CM065688.1:48586772-48616285 GCA_017654935.2 Phymorhynchus buccinoides
CTTGCGGCACACCAGTCTTAATTATCTTATTATATGAAAAACAAACAAAAACCAAAAAACTGCACATTACTTAGGACAAACTGTATTCTGTTAGTAAGATAGGATGTAAAACAAGAAACTGTATTTTCGTCTTGCAGGTATAGTGCTAGCTTTTGTAATAATACTCTATGATTCACAAGATCAAATGCCTTCTTAAAGTCAAGAAAAATAGCACCTGTCATTTTGTTTTGATTTATTGCTGAGATCCATGTATCACAGAGACGAACTACAGCAGTTTGACAAGAATGTTGATGCCGAAAACCAGATTGTAAAGGATGGAAAAGATTGTTGTCCTCAAGATACTGCATTAGATGTTTATGAATATGTTTTTCAAGAGGTTTAGATATAACTGTAAGAACAGAAATGGGTCTAATGTTGTTCAGGTCGGACATATCTTTGGATTTAGGCAACAGTATAACATTTGCTGATTCTAAACCAGGTGGTACTATGTTTTGTTCCAGTCATGTGTTATATATGAAGGTAAGAGGTTCTACTACGTAGGGAAGTGCAAGTTTTAAGAGAGAGCTACTGAATTTGTCTGGTCCCATAGATTTTTTATTTTTCAATTTTGCGATAAGGGGACCAACTTCGTGAACAGCATGTGAAGGTATTTTAAATGCATTTCCAGGTTTTATGTTACTATTACAAAAGGTTTGAAGGGAGGACGAAGGACAGTATTCGTTTTCTGGGTCTGTTGGGTCAGGTACCCCTATAGAATCCGGTATGTGTATAAAGTGATTATTGAACGAGTCTGGTGACCAATTCAAGTTATTTAGTGAATTGTGCTTGGACTTATGTTTGATGTTGTTGATGGCTCGCCACAAAGTAGATGTGTCACGATTTGTTGACGCCATCAGTTTATTGAAATGCTGTTTTCTAGAGTATTGAACGAGATCATTGACTTTACTTCTTAGCTTTTTGTATTCTAATTATTTGTTGCCAAGTTTCAGTTGTTTTTGTGCTTTAATGTTACTTGGCAGCGAATCAGTATTTTCTTTCTTCAGTAATTTATATTCATGTTTAACACGCACCCGTTGTTTCATAGTTTATGATATTTCTGGAGTGAGCCATCCGGGAAAGGTGGAACTTTTAACTCTTTTAGTTCTAAGAGGCTCGTGTTTCTCAATTACTGCTAGAAAGGTTGCACAAAACACATCTAGTGCTTGGATGGGACATGAAAAATTAAAAACATTGTTAAAAATGCGCCATGTTAAGATCTAGAAAAAAATGCAAATTTATCAAAGTGTTTAAAGAATCTATAGTGAATAGTAGTGTGGCCTTTAGTTCGAAGTTTAGGGGGTCTATTAATCCACGTGCATCTTACAGGGGAGTGGTCACTAAAATTTGGAGTCTAAAACATTTGAAAGAGAGAGGAGAGATAGACCATTGAGAGAGAGAGAGAGAAGGAGTGAGAGAGAGGAGAGAGAGAGAGAGGGGGGGGGGAGATGAGAGAGAGAAGAGGTAGAGAAGAGAGAGAGAGAGGATAGAGGAGAGAGGGGGGGAAGGAGAGAGAGAGAGAGGAGAGGGAGAGAGAGGAGAGGGAGAGAGGAGAGGGAGAGAGAGGAGAGAGAGAGAGAGAGGAGAGGAGAGAGAGGGGGGGCGGGTAGATGGACAAAGAGGTAGTTGGACGAAGGAAAAGGTAGGCCCTACAGTTGGGAAAATCACCGTTCTGCTTCAACACCTTTTACTGCCGCTGGCTCAGTTATCTATTCGTCATTAACAGCCTCATGTCACAAAGATAGCAGTTTACCTCGGGAAGATATTAGTTCAGCCTGTAAGCCCCTATAGTAGAAGCTCAGAAAGTCTGACATTGCTTCAAAAGCCAGTAAGTTCATTTTAGAAGAAAAAAAGCTTGAGGTCTAGAATTTAACAATAGAACCCATCTTCACTAAGACGACAACCACTCCTAGGAGTCATACAAGCTGGCCTCGACAAACACGAAGACGCTAAGGTGGGGCTAATTTAGTCTCACCATGGACACTACATTGTTAATATATAATCCATGGTCTCACCAAACTGGGGAGAGCTGGGCTCACGGCACAAGTTCACCACCACAAGCGGGAGCAACCCGAGTTTCGCAAGTGTCTGTGACTAAATGACAATGACGTGCACCAGCATAATGGTGTCGTCAATGTTTTAACCAACTGTGTCCACACAGAACCTCTGGTTTTCTTATGACAATAAAAACGTTCTTGTTCTTGTTTTTGTTCTTGTGAACTAGTACACGGCAACTGCCACAATGCGGAAAGAAGACAATGGAACAGATAGATAAGGAATAGGGGGTGGCGCTGGAAGACAGAAAAGATGTCACTTGTGGCGGTTCCCCATAGCCGATGAGGTTTAATCGAGGTGTGGTTACCGCAACACATATTTGTATTGTTTAAAAATCGTGACTTTACTGGTGTTTTGTTGCACTGCATCCGGGCGTTGCACACAGTGTTGTTCCCAACGTCTTTGTTTTTGCAAAATGTCCCATGTGTGTCTGTATCAGACTGAGAGGACGTAAAGCATCATTTTTTTCATTTGCTGGAAGACAGAAAGACGAGAAGGAAACGAATGAAACGGTGTGGACGGGACGTGCTAAAGCATTGTGACGGCAGTCACAACTTTATAACCGTGCTAACTCATCCGCTCTTCGGTGTCAATCATCGACAGACAACGTTTCATAATTCTCAGCCTCAAGACAAACCCGTCTCAAAGTTTCATACTGAAATCGAACATTCTTTATCACCCGCGGAGTTTATGGAGCGAAGGTGATATTGTTTTTGTTTGTGTAAGTGGCTGTGTTGTTGGGTGGGGGTGGGGGGGGCGTGTTTACCAGAATATCACCCATGAAGGAAATAAAGATATGAAGATGACACTATGATGTGGTATGGCATTACCCAACGTCAAACATATATTTTGCACACGATTTTCAGTGGTAAAATGAGGCACTTTCCTGCATTCAGTGGCACACACCATTCATTCTGTGATACACAGAATTCTTTCTGTAGTACATAATTCATTCTGTGTCACACACAATTGATTTTGTAGGACATAATTCATTATGTAGAACAGAATCCTTATCTTCATTCTGTGGCGCACACAATTCATTCTGTAGGACCGAATTCATTCTGTAGGACAGAATTCATTTCTTATAAATTAGACACATATTTTCATTATGTGCACAAAATTTATTCTGTGGGATACACATTTCTTTTGGTGCGCAGAATGAATTCTGTGTCCTACAGAATGAATTCTGTCCTAACATAATGATTTCTGTTGGAAACACAATTCATTCTATGAAGAACGAGGCTCATTCGCATACAAAGTGACGTCACGGGTGTTAGACATTGACCTACTAATCTCCTCAATGGAGCAGTTAGTGTGTTAATTAATGATGAAGGGAAATCTGTCTTATATGAATGAAATATAAGTTATGATAGCACTGTTTACATTTGACAGATTTTTTTAAAACATTTGAAGTATAAGAAAGGTTTGGAATTGAAAACTCCCTAGGTACCTACAATCAACGTCATATGCAAATGAGCCTCCTCGTTATCCATAGAATGAATTGTGTTTCCGACAGAATACATTCGATTAGAACAGAATTTATTCTGCAGGACAGAATTCATTCTGTTGGACATAATTCATTCTGTAGGACAGAAATCATTCTGTAGGATGAACAGAACAATAAGTCTTCTGGGTGCACTAAATTTAAAAAAAAACTTCTGTGGGATAACAGAATCCATTCTGCGCAGAAAATGAAATGTGTGTCCCACAGAATAAATTTTGTGCACATAATGAATTCCCCACCGACGTCATACAGAATGAGTTGGTGTGCGTGGGGACACAGAATGAATTCTGTCCTACAGAATGAATTCTGCGTCCTACATAATGAATTATGTGTGCCACATAATGAATTGTGTGCACCACAGAATGAATTGTGTGCACAGAATGAGAAAAATGGCTCATTTTACCACTAAAAATAGTGCAAATAATTGTTTGACGTTTGGAATGACATAGATGTGCATGTAGGCAAGGTACTGTAGATGTAGCCTTTTGGTAGTCAAGGTCAATGGTCATGACCTTGATGTATGACCTTGAAATTTGAAAATCTATTTTTTAGCCATATCTCCGGGCACCGATTGACATAGGATGTTGATAATTGGTATGAATGTGGTTTGGCTTACGCTCCTTCCGAATATTGTTGACCAATCAATGTCATGGTCAAGGTCAAGGAGATCGCTGGACACTGAAAATCGGGGAGTTGGAAAAATGGAAGTTCCCAAGATAAATGCATATCACCATGAAGGAATAAAGATCGGAAGATGAAACTTGATGTGCATGTAGGCTCGGTAATGTACATGTGCCTTTTGGTGTCAAGGTCAAGGTAATGACTTTGATGTACGACCTTGAAAACTGAAAAACTATTTTTAGCCATATATCGGGCACACAATCGACATAGGATATTGAAACATAGCATTAAGGAGGTTTGGCTTATGCTCCTTCCCAATATTGTTAACCAATCAAGGTCAAGATCAAGGTCAATGCGATCGCTGGACAAAGAAAATCGGGGGGTCTGAAAAATTAAGTTCCCAAGATGAAATCAGGTGGGAATGTTGGCTGGGTATTATAAATGTGCCTTTTGGGGCGCTTCAAACGTCAAACAACTCAAACCACACATACACACACAAACGCAAACACACACACACGCACGCACACGCGCACGCGCACGCACGCACACGCACACAAACACACACACACACACACACACCACACTGGTGGGGGGGGAGGGGGCGTTGTTAACAGCATATCACCATGAAGAAATAATGATAGGAAGATCAAACTTGTGCAATAGGCTGGGTAACCAGTCCACTCTTCCTTCCTTCAAGTCCCAACTAAAAACCCACTTCTTCAGGAAAGCTTTCTCTCTGTAAAGTCTATGATCCTTTCCCCACTCTTGTCTTCCAGCTCATTGACGTTGAGCATGAGGTTAACGCGTGCACGTGTGTGTATGGGGTGGGTGGTGGGGAGTAGGGGGGGGGGGGTGGGGATGGGGGGGGCGGGGCTATGGTTGGTGTGGGGGGGGTGTTTGAAGGGAGGTGGGTGTTAGTGTGTTGTGTTATGATTTATATACAATGCATCCTCTAATGTATTCATTTTCATAGAGGTGTATGGTGAGGATACGTGAACCAGTCTGTTACAAATGTCTGTACGAATGGTGAATGAAAAGCGCATTGAGTTGCTTTGCAAGATTATGCGCTATATAAGCATTATTAATTATATTATATTATTATTATTTTTTATTACAGATCTACCATTTAGGGCCAGGGCCTTTGAAAACAAGTGTAACGCTGCGGGTGATTCTCGAATGCTACATTTGATAACTTTTCAATCTAGTTTCAACCTGAGTCAGTTAATAAGATACATACACGCATCAATCGTTGACCAATTAACAGTGATCATTGCACAACAGTGCAGAACTATGTTTGTCGCCTAGTAGGTTTTGGATTAACGTTTTATACTGACTTTCTTTCAGGTCTAACATACAAATCCAGGTTTGTAGATAAACCAAATAAAAGATGTGACTTTGCCTTTGTAACATACCACAGCAGAGGCTGCATATGACTAATTAAGATAAACCAAGTAAAGGTTATGATTTTGCCTTTATAACACACAAATAGCAGAGGCTGAATTTCATGGCTGTTGAAGATAAAACAACTATATACCAAGCAAGTTGTTCACCGAGTTTCGACCCAAACCAGCTTTTATTTGGTTTAACTACAAACCTGGATTTGTGTGTTAGACCTGAAAGAAAGTCAGTAAAAAATAGCACGGGGTATGTTACGAAAGCAAAATCACATATTTTATTTGGTTTATCTACAAACCTGGATTTGTGTGTTAGATCTGAAAGAAAGTCAGTTTAAAACGTTAATCCAAAACCTACTGGGCGACAAACATAGTTCTGCACTCATATTTCATGGTCTATTACAATTTGAAAACAAAGAATGCCAATGATTAGAATTTTAAATTAGAAGTTTAAATTTTAGTTTTTAAAAAATAGCATGTGGACTTACCCCCAAATCCGTGTGTTTCTTTTCATCATTCCTGTTGTTAATAGACCACCATCTGATGTTGCTGTAATCCGTATCCTTGAGGTCCTACAGTGTAGCCAATACTGCTTCATCAACATTCTGCAAGTGCTGTAGAACAAAGTCAAAAAATAACCTTTAGCTTCAAAATGCACATGTATCCATAACTGTCCTGAACCTTGCACCCAAACAATCTTCCTGATATAGCGTTGCTGCTGCAGTACAGTTTTAGCTTTGTAACTGGAGGTTAGTCAACGCATCAGAAGTATTGTTAGGGCATCTCAGGACACTCTTAATTACACATTGATGGATTACCTTCCAAATGCTGATTTATTGGCGCTGGTTTGTGTCGAAGAAACGTTGAACAACTGGTTTGTATATATTTTGGTTTATCTTCTACATTAATGAAATTCAGCCTCTGTTATTTTTGTGACCTAAAGGCAAAGTCACAACAATTGCTAGGTTTATCTTAAGCAGCCATATTCAGCCTCTGCTATGGTAAGTTAAGAAGGCAAAATCACATCCTTTATTTGGTTTATCTACAAACCTGCAGTTTTATTTTAGACCTAAAACAAACTCAGTATAAAAAGTTTGTAACTGTCGATTAGTTCATGCATCGGATATATTGTTAGAGCATCTCATGACAATGTTAGTAACAAAATGATGGAATACCTTCATTTTGGCGCTGGTTTCGGTCGAAACTCGTTGAACAACCTGCTTGGTATATAGTTGGTTTATCTTCAACAGCCATGAAATTCAGCCTCTGCTATTTTTGTGTTATAAAGGCAAAATCACAACCATAACTTGGTTTATCTTAATTAGTCATATGCAGCCTCTGCTGTGGTATGTTACTAAGGCAAAATCACATCTTTTATTTGGTTTATCTACAAACCTGCAGTTTTATTTTAGACCTGAAACAAAGTCAGTATAAAAAGTTACTCCAAATCATACGTTTGTAACTGGAGATTAGATCATGCATTGGATATATTGTTAGAGCATCTCAGGACAGAGTTAGTAACACAATGATGGAATACCTTCCGTTTTGGCGCTGGTTTGGGTCGAAAATCGTTGAACAACTTGCTTGGTATATAGTTGGTTTATCTTTAACAGCCATGAAATTCAGCCTCTGATATTTGTGTGTTACAAAGGCAAAATCATAACCTTTACTTCTTTACTTGGTTTATCCTAATTAGTCATATTCAGCCTCTGCTGTGGTACGTGACAAAGGCAAAATCACATCTTTTATTTGGTTTATCTCACAAACCTGGATTTGTATGTTAGACCTGAAAGAAAGTCAGTATAAAACGTTAATCCAAAACCTACTAGGAGACAAATAGTTCTGCACTGATGTTTCATGGTCTATTATAATTTGAAAACAAAGAATGTCAATGATTAAAATTGAAAAATAGCACGTGGACTTACCCCCAAACCCGTGTGTTTCTCTTCATCCTTCCTGCTGTTAACAGACCACCATCTGATGTTGCTGTAATCCGTATCCTTGAGGTCCTACAGGGTAGCCAATACTGCTTTATCAACATTCTGCAAGTGCTGTAGAAGAAAGTCAGAAATAAGCTTTAGCTTCAAAATGCACATGTATCCGTAACTGTCCTGAAACTTGCACCTAAACAATCTTCCTGATATAGCGTTGCTGCTGCAGTAAAGCTTTAGCTTTGCAACTGGAGGTTAGTCAACGCATCAGAAGTATTGTTAGTGCATCTCAGACATTCGTAATGACACATTGATGGATTACCTTCCAAATGCTGATTTATTGGCGCTGGTTTGTGTCGAAGAAACGTTGAACAACTGGTTTGTATATAGTTGGTTTATCTTCAACATTAATGAAATGCAGCCTCTGCTATTTTTGTGACCTAAAGGCAAAATCACATCCTTTATTTGGTTTATCTACAAAACTGCAGTTTTGTTTGAGACGTGAAACAAAGTCAGTATAAAAGGTTACTTCAAATCATAATTTTGTAACTGGAGATTAGTTCATGCATCGAATATATTGTTAGAGCATCTCAGGACAATGTTAGTAACACAATGATGGAATACCTTCCATTTTGGTGCTGGGTTCGGTCGTAAATCGTTGAACAACTTGCTTGGTATATAGTTGGTTTATCTTCAACAGCCATGAAATTCAGCCTCTGCTATTTTTGTGTTATGAAGGCACAATCACAACCATTACTTGGTTTATCTTAATTAGTCATATTCAGCCTCTGCTGTGGTATGTGACAAAGGCAAAATCACATCCTTTATTTGGTTTATCTACAAAACTGCAGTTTTGTTTGAGACGTGAAACAAAGTCAGTATAAAAGGTTACTTCAAATCATAATTTTGTAACTGGAGATTAGTTCATGCATTGGATATATTGTTAGAGCGTCTCATGACAATGTTAGTAACACAATGATGGAATACCTTCCGCTTAGGCGCTGGTTTGGGTCGAAAATCATTGAACGACTTCCTTTGTATATAGTTGGTTTATCTTCAACAGCCATGAAATTCAGCCTCTGCTATGTTTGTGTTATAAAGGCAAAATCACAACCTTTACTTGGTTTATATTAATTAGTCATATTCAGCCACTGCTGTGGTATGTGGCATTGGACATATTGTTAGAGCATCTCAGGACAATGTTAGTAACACATTGATGGAATACCTTCCGTTTGGGTGCTGGTTTCGGTCGAAAATCGTTGAACAACTTGCTTGGTATATAGTTGATTTATCTTCAACAGCCATGAAATTCAGCATCTGCTATGTTTCTGTTATAAAGGCAAAATCACAACCCTTACTTGGTTTATCTTAATTAGTTATATTCAGCCTCTGCTGTGGTATGTAACAAAGGCAAAATCACATCTTTTATTTGGTTTTTCTCACAAATCTGGATTTGTATGTTAGACCTGAAAGAAAGTCAGTATAAAACGTTAATCCAAAACCTACTAGGAGACAAGCATAGTTCTGCACTGATGTTTCATGGTCTATTACAATTTGAAAACAAAGCATGCCAATGATTAGAATTGAAAAATAGCACTTGGATTTACCCCCAAACCCGTGTGTTTCTCTTCATCCCTCCTGCTGTTAACAGACCACCATCTGATGTTGCTGTAATCCGTATCCTTGAGGTCCTACAGTGTAGCCAATACTGCTTTATCAACATTCTGCAAGTGCTGTAGAACAAGTCAAAAAATAACCTTTAGCTTGAAAATGCACATGTATTCGTAACTGTCATCAAACTTGCACCCAAACAATCTTCTTGATATAGCGTTGCTGCTGCAGTAACGTTTTAGCTTTGTAACTGGAGGTTAGTCAACGCATCAGAAGTATTGTTAGGGCATCTCAGGACACTCTTAATTACACATTGATGGATTACCTTCCAAATGCTGATTTATTGGCGCTGGTTTGTGTCGAAGAAACGTTGAACAACTGGTTTGTATATATTTTGGTTTATCTTCAACAGCCATGAAATTCAGCCTCTGCTATTTTTGTGACCTAAAGGCAAAATCACAACCCTTGCTAGGTTTATGTTAAGCAGCCATATTCAGCCTCTGCTATGGTAAGTTAAGAAGGCAAAATCACATCCTTTATTTAGTTTATCTACAAACCTGCTGTTTTGTTTGAGACCTCAAACAAAGTCAGTATAAAATCATATCCTTTATTTGGTTTATCTACAAACCTGCAGTTTTAGTTTAGACCTGAAACAGTCAGTATAAAAAAAGTTACTCCAAATCATACTTTTGTAACTGTAGATTAGTTCATGCATTGGATACATTGTTAGAGCATCTCAGGACAATGTTAGTAACACAATGATGGAATACCTTACGTCTTGGCGCTGGTTTGGGTCGAAAATCGTTGAACAACTTGCTTGGTATATTATTGGTTTATCTTCAACAGCCATGAAATTCAGACTCTGCTATTTTTGTGTTATAAAGGCACAATCACAACCATTACTTGGTTTATCTTAATTAGTCATATTCAGCCTCTGCTGTGGAATGCGACAAAGGCAAAAACACAACCTTCATTTGGTTTATCTACAAACCTGCAGTTTTATTTTAGACCTGAAACAAAGTCAGTATAAAAAGTTACTCCAAATCATACGTTTGTAACAGGAGATTAGATCATGCATTGGATATATTGTTAGAGCATCTCAGGACAAACTTAGTAACACAGTGATGGAATACCTTCCGCTTTGGCGTTGGTTTGGGTAGAAAATCGTTGAACAACCTGCTTGGTATATACTTGCTTTATCTTCAACAGTCATGAAATTCAGCCTCTGCTATTTTTGTGTTATAAAGGCAAAATCACAACCTTTACTTGGTTTATCTTAATTAGTCATATTCAGCCTCTGCTGTGGTATGTGACAACGGCAAAATCACATCTTCTATTTGGTTTATCTCACAAACCTGGATTTCTGTGTTAGACCTGAAAGAAAGTCAGTATAAAACGTTAATCCAAAACCTACTAGGAGAAAAGCATAGTTCTGCATTGATGTTTTATGGTCTATTACAATTTGAAAAGTATGCCAATGATTAGAATTGAAAAATAGCACTTGGAATTACCCCCAAACCCGTGTGTTTCTCTTCATCCTTCCTACTGTTAATAGACCACCATCTGATGTTGCTGTAATCCGTATCCTTGAGGTCCTACAGTGTAGCCAATACTGCTTCATCAACATTCTGCAAGTGCTGTAGAACAAGTCAAAAAATAACCTTTAGCTTCAAAATGCACATGTATTCGTAACTGTCCTCAAACCTGCACCCAACAAAATTTTCCTGATATAGCGTTGCTGCTGCAGTAAAGTTTTAGCTTTGTAACTGGAGGTTAGTCAACGCATCAGAAGTATTGTTAGGGCATCTCAGGACACTCTTAATGACACATTGATGGATTACCTTCCAAATGCTGATTTGTTGGCGCTGGTTTGAGTCGAAGAAACATTGAACAACTGGTTTGTATATAGTTGGTTTATCTTCAACAGCCATGAAATTCAGCCTCTGCTATTTGTGTGTTATAAAGGCAAAATCACAACCATTACTTGGTTTATCTTAATTAGTCATATTCAGCTTCTGCTGTGGTATTTGACAAAGGAAAAATCATAACCTTTATTTGGTTTATCTACAAACCTGCAGTTTTATTTTAGACCTGAAACAGTCAGTATAAAAAAAGTTACTCCAAATCATACTTTTGTAACTGGAGATTACTTCATGCATTGGATACATTGTTAGAGCATCTCAGGACAATGTTAGTAACACAATGATGGAAAACCTTCCGTTTGGGTGCTGGTTTCGGTCGAAAATCGTTGAACAACCTGCTTGGTATATAGTTGGTTTATCTTCAACAGCTATGAAATTCAGCCTCTGCTATTTTTATGTTATAAAGGCAAAATCACAATCTTTACTTGGTTTATCTTAATTAGTCATATTCAGCCTCTGCTGTGGTATGTGACAAAGGCAAAATCACATCTTTTATTTGGTTTATCTCACAAACCTGGATTTGTATGTTAGACCTGAAATAACGTCAGTATAAAACGTTAATCCAAAACCTACTAGGAGAAAAGCATAGTTCTGCACTGATGTTTTATGGTCTATTACAATTTGAAAACAAAGTATGCCAATGATTAGAATTGAAAAATAGCACGTGGACTTACCCCCAAACCCGTGTGTTTCTCTTCATCCCTCCTGCTGTTAACAGACCACCATCTGATGTTGCTGTAATCCGTATCCTTGAGGTCCTACAGTGTAGCCAATACTGCTTCATCAACATTCTGCAAGTGCTGTAGAACAAGTCAAAAAATAACCTTTAGCTTGAAAATGCACATGTATTCGTAACTGTCCTCAAACGTGCACCCAAACAATCTTCCTGATATAGCGTTGCTGCTACAGTAAAGTTTTAGCTTTGTAACTGGAGGTTAGTCAACGTATCAGAAGTATTGTTAGGGCATCTCAGGACACTCTTAATGACACATTGATGGATTACCTTCCAAATGCTGGTTTGTATATAGTTGGTTTATCTTCAACAGCCATGAAATTCAACCTCTGCTATTTTTGTGTTATAAAGGCAAAATCACAACCCTTGCTAGGTTTATCTTAAGCAGCCATATTCAGCCTCTGCTATGGTAAGTTAAGAAGGTAAAATCACATCCTTTATTTGGTTTATCTACAAAACAGCTGTTTTGTTTGAGACCTCAAACAAAGTCAGTATAAAATGTTACTCCAAATCATACTTTTGTAACTGGCGATTAGTTCATGCATTGGATATATTGTTAGAGCGTCTCATGACAATGTTAGTAACACAATGATGGAATACCTTACGTCTTGGCGCTGGTTTGGGTCGAAAATCGTTGAACAATTTGCTTGGTATATAGTTGGTTTATCTTCAACAGCCATGAAATTCAGCCTCTGCTATTTTTGTGAACAAAAGGCAAAATCACAACCATTACTTGGTTTATCTTAATTAGTCACATTCAGCCTCTGCTGTGGAATGTGACAAAGGCAAAAACACAACCTTCATTTGGTTTGTCTACAAACCTGCAGTTTTATTTTAGACCTGAAACAAAGTCAGTATAAAACGTTACTCCAAATCATACGTTTGTAACAGGAGATTAGATCATCCATTGGATATATTGTTAGAGCATCTCAGGACAAAGTTAGAAACACAATGATGGAATACCTTCCGCTTTGGCGTTGGTTTGGGTAGAAAATCGTTGAACAACCTGCTTGGTATATACTTGATTTATCTTCAATAGTCATGAAATTCAGCCTCTGCTATTTGTGTGTTATAAAGGCAAAATCACAACCTTTACTTGGTTTATCTTAATTAGTCATTTATTTTATTAGGATTATTAATTCAATTCAATACAACTTTATTCATCCTTGTGTGGAAATTAAATTGTGCGATCACAGGCTCGATAAACAATACTAAAAACATTCAGATTACATAAATCGAAACACCACAGTTAAGACAATAAAATGCATATAACATCATCAAGGAATTAAATAAAAGAGGGAGAGAATTTGATTAGAATTATGTGAAAAACATTGAAAAACGTACACTCATAAACACTACTAATATTTACCTAAAATAGATGAACCAATTAAGATTAATATTAAGATTACAAGGCCATGCCAGGGCTGTCACCACGTTAAACTTCACCACAAATTAATAAACAATATAAATCAATTAATATAATATATACATAAGTATCACAAATTAAAAACAACAGCAGCAACAAAGCATAGCACCGAAGTCGGTTTATACACACACACACACACACACACACACACACACACACACACACACACACACACACACACACACACACATACACACACACACACACACACACACACACACGCGCGCACACACACCCAATGACACGTTAAGACAGCTGGCCTACATTCGAATTATACAGACGGATGGCAGAGGGAATGAAAGAGTTTAAGTGCCTGATGTTCTTGCACGTGGGGCTCGCAGTCTGTCGCTTCTGTCCGATCGTCTGCTGTCAATGTCGTCATGTAAGGGGTGTGTCTCGTCAGTCATGATCGTCCTCAGTTTGTCAGTCAGTTTTCTGTTGTACATGTCGTCAAAGGGTTTTTGTTTTTTGCCCACCCGCTTTCTTTATAACTTTATCTAGTCGACCTTTGTCTTGTTTTGAAATGTTCCCTCCCCAACACACAGCACCAAAGGATAAAACACTACAGATCACAGAATAATAAAACATTTGAAGGATTTCAGTACGAACGTTAAAAGATCTCATTTTACGAAGACAGTACATACGGCTGTTGAGTTTTCTTAAAAGAGCACTAGAATGTTCACACCAAGAGAGGTTTTTATCTATAGTCACACCAAGATATTTGTAGGTATCAACCTGTTCAACAATTTCATTTTTTATCGTGATCCGACTTAGTACTGGGGACTTTTTCCTGAAATCAATAACAAGTTCTTTCGTTTTCTTTACATTAAGTACAAGGTAATTATCGTCACACCATTGGACAAAGTTGTCGACTTGGTTCCTGTAGTCAGTGTCGTCGTCGTTAGTAATCAGTCCTGTCAAAGCCGAGTCATCTGCGAATTTTGCAAGGGGACAGTTGTCAACAGCATTTCTACATTCATCTGTGTAAATAGTAAACAAAAAAGGTGACAGCACTGTACCTTGGGGCGCACCAGTGTTAGTGGCCAAAACATTAGAAATGGAATTGTTAAGTTTCACGAACTCAGGCCTATTGGTCAATTATTCAAGTACCCATAAAATAGTTGGAAAGGGCAGTTTCATGCTCATGAGTTTCTTGGCTAAAATGTGAGGCTGCAAAGAACAGAACACGAACAGAGGTATTTGCTTTGTCAAGGTGTTCATACACTTTGTTCAAGACAAAAAGAATGGCATCATCCACACCTCTGTTCTTTCTGTAGGCAAACTGCATGGGGTCAACAAAGGGTTTAACAAAATCATGCAAATGGACAAGTACAGCTCTTTCAAACACTTTAATGACTGCAGAAGTTAATGCTACAGGACGGAGATCATTCATACATGTCACAGGCGTTTTCTTTGGCACAGGTATAATACATGACGTTTTCCACAATGACGGAATTTTGCACTGACTAAGAGACTGATTAAAAAGGATGGTTAAAATCTGATAGAGTTGGGCAGCGCAGTATTTCAGTGTGTTTGTTCGAATCCCAGTTACATTTAAATTTAGTGTAAAGAAACAGTCGTTAAAAAGCTATCATCATAATATTATGTTGTAGTACTGATGTGAGCCGAGTCTGGCTTGATGTTCGCGTTGAAGTCAAATGTGATTCTGTTCTGTGTTCAGCATCAATAATGCTAACATTGATCATCATATAGAGTATTTTCGAGCCCATATTTTCAACCTTCCCAATCCCAATCGTGAACACGTTATTCACGTGACGACATATGGGATCGGTACTATGATACCAATCGTTTCCCACGCTTTCGTTTAAACTGTACGGCCCCTGGGGGCACACGGCGCATGGGTTCCCACCCCCTTAGGCCTACTATCTAATTAAGTAAAGGCCTGCCTCTGAGACACTCTCTGACACAGTGAGCATGCTAACAATAGCTACCCCGTGGTATGCTAACAGTAGCTACCCCGTGTGACAAGCACATGTCAACAATGCCTACCCTGTGTCTCAAATGCATGCCAAGGTTTGTGACAAGTGGTGACACATGCTCACTCCCAGTTCGAGCATATTAACGAGCAAGATAAACTGACTCTATTTAAACCAGATAATTGGCAATCATAGCTCTCTTAAAGAAAAAGAGAGCGACTTGATATTGATACTGATTGACGATGGGTTATCAAAACACAGCAATGATTACTGCCTACAGATTAAAGAACTTTCACTGGGCAAGATCAACTAATCCCAGTTAATCCAGATAATTAGTAAACATAGCTCACTTAAGCAGAAAGAGGGTGGATTGATACTGATACTGACGATAGATTATTGAACCTCGGGTACTGCTGCAGCCCACACTTTAAACAGAGTTAAATGAGGTGGGGGGTAGGGGGGGATGAGAGGTGGACACAAAAGGTTTATAGATGATGAGACAACATTGTAATAATTTATGGCAAGTGGACAAAAGATATCAGAACATAATTCTGGATATGGACTTTGTTCTATCAATATACTGTCCTCACTTAATATAGTGTCCTCACTTGTTTTTCAAACACGGATCACGTTTTCAGGGCTTGAACCCCGTAACCGGCGTGACCGTGACCTTAAAATAAAACTGAAGCATTCAGTTGATAGCTAATAACTATGATATTGAACTTGTATACCGGAATTGTTCAAAACAGATTGAACAGTTAGCGAAAAAATCACGAACGCACGGACGGATGAAAAATTAAAATAATACTTCCTGAAGCTTCCTTCGGGAACAAAAAAATCGAGTTAATCTAATTCAATTTGCTTAGAAACACTATAATATAAGAAACGGGAAAATAAATAAGAATAACAAACAGGAAGTAAAACAAAGAATGACTATTTCTTTCTTCTTCTTCGTTCGCTCAGTTTCCTGTCATATGAGCGTAGATGCGTCATGCTGCCGTTATGCGCCTAACTAACAAATAGTTAGGCCCAGCATGTCCGACTTCGGCTGAAGAAATCTTTGTAAGAATTTATAGAAAAAAGGCAGGTGAATGGACCAGTGAGATAGAAAGATAGCAGATAACAGATAACAGTAAGCAAAGGGAAAAGGCAGAGTCAAAGAGAATGACAGAATTAGAGGAAAGTTACAAGCACAGAACTTCCAGAAGGTGGGGGAACTATTTGTACAAAAGATCCCCCGGTATCCCCACGGGGGAAAAATGACTATTTGATACTCACAAAAAGTTAAAGTGTTACCCTCTGTTTTGAATTAATCTACAAAGTGATGAGTTGAAAATTAAAAGAAAACCGCCAACATATCCCTTCACTTCTTTAACCCTTTCACCGCCAAAGTCGCATTTTAGCACCACAGTGATTTAACACCCATGTCACTAAAAGGCATCAAATTGGGGTATATTATCCAAATACCCTATTGTCTTAGTTTTGGGAAGTAAGGATAGACCTTATTTTATATCTGTCACAGAAGAATCCCCAACACTGCAGATGGATTTTGTTCTCTACCCAGGTAAATTTAATGGAAATTTTTGGCTGAAAAATGGCTGGCGGTAAAAGGGTTAAAACAAACCTTTTATCATTTTAAATTTGTATTATAAATTTTGGATTTTGCAAACCGCTAATAATAGACGAAAATATCCCCCCACTTCCTAACAACAAAGCTTTTCACTTGTATGATAAATGTTCGACTTTTGCAAACCGCTAATAATAAACAAAATATCCCTCTACTTAATTACAACAAAGCTTTTAACTTGTATTATAAATGTTCGACTTTTGCAAACTTGTAATAATAGACCAAAATATCCCTTCACTAAGCCTTTTAGATTTGTTTCATACATTTTCAACTTTTGCACGCCACTGAATGATAATACCGACGTCGTAAATAAAGGCGATTTGTTTTCCATTTGACACGTATATTTTACCCTATCCATTTAATCCTTAAAGGACCTTTTTTTAAATTGCCCCCAAAAGGGCTAAATGCACATTACAATATTGCGATGGCTTGGAGTCAAAACGTATCATTGAACTTATTGCAACAACTAATAACTTGTATTGAAAAAGACTGCAAATAATATAAAAAGGGGGGTTATGCTTTTTATATTTCTGCAGTCTTTTTTTCATACAAGTTATTAATTTTCATAATAAGTTCGATAATACGTCAATGGTTCTTTGGTCAAATAACAGAGGTGCACAAATAAATCTAACAAAAAATGGTTTGAAATAATCATGGTTGCAAGTCCAAAAGCATATCAAATATAACTTAATTTGGTAGTACAGGTGAGAAAAAAGCAATAGATGAATCGTTGTTAAAAAGAATGTTTAAATCGCACAAGAACTCGGACCATCAGTTCTATTGATGTTTGATGCTAGAACTTCTATAAAACTTTCACTGTTTAATGTTTATGGGAGTCGCTATATTTATTAATTTCTTTGGTTGTAAATAAAACCACAGGGAAGACAACCTTAAGTTTAGCTTGATAGTAATGAAATGTAAAAATATTCCTTAGGTTTTATTTTGTGGTTTCACAACTTCGTCTCAAAATCGAAAATTAATTTTTGTTTACAAGAAAATATAGATACTTTAAAAGCGAAAATGATTTAAACAAACAACAGAGGCTGAGGTTACGGATCCATAACCCACATTCTCCAGGCTACGTTTACGGGACTTAAGCACGGGACGCAAAAATTGTGGTTGTGTCTTGAAAAACAACTAAAAATGACTCGGATAAATAACCCCATTCCTTGTTTTAATGAAATCTTGTGTTGAATATACGAAATAAGAAAATGCATTTGTTGACGAAACATTCAAGTAGTAAGAGTTACTATTCCTGAACATGGTCAAGTGTTGCGACAATCCCGTAACCGTAGCCTGGAAAATGCGGGTTACGGACTAGAAACAAAATATTTATTTTCTTATCTTTTAATTTAAACCTTCACAACAAAGTAAAAAATCCCAAACTTGTTCTTTAAAAATGTAGACGAGTTGCCTTCATTCCTTAATGTTTAAAATCGAAATTTTATTCACAACAATGTAAAAAATCCAAAACTTATTCTTCAAAAATGTAGAGGAGTTACCTTCATTCCTAAATGCTTAAAATCGAAATTTTATTCATAATAATACAGATTGGTTTTGGTAGCAACTCAAGGATTTAGCAAACGCACGCACCACCAACACAGTGGCAAAAGTGATAAATAGTACACATTATTTGCATTTGAATCTGGGAGAAAAATGGAAAAAGAGTACTCACTGATTTCTTGGTTTTCCCCATGGTTTCCGAATGCTCTCTTCATCTTCTCCTTCTTCTTCTTCTCCTTCTTCGTCTTCTCCTTCTTCTCCTCCTTCTTCTCTACTTCGACTTTCTCAGACTGTGTATCTGGCCACCATTTCGCTCTGATTTCGTTCACTGAACGAGCCTCTCCCAATGCATCGCAGTACACTTCGACTTTCTCAGACTGTAAACTGGCCACCACTTCGCTCTGATTTCGTTCACTGAACGAGCCTCTCCCAATGCATCGCAGTACACTTCGACTTTCTCAGACTGTAAACAGGCCACCACTTCGGCAAGATTTCGTTCACTGAACGAGCCTGTCCCAATGAGCCTGTCCCAAGGCATCGCAGTATCACGGGATTACACAGGTTTTCCTTGCTTGACCACTCACATGACTTTCGCTCCTCCTTTTCAACCCCACCCCCTCATCACCCCCTATCGCTGGCCACACAGAACGGAGGTGATAATGACGTCACGATGACACTCGTTGTCCGCCCCTTCTTCTGTGGAGAACGGAGACACATGAAGTCGTCTACCAATCACTTTTCCCACTTTCTATGGCGGCCCAATCGTACCATCTCTCGTTTGCTAAAAAACCCAAAAAACACACAAAGCGATTCAAAATGAATGGTTGACATAGGGCGAATTATGAAAAACAATCAAAGACTCAGTCTGAAAAGAATGGTCTACAGATATAAACAACAACAAAACTTATCTTTCTTGATTTGCTTTAAACAAAAAACATGATTCTGGGGCTATGACATATAGAGTTATGACATCATTAAAGACATAACACACACACACCGTAGTGGACACAGGGTCAGACAGGGAAGGTGTAACATCACAGCCCCGTCGACAGCTAAGTCCATGTGGCGAATTATAAACGAATTTTGCGTGGAGAACATTTCAAATTGTATGTTTACCTGTAGCGAAGCTGAGAAGTAGATAAGAAATAAAGATAAAAACGTTTGTTTTCAGGTAGAAGCTTTCAAGACTTTTCCCCCGAAACAATAACTATTTTATTGATAACATTAAAACCTGTCTCCATCTCTTTGTCTCTGTTTCTTTCTGTAGAGCTGTCCATGCTTCTCTTTCTCTCTGTGTTTCTCTCTCTTTGTGTGCTCGTGTGCTCGTGTGTGTGTGTGCTGTGTGTGTGTGTGTGTGTGTGTGTGCGTGTGCGTGTGCGTGTGCGTGTGCGCGCGTTGTGCGTGGGAAGGGGGGGGCGTGTGTGTGTGTAGCGTTTGCGCGTGCGCGTGCGTGTGCGTGTGTGTGTGTGTGTGCGTGCGTGTGCGTGTGCGTGTGCGTGCGTGTGCGTGAGAGAGGGAGAGAGAGAGAGGTTGGGGGTACTGTGATGACGGGTGGTGGTGAGGGGGCATCAAATCGTTGGAACATTTAAGCTCCTAATACAATAGCTCGCCAGAACCATTCAAGTTCAAAGACAAAGGTCTAGTGCCCACACCTTTGAATGTCCTGATGGCAGATGGTATCATCAGCAAACAGGCGTGCTGTAGATTGAAGACCCTCGGGCAAGTCATTGATATATAGGAGGAAAAGGGACGGACCCAACACGGACCCCTGGGGGACTCCTGACTGGACAGGAGTAGGATCCGATTTCACTCCTCCCACCACGACTGACTGGATCCGATCAGCAAGGAAGTTTTTGATCCACTGGGTTGTCTTCTCTGCGAGTCCGTATTGACGGAGCTTGTAGACGAAGAGGGCGTGGCTGACCTTGTCAAACGCTTTGGAGAAGTCCATTATTAGCACATCCTCTTGATGGCGTCTTTCCAGTGTCTCCGATGCCTCGTCCACAAAACCAGTGAGCTGGGACTCGCAGGAGTGTCGTTTCCTGAAACCATGCTGTTCCGGCCGCAGGATTTGGTTGTTCTCTGCATAGCTCATGATGTTCTTCACAATGATGCGACCTTGACCCAAGGCAAGTGTCCACCAAAGCTAAAGGTCTGTGTATACGTTGACACTATATTCACGAGTGACTTTCAACCTTTCCAAGCCCAATCGTGGACACGGGACGATCGGTTCTATGATACTAATCGTTTCCCACGCTTTTCTTTGCTTTCATTCTGAAAGGGCTTAGAATATGTCGGTTTGCTTCACTTGTTCTAGATCATCATTTAGCTGTCTAGATCAATTAAATCTGCAGGGTCAGCAAGTAAGTCAGCAATTCAATTCAATCATTTTATTGTCTTTACAAGACGCAAAGACATTCGCTGCCTGGCATGCACATTTTATAATTACTAACAAGACACGACACAAGCGACACAAGTAATGTTTAGGAAGACAACTTAACCAAGATAACCAATTTTTTTTAAAAACACACACACGCAGGCACGCACGCACACGCACACGCACACACACACACACACACACACACACACACACACACACACACACACACACACACACACACACACACACACACACACACACACACACACATATATACACAATATATATATATATATATACATTACTTATATAACACACACACACACACACATCAGCAAGATTTTATATATACAATATTGAGCTCCGTACCCCTACTCTGAAGGACTGAATAGTTTGCTTTGATAAAGCTTTTCTGTGTCCATTTTCTTTCTTTGTGAACCTCAGAAACAAAACCAGTTAACGTTAACTTTGAGTAATGCTCCGTGTTCAAATTGTTTTGAAACAAATAATTTTAAAACTATTTAAAAAAATACGCACGAACACAAACACACAGTGAATAGCAGCACACCAACTATGCATAAAACTATAATCCTTTTACAAGCACTGTGTCCACATGTATTAAGCATCAAAACTATAACCAGAATTACCTTTGAGTAATGCTCCGTGTTCAAATTCTCAAACAAATCTTTTAAAACTCACTCTCTCACTCACACACACACAAACTCACATATGCACACACCAATAACAATCCAATTAGGCACTGTGCACACACATACAAGCACACAACACACACACACACACAGCACACCTTTGACACACAGTCACTCACACACTCACACACACACACACACACACACACACACACACACACACACACACACACACACACACACACACACACACACACACACACACACACACACACACACACACACACACACACACACACACACACACACACACACACACACACACACACACACACACACACACACACACACACACACACACACACACACACACACACACACACACACACACACACACACACACACACCACGCATCAGAACAGTCTGAAGTCCAGTTATCTGAAAACCGCTGGGCCCAAGATTATAAGGGGAACGCCACGACTGTCCGAATCACTACTGTCCGAATCTATGATCTTTGGCGGCTACGCCGTATTAGAGACTTCATAATGACCAAACTATCACGTCTGTTAAAACGATAGCCTCACGGCTGTCCGAACGCGATGAAACGTTTACAGTGTATGTATGTTTGTATGTAATGGCCTGCATGGGTTTGCTTAAATGTATGCTTTACGTTTGCTCATCATTGTGTGTGTGTGTGTGTGTGTGTGTGTGTGTGTGTGTGTGTGTGTGTGTGTGTGCGCGCGTGTGTGCGTGCGTGTGCGCGTGTGTGTGTGTGTGTGAGAGAGAGAGAGAGAGAGAGAGAGAGAGAGAGAGAGAGAGAGAGAGAGAGAGAGAGAGAGAGAGAGAGAGAGAGAGAGAGAGAGAGAGAGAGAGAGAGAGAGAGAGAGAGTGAGAGAGAGAAGTAGAGATTTAACGCCTTCTGGGCCAAAAGATGCTGGATATAAAAATAATTAAAGAGAGTGTGTGTGTGTGTGTGCTATTAACTGACACAGTCCTTGTGCATGAAGCAGGGGTGGGAAGGGTGTGTGTGAAGACCCTTTGTTTACCGAGAGTACTGTTTGAGGAGAGGAGTTGCCAACATGTTAACGCCTTCTGGGCCAAAAGATGCTGGATATAAAAACCGATAGGTGCGATTAAAGAGAGTGTGTTGCCAACATGTGCTGTGTGGTTTTGTGCAATGAACTGTGTGAAGACCCTTTGTTTACCGATCCCAGGTGCGGGTGTTTGTGGAGAGGAGTTGCCAACATGTGCTTCTCAGCTGGTTTTGTTTCCCCAGCAATGAACTGTGTGAAGACCCTTTGTTTACCGATCCCAGGTGCGGCTGTTTGTGGAGAGGAGTTGCCAACATGTGCTTCTCAGCTGGTTTTGTTTCCCCAGCAATGAACTGTGAAGAAGACCCTTTGTTTACCGATCCCAGGTGCGGCTCTTTGTGGAGAGGAGTTGCCAACATGTGCTTCTCAGCTGGTTTTGCTTCCCCAGCAGGAAGCAAAGGAAGTCAACAATCCCTGTCTTTGACAATAGACACCCACCACCCAGTCGTAGTGTGTTTAATCACCCACCGCCACCCTTCTTTCGCCAACTTGTTGATGCCTCTGGGGAGACTGGAGGTGTTGATGTTCAAGAACGCGCGTAGACCTCGTTTCCCTCAAGAACAATGGAGAGCCAGAACAAAAGGGGTTCAGGGATATTTGTTGTCCATGCGCTCAATTTTTACGTAGAGTTTCGAGAAGTTTCATTCATCTCATTCTGGGAAACAGGGTTCATTCATCCGACAGACGTTTGCCCAATCCCACTCCATTTTAAAGTGCTAGAAAAATACAGTGGACACACAAAGATCCCAGTTCTTTAGTAAATTACCATTGGAATGTGTTTACCTTGACTTGCCGGAAGTGTCTTACCTCTTGACCTACTTAACTTTCAAACCTTGTTTCCCTTCACTAGCCTAAACTACCTCGTGAAGTAATTAACTTTCATTCATCCGACAGACGTTCGCCCCATCCCAGTTCTTTAGTAAATTACCACTGGAATTTGTTTCTCTTGACTTGCCAGGAGGAATGTCTACCTCTTGACCTACTTAACTTTCAAACCTTGTTTCCCTTCACTAGCCTAAGCTACCTCGTGAAGTAATTAACTTTCATTCATCCGACAGACGTTCGCCCCATCCCAGTTCTTTAGTAAATTACCACTGGAATTTGTTTCTCTTGACTTGCCAGGAGGAATGTCTACCTCTTGACCTACTTAACTTTCAAACCTTGTTTCCCTTCACTAGCCTAAACTACCTCGTGAAGTAATTAACTTTCATTCATCCGACAGACGTTCGCCCCATCCCAGTTCTTTAGTAAATTACCACTGGAATTTGTTTCTCTTGACTTGCCAGGAGGAATGTCTACCTCTTGACCTACTTAACTTTCAAACCTTGTTTCCCTTCACTAGCCTAAGCTACCTCGTGAAGTAATTAACTTTCATTCATCCGACAGACGTTCGCCCCATCCCAGTTCTTTAGTAATTTACCATTGGAATTTGTTTGACTTGCCAGGAGGAATGTCTACCTCTTGACCTACTTAACTTTCAAACCACGCGCCTTGTTTTTAGCCTAAACTACCTCGAGAAGTAATTAACACCACCAGTTCTTGGTGTACTTAACTTTGGAGCCACACCCATGATTGGTGTCTCGAAAGTTAGGTTTTATGTCCACTCGGCTGCGAAGCAGCACATATGGGATGAACCGTCAACCAACCTTCAGTCAATGCTCTGAACAGACCCTGGAGGCACTGCAACACCAGGTCTTATGTTGAACTTAGGGTTAGGGCAATGGTGACCAACTAAAAAGGGTGTCCAACATAACTTGTGCCACAGACTGTAAACTGTAAACTCGAGGAGAGTTTTAGGTAGGATGCTTGCTTATGGTAAATCTTTATTGTCAAAAATAAAAATTGTTTATAGCCTACCTCTCTCTCTCTCTCTCTCTCTCTCTCTCTCTCTCTCTCTCTCTCTCTCTCTCTCTCTCTCTCTCTCTCTCTCTCTCTCTCTCTCTCTCTCTCTCTCTTCTCTTGTGAATTTGTTATACCATTATTTTACTCAATTTCATTTAATGAAGGAGATAAAGTTGTATGCATCCATTCAAAACTGAACATTTCATATAGTCATCCGAGAACACAAAATATGAAAAACGGTAAAATAAAAAATGTGTTTGTGAGTATGTTAGACCTGAAAGAAAGTCAGTATAAAACGTTAATCCAAAACCTACTATGTGACAAACATAGTTCTGCACTGATGTTTCATGGTCTATTGCAATTTGAAAACAAAGCATGCCAATGATTAAAATTGAAAAATATCACGTGTGTTTATATTCATCCTTCCTGCTGTTAATAGACCACCATCTGATGTTGCTGTAATCCGTATCCTTGAGGTCCTACAGTGTAGCCAATACTGCTTTATCAACATTCTGCAAGTGCTGTAGAAGAAAGTCAGAAATAAGCTTTAGCTTCAAAATGCACATGTATCCGTAACTGTCCTCAAACTTGCACCCAAACAATCTTCCTCATATAGCGTTGCTGCTGCAGTAACGTTTTAGCTTTGCAACTGGAGGTTAGACAACGCAGCAGAAGTATTGTTAGGGCATCTCAGGGCACTCTTAACCCCTTGACTGCCACCAACATATCACGTACTGACCTGATGACATCAGTGATGACGTCATCAGATGAAGAGGAATAACTCTGATATGTTGGCTTTTGCTCTAACACAGTCAAGAGAGTAATATACCCTAGACCATTTTGCCAGATTGGCTCTATCAATTGTCTTTTTCGTGGCATGATTTGACCAATTATTTTTTTCTTTAATTTTCTCTGGCAGTCAAGGGGTTAATGACACATTGATGGATTACCTTCCAAATGCTGATTTCTTGGCGCTGGTTTGGGTCGAAGAAACGTTGAACAACTCGTTTGTATGTAGTTGGCTTATCTTCAACATTAATGAAATTCAGCCTCTGCTATTCTTGTGAACTAAAGGCAAAATCACAACCATTGCTAGGTTTATCTAAAGGAGCCTTATTCAGCCTCTGCTATGGTAAGTTAAGAAGGCAAACTCACATCCTTTATTTGGTTTATCTACAAACGTGCAGTTTTGTTTGAGACCTGAAACAAAGTCAGTATAAAAAGTTACTCCAAATCATACTTTTGTAACTGGAGATTAGTTCATGCATCGGATATATTGTTAGAGCATCTCATGACAATGTTAGTAATACAATGTTGAAATACCTTCTGTTTTGGCGCTGGTGTGGGTCGAAAATCGTTGAACAACTCGCTTGGTATACTGCAGCAGCAAGCAGCAACACTATATGAGGAAGATTGTTTATCTTCAATAGCCATGAAATTCAGCCTCTGCTATTTGTGTGTTATAAAGGCAAAATCATAACCTTTACTTTATTTATCTTAATTAGTCATATTAAGCCTCTGCTGTGGTATGTGACAAAGGCAAATTCACATCTTGTATTTGGTTTATCTACAAACCTGCAGTTTTATTTTAGACCTGAAAGAAAGTCAGTATAAAACGTTAATCCAAAACCTACTAGGAGACAAGTATAGTTTTGCACTGATGTTTCATGGTCTATTACAATTGAAAACAAAGCATGCCAATGAGTAGAATTGAAAAATAACACGTGGACTTACCCCCAAACCCGTGTGTTTCTCTTCATCCTTCCTACTGTTAATAGACACCATCTGATGTTGTGGCTGTAAGTCCGTATCCCTTGAGTCCTACAGGTTAGCTAATACTGCTTTATCAACATTCTGCAAGTGCTGTGAGAAAGTCACAAATGAAGCTTTAGCTTCAAAATGCACCTGTATCCGTAACTATCCTAAACTTGCACCCAAACATCTTCCTCCTATAGCGTTGCTTGCTAGCAGTAAAGTTTTAAGCTTTGTAACTGGCGGTTAGTCCAACGCATCATAAGTATTTGTTAGGGCATCATCAAGGCACTCTAATGACACATTGATGATTACCTTCCAAATGCTGGATTTCCCTGGCACTGGTTTGTGTGGAAGAAACGTTGAACAACTGGTTTGTATATAGTTGGTTTATCTTCAACAATTGAAATTCAGCCTCTGCTTTTTTGTGAACCAAAAAGGCAAAATCACAACCATTGCTGTTTTATCTTAATCAGCCATATTCACCTCTGCGATGGTAAGTTAAGAAGCAACTCATATCTTTATTTCGTTTATCTACAAACCTGCAGTTTTGGTTTCAGACCTTACATAAAGTCAGTATAAAAAGTTACTCCAATCATACTTTTTGTAACTGGGGAAGGGCTGGAGATTAGTTCTGCATCGGATATTATTGTTAGAGCATCTCATGAACAATATAGTACCACAAGGATGGAATTACCTTTCTTCCCGTTTTGGCGCTGGTTTGGGGTCGAAAAATCGTTGAACAATTTGCTTGGATATAGTTGGTTTTTATCTTCACATCCATGAATTCGCCTCTGCTATTTTTTGTGTTATAAAGGCAAAATCACAACCTTTCCTTGTTTTCTTAATTAGCATTTCACCCACTGCTGTGGTAATGTGACAAAGGCAAATTACATCTTTTATTTGGTTTTATCTACAGACCTGCAGTTTTATTTTAGACCCTGACAAAGTCAGTATGAAACGTTACTACTCCAAATCATACGTTTGTCCTGGGGGGGAGATTAGATCATGCCTACAAATACAAAACTTGTTCTTAAAAATGTAGACGTTTACCTTCATTCCATTACTGTTTAAAAAATCGAACTTGTATTCACAACAATGTAAAAATTCCAAAACTTATTCTCAAAAATGTAGACTGAGGTACTTCATTCCTTACTGCTTAAATCGAAATTTTATTCATAATATACAGATTGTTTTTGGTAGCAACTCAAGGATTTAGCAAACGCCGCACCACCAACACCGTGTCGATGGCAAAAGTGCTAAGATAGTACACATTGTTTGCATTTGAAACTGGTAGAACAAATAGAAAAGAGTACTACTCACTGATTTCTTTGGGATTTCCCCATGGTTTCCGATGGCTCTCTTCTTCTTCTTCTCCTTCTTTCTTCTTCCCTTCTTCGTCTTCCTCCTTCTTTCTTCTTCTTCTCTCCTTCTTCTCTACTTCGACTTACAAAAAAAAAAATCTCAACTGTGTATCTGGCCACTATTTTCGCTCTGATTTCGTTCACTGAACGAGCCTCCTCCTAATGCATCGCAGTCCCGTCCTTTCTCAGACTGTAAACCTATGCCACCACTTCGGCATGATTTCGTTCAACTGAACGACCTGTCCCAATGACCGTCCCAGGCATCGCAGTATCTACGGGATTACTACAGGTCTTCCTTGCGTGACCCCTCACAGACTTCCGCTCCTCCTTTTCAACCCCACCCCCCCATCACCCCCTACGCTGGCCACACAGAACGGAGGTGTAATGACGTCACGATGACCTCGTTGTCCGCCCCTTCTTCTGGTGGAGACGGAGACACATGAAGTCGGCAACCAATCACTTTTCCACTTTCTTGGCGACCAAATCGTACCATCGCTCGTTTGCTAATAAAAGAATACACACACACAAAGCGATTCAAAATGAATGGTTGACATAGGGCGAATTATGAAAACAATCAAAGACTCAGTCTGAAAAGAATGTCTACAGATATTAAAAAAAAACCTTTCTTTCTTGATTTGCTTTAAGCAAAAAACTGATTCTGGGGGCTTGACATATAGAGTGTGACATCATTAAAGACATAACACACACTACACACACCGTAGTGGATCACAGTCAACAGGGACGTTGTCACATCCAGACCCGTCGACACTAAGTCCATGTGGCGAATTATAAACGAATTTTGGCGTAGGGAACACATTTCCAATTGTATGTTTTACCTGTAGCGAAGCTGGGAGTATGATAGAAATAAGAAAAACGTTTGTTTTCAAGGTAGAAGCTTTTCAAGACTTTCCCCCAAACAATAAACTATTTTATTGATAACATTAAAACCGTGTCTCCTTCTCTTTGTCTCTGTTTCTTTCTGTAGAGCTGTCTGCCTTTCTCTTTCTCTCTTGTTTCTCTCTCTTTGTGTGCGCGTGGGTGTGTTGTGTGTGTGTGTGTGTGTTTGTGTGTGTGTGTGCGCGTCGCGTGTGCGCTCGTGTGCGTGTGTGCGTGTGTGTGTTTGTGCGTGCGTGTGCGTGTGTGGTGTGTGTGTGTGTGTGTGTGGTGTGTGTGCGGTGTGCGTGCGTGCGTGCGCGTGCGTGAAGAGGAAGAGAGAGAGAGAGAGAGGCGAGAGAGAGAAAGAGAGCGGAGAGAGAGAGAGAGAGAGAGAGAGAGAGAGAGGAGAGAGAGAGAGAGGTGTTGGGGTAACTGTGATGAACGGGTGGTGGTGAGCGGGCAACAAGATCTTGGAACATCTAAGCTCCTAATACATAGCTCGCCAGAACATTCAATTCAAAGACAGGAGGTCTAGTGCCCACAAAACCACCCCTTGAATGGTGACAACCTGTTCGGTCCATGAGCAACAGGGGAATTTGTGGCGAGGCTTGACCTGCTCTAAAACTGGACTAGTACGTTTCTCATAGATACCATTTGGAGAGGGGGAGCGGTGACAAAAACAACCTGTTACACCCTCCCACGAGCAAAAGGGACCCGCAGCTTAGCGCGAGTCAGGAGAGCATCTGTTTCTGTAAGATCCGTCAGCAGGCACCGCGCAGAAAACACTCCTGGAATGTGAACCGACTTCCGTGTGCACGACACAACGACGGTAACGGAGCGCAGACCTGAGACGAAGCCAGCCCGCAGAGAGAGACGACAGTAGCCCGCAAATCCTCGCCCAAGGGCAGGTCTCTTGGGATAATTTATGCGTTAAAGTTTTGTCGCTCCCAACGAACCCCCCAAGGTCTGAGCACACAAGCCAGCCACCATCTTAGCATCATGATTCTTCAAGTCTACCACAGCAATCCTCCGCACCTACTAAAGGACTTCCCGCCCCAACAGACACCGACGAACAACAGATGCCGCCCAGAAGCAGGGGCGGGCGAGGAGCTTGGTCTCAGACGCCCCACTAGACCAACCGAAGGGGGAACCCCAGCACTATGAGAGAGCTCAATAGCGCAAAGTCCTTCGCCCAGGTTCAGACTCTTGAAATAATTGATGTTAAAGTTCTGTGGACAAACGGCATTTTCTACCTCCA
>CM065688.1:48616785-48619285 GCA_017654935.2 Phymorhynchus buccinoides
TTACGTGCGTGTCTCCCCCCCCCCCCCTTCTCCTCTCTCTCTCTCTATCCTCTCTCTCTTTCTCTCGAGCGCCTCTGTATTGCATGCTTAGAACACAAGGGGACAGAAGGAAGACTTAGGCCCAGTCTAAATTCTATCCTTGTAAAATAAAGTGTTTGAAGTCTGAATTCTCTCTCTCGGACTCTGCTCTCTCTCTCTCACACTCAGTGCCCTAACCACCACCACCCTCCTATCCCCTCTCTCTCTCATCTCCTTCTCTCTCTCCTGGCGTGGTCGAGTCTGCGAAGTTCCCTTTGCACCTGCAAAAAGTGGCTCGTCAAATTGCTGTTTCGCTGTGAGGGGGGTAGCTGGGCGACGTAGCGACAGGCGTAGGTGAAGGTGAAGGTCATGACTATGATCTCCACAGCTGGGGGCTGTGCTTTTTAGGATTTGACATGGTTGTGTCTTTCTATCAAGAGACAGTAGATGAACCAAATTATGATAGAAAGCAGAAGAAGAAGAAGGAAGAAGAAGAGGAACAAACAACAACAAACAACAACAACGACGACGACGAAGACAACATTATAATGACAACAAACGCATATAAAAAAAAAGACATGGAGAAAGCTGATGATGATGTATTAATTATAGGTGAAGACGGTAAAAAGCCCATGGGCGGGTTAAGAAGCCCATGCCAATGTCTCATGAAAATAACTAACCATTCAGTCACATTTGCCCAGAGTACGAATGGAAAGCAAATTGCAGTCACATTTGCCCATGAGGTACGAGTGTTAAGCTTAGCATCGTCTTTATCTAGGGCAAATGTGAATGAAATGTGATTATTTCATGAGATCATGGCATGGGCTTACTTACCGGCCATGGCGCTTTTTACCCCTATTTCCCCTTATGAATGACGACGACGATGAAAAACCGATGAACATAATCATTTGCTTTCTTTAATGTTTTTTTTCTTTATGATAAATACATAGCCTTCATAATAATGTGAAAGAAGCAGATAATGTCATTCGATTTGTTTTCGGCATGAATATATGTTGATTCCAGTTCTTTCTAATTATTGCTTTTTTGATTCTCTTTTTTGTCGCCAGCTGGACTGTTGAAGCGAGCACAAATCAATTAACGAAAGCAATTCGGGTAGTTTACTTATTGTACTGAAACACGCACGCACGCACGCGCGCGTACGCGCGCATCACCCCCCCCCCACACACACACACACACACACACACTTTGGATTAAAAGTAATCATGGAACTTCAAAGCAAAGGGATTGCCAGTAGGGGATAATACAATCACCAAGGCCTTTGTCATACAAGGTTTAACTCCTTTGAACCAAAAAGGAGGTTAGGTTCTTACCAAGCGCGGTGGGTTTCTATTGCGTTTCTCTGTAAAATTATACAATGTTTGAGTTGAAGTGAGTATTAATGCGTTCCAATTCCTAGCGGTGTTCGCTTTGTTATATAAACCCATAGATACGCCGTGCTCGCAGTTTATAATTAACATATCTTCTATCAACGATCTATTAATCAAATCATATCATCGAATCGCGTCTCATGTCTGACCCATCGAGGCCTAAATGGCTTAGAGTCAAAACGGACTATAATTAGATAGTCCATTGACGTATTATTGAAATTATTGAAAAAACTAAGAACTTGTATAAAAAAAGACTGCAAAAAAACTGTCTTTTCACAATGCTGTTTCAATAATACGTCAATGGACTGTCTAAAGATAGTCCGGTTTGACTCCAAGCCATCGCAGTAATTAGTGGTATGTAGTCATTTTACACCGGGTTGTCTTTGCCTATGTGCAGATCGGAAATCATAACGTGTACAATTTATAATTATAGACAGATAAACAGACACAATAACGAAGGTAACACAGAAGCGTGCGCACGGTGTGTGTGTGTGTGTGTGTGTGTTTTATATGTGTGTGTGTGTGTGTGTATGTGTGCGCGGGTGTGCGTGTGTGTGTGCGTGACGTGAGCGTGCGTGCGTGCGATTGCGTGTGTGTGTGTGTGTGTGTGACGAGAGAGAGAGAGACAGAGACAGAAAAAACAGAGAGAGAGAGAGAGAGAGAGAGGAGAGTGTGTGTGTGTTGTGTGTGTGTGTGTGTGTGGTGTGTTAACAGTATATCGCCATGAAGGAATAAAGATAGGAAGATACTACTTGATGTGCATGTAGGCTAGGTAATGTAGATGTGCCTTTTGGCATCAAGGTCAAGGTCAACGTCATGACCTTGACGCATGACCTTGAAAACTGAACATCTATTTTTAGCCATATCTCAGGCACCAGTCGACCTAGGATGTTAAAACTCGGTATGAAGGACGTTTGGCTTATGCTCCTTCAGAATATAGTTGACCAATCAAGGTCAATGTCAAGGTCAAGGAGATCGCTGGACCCTGAAAATTGGGGGGGTCGGAAAAATGGAGTTCCCCAGATAACAGCATATCACCAATAGGGAATAAGGATAGGAAGATGAAACTTAATGTGCATGTAGGCTAGGTAGTG
>CM065688.1:48631785-48651785 GCA_017654935.2 Phymorhynchus buccinoides
GACATGAGAGAGACAGTGGGCATGAAAGAATAATTTGCGTTCCTCTGTATCTAAGAAAGGTCTAAGTTTTTTTTAGTAGGAATAGGCTACGTGCAAGCTTGTGTGCTACCTTCTCAATATGGGTCTGCCACTTCAGTTCTTCATCTATGATCAGGACGCGGTGCTCTTTTACTTGGTTAATGATGTTATCCTTTAAATAAACTTTGAGATTTAGAGGTTCGTTCTGATGTTTTTGTCTTGAAGTAATTACCATGCTTTTGGTTTTTGTAGGGTGGATGACCATCAGGTTTTGGTCACACCAGGCAGAAACATCAGTTTAAAGCTGTTTGTAATGATGTTTGAATGGAGGATAAACAAGCTGCACTAGAGTGGAGGGAGGAGTCGTCAGCAAACAGATCGCATGAGACACTTTCATCTGATATTGAAAGGGGTAGGTCATTAATAAATAAACAGAACAGGAGGGGTCCTAAAACAGATCCTTGCGGCACACCAGTCTTAATTATCTTATTATATGAAACTGCACCATTACTTAGGACAAACTGTGTTCTGTTAGTAAGATAGGATGTAAAAAAAGAAACAGTATTTTCGTCCTTCAAATATAGTGCTAGTTTTTGTAATAGTATTTCATGATTCACAAGATCAAATGCCTTCTTAAAGTCAAGAAATACAGCACCTGTCATTTTGTTTCGGTTAATTGCTGAAAGCCATGTATCACAGAGACGAACTACGGCAGTTTGACAAGAATGGTGATGCCGAAAGCCAGATTGTAAAGGATGGAAAAGATTGTTGTCCTCAAGATACTGCATTATATGTTTATGAACATGTTTTTCAAGAGGTTTAGATATAACTGTAAGAATAGAAATGGGTCTAAAGTTGTTTAGGTCAGAAAGATCTTTGGATTTAGGCAGTGGTATAACTTTTGCTGATTTTAAACCAGGTGGTACTATGTTTTGTTCCAGGCATGTGTTATATATGAAGGTAAGAGGTTCTACTACGTAGGGAAGTGCAAGTTTTAAGAGAGAGCTACTGATTTTGTCTGGTCCCATAGATTTTTTATTTTTCAATTTTGCGATAAGGGAACCAACTTCGTGAACAGCAAGTGAAGGTATTTTAAATGCATTACCAGGTTTTATGTTACTATTACAAAAGATTTGAAGAGAGGACGAAGGACAGTATTCGTTTTCGGGGTGTGTTGGGTCAGGTACCCCTATAGAATCTGCTATGTGTATAAAGTGATTATTGAATGAGTCTGGCGACCAATTGAAGCTATTTAGTGAATTGTGCTTGGACTTATTTGTGATGTTGTTGATGGCTCGCCATAATGTAGATGTGTCACGATTTGTTGATATCATTTTATTGAAGTGCTGTTTTCTAGAGTCCCGAATGAGATCATTGACTTTATTTCTTAGCTTTTTATATTCTAATTCTTTGTTTTCAAGTTCCAGTTGCTTTTGTGCTTTAATGTCAGTTGGTAGCGAATCAGTCTTTTCTTTCTTCAGTAATATATATTCATGTTTAAGAACGCGCCCGTTGTTTCATAGTTTCAGCTATTTCTGGAGTGAGCCATCCGGGAAGGGTGGAACTTTTAACTCTTTTTGTTCTAAGAGGCGCGTGTTTCTCAATTACTGCTAGAAAGGTTGCACAAAACACATCTAGTGCTTGGATGGGACATGAAAAATTGAAAACATTGTTAAAATGCGCCATGTTAAGATCTTGAAAAAAATGCGAATTTATCAAAGTGTTTAAAGGATCTATAGTGAATAGTAGTGTGGCCTTTAGTTTGAAGTTTAGGGGGTCTATTAATCCACGTGCATTTTACAGGGGAGTGGTCACTAATACATTTGGAGTCTAAAACATTGACAGAGAGAGAGAGAGAGAGAGAGAGAGAGGAGAGGAGAAAAGAGAGAGAGAGAGAGAGAGAGAGAGAGAGTAGGGGGGGGGAGAGGAGATGAGGGGGGGGGAGAGGGAGAGAGAGGGAGAGAGAGCGAGAGAGAGAGAGAGAGGAGGGGGGAGAGAGAGAGAGAGAGAGAGGTAAGAAAGAGAGAGAGAGAGATAGAGAGAGAGAGAGAGGGAGAGAGAGAGAGGAGAGAGAGAGACGAGAGATGAGAGGAGGGGGCGGGTAGATGGACAAAGAGGTAGTTGGACGAAGGAAAAGGTAGGCCCTACAGTTGGGAAAATCACCGTTCTGCTTCAACACCTTTTACTGCCGCTGGCTCAGTTATCTATTCGTCATTAACAGCCTCATGTCACAAAGATAGCAGTTTACCTCGGGAAGATATTAGTTCAGCCTGTAAGCCCCTATAGTAGAAGCTCAGAAAGTCTGACATTGCTTCAAAAGCCAGTAAGTTCATTTTAGAAGAAAAAAAGCTTGAGGTCTAGAATTTAACAATAGAACCCATCTTCACTAAGACGACAACCACTCCTAGGAGTCATACAAGCTGGCCTCGACAAACACGAAGACGCTAAGGTGGGGCTAATTTAGTCTCACCATGGACACTACATTGTTAATATATAATCCATGGTCTCACCAAACTGGGGAGAGCTGGGCTCACGGCACAAGTTCACCACCACAAGCGGGAGCAACCCGAGTTTCGCAAGTGTCTGTGACTAAATGACAATGACGTGCACCAGCATAATGGTGTCGTCAATGTTTTAATCATTTGTGTCCCCACAGAACCTCTGGTTTTCTTATAACAATAAAAACGTTCTTGTTCTTGTTTTTGTTCTTGTGAACTAGTACACGGCAACTGCCACAATGCGGAAAGAAGACAATGGAACAGATAGATAAGGAATAGGGGGTGGCGCTGGAAGACAGAAAAGATGTCACTTGTAGCGGTGCCCTAGCCGATGAGGTTTAACCGAGGCGTGGTTACCGCCACACCTATCTGTATTGTTAAAAAATCGGGACTTTACTGGAGTTGCACTGCCTCCGGGCATTGCCTCCAGTATCGTTCCCACCATCTTTTGTATTTACAAATGTCCCATATGTGTCCGTTTCAGACCGAGAGGACGTAAAGCATCATTTTTTTCATTTGCTGGAAGACAGAAAGACGAGAAGGAAACGAATGAAACGGTGTGGACAGGACGTGCTAAAGCATTGTGACGGCAGTCACAACTTTATAACCGTGCTAACTCATCCGCTCTTCGGTGTCAATCATCGACAGACAACGTTTCATAATTCTCAGCCTCAAGACAAACCCGTCTCAAAGTTTCATACTGAAATCACATTCTTTATCACCCGCGGAGTTTACGGAGCGAAGGTGATATTGTTTTTGTTGTGTAAGTGGCTGTGTGTGTGGGGGTGGGGGTGGGGGGGGGGGTGTTAACAGCATATCACCATGAAGGAATAAAGATAGGAAGATGACACTTGATGTGTATGGCATTCCAAACGTCAAACAATTATTTGCACGATTTTTAGTGGTAAAATGAGGCACTTTCCTCATTCTGTGCACACAATTCATTCTGTGATGCACACAATTCATTGTATGCACAGAATTCATTCTGTGGCACACACAATTCACTCTGTAGGACAGAATTCATTCTGTACGACAGAATTCATTTCTGTGGCACACACAATTCATTCTGTAGGACAGAATTCATTCTGTAGGACAGAATTCATTCTATAAGACACATATTTCATTATGTGCACCAAATTTATTCTGTGAGATACACATTTCATTTTGTGCGCAGAATGAATTCTGTGTCCTACAGAATAAATTCTGTACTAACAGAATTCATTCTGTCGGAAACACAATTCATTCTATGGAGAACGAGGCTCATTCGCATACAAAGTGACGTCACGGGTGTTAGACATTGACCTACTAAGCTCCTCAAGGGAGCAGTTAGTGTGTTAATTAATGATGAGGGGAAATCTGTCTTATATGAATGAAATAGTTATGATAGCTTTGTTTACATTTGATAGATTTGTTTAAAACATTGGAAGTATAAGAAAGGTTTGGAATGAAAACTCCCTAGGTACCTACAATCAACGTCATATGCAAATGAGCCTCGTTCTCCATAGAATGAATTGTGTTTCCCACAGAATTCATTCTATAGGACAGAATTCATTCTATAGGACAGAATTTATTCTGTAGGACATAATTCATTCTGTACGACAGAATTCATTCTGTGGGATAACAGAATTCATTCTGTGCACAAAATTTATTCTGTGGGACACAGAATTCATTCTGCGCACAAAATGAAATGTGTATCCCACAGAATAAATTTTGTGCACATAATTAATTCTGTCCTACAGAATGAATTGTGTGTGCCACAGAATGAATTCTGTCCTACAGAATGAATTGTGTGTGCCACAGAATGAATTATGTGCACCACATAATGAATTGTGTGCACCACAGAATGAATTGTGTGCACAGAATGAGGAAAGTGCCTCATTTTACCACTAAAAATCATGCAAATAATTGTTTGACGTTTGGAATGCCATAGATGTGCATGTAGGCAAGGTACTGTAGATGTGCCTTTTGGTGTCAAGGTCAAGGTCATGACCCTGACGTACGACCTTGAAAACTGAAAAAATATCTTTAGCCATATTTCGGGCACCAGTCGACATATGATGTTTAAACTTGGTATGAAGGTGGTTTGGCTTACGCTCCTTCCGAATATTGTTGACCAATCAAGGTCAAGGTCAAGGAGATCGCTGGACCCTGAAAATCGGGGGGTCAGAAAAATGGAGTTCCCAAGATAACAGCATATCACCATGAAGGAATAAAGATAGGAAGATGAAACTTGATGTGCATGTAGGCTAGGTACTGTAGATGTGCCTTTTGGTGTCAAGGTCAAGGTAATGACCTTGACGTATGACCTTGAAAACTGAAAATCAATTTTTAGCCATATCTCAGGCACCAGTCGACATAGGATGTTGAAACTTGGTATGAAGGTGGTTTGGCTTATGCTCCTTCCGAATATTGTTGACCAATCAAGGTCAAGGTCAAGGTCAAGGTCAATGAGATCGCTGGACAAAGAAAATCGGGGGGTCGGAAAAATTAAGTTCCCAAGATGAAATCAGGTGGGAATGTTGGCTGGGTATTATAAATGTGCCTTTTGGGGCGCTTCAACTCAAACACACATACACACACACAAACGCACACACATGCACGCACGCACACGCGCACACGCGCACGCACGCACACGCACACACACACACACACACTGTGGGGGGGGGGGGGGGGGGGGGCGTTGTTAACAGCATATCACCATGAAGAAATAATGATAGGAAGATCAAACTTGTGCAATAGGCTGGGTAACCAGTCCACTCTTCCTTCCTTCAAGTCCCAACTAAAAACCCACTTCTTCAGGAAAGCTTTCTCTCTGTAAAGTCTATGATCCTTTCCCCACTCTTGTCTTCCAGCTCATTGACGTTGAGCATGAGGTTAACGCGCGCGTGTGTGTATGGGGTGGGGGTGCGGAGTAGGGGGGCGGGGGTGGGGATGGGGGGGGGGGGGGCTATGGTTGGTGTGGGGGGGTGTGTTGAAGTGAGGTGGGTGTTAGTGTGTTGTGTTATGATTATATGCAATGCATTCTCTAATGTATTCATTTTCATAGAGATGTATGGTGAGGATACGTGAACCAGTCTGTTACAAATGTCTGTACGAATGGTGAATGAAAAGCGCATTGAGTTGCTTTGCAAGATTATGCGCTATATAAGCATTATTAATTATTATTATTATTATTTTTATTACAGATCTACCATTTAGGGCCAGGGCCTTTGAAAACAAGTGTAACGCTGCGGGTGATTCTCGAATGCTACATTTGATAACTTTTCAATCTAGTTTCAACCTGAGTCAGTTAATAAGATACATACACGCATCAATCGTTGACCAATTAACAGTGATCATTGCACAACAGTGCAGAACTATGTTTGTCGCCTAGTAGGTTTTGGATTAACGTTTTATACTGACTTTCTTTCAGGTCTAACATACAAATCCAGGTTTGTAGATAAACCAAATAAAAGATGTGACTTTGCCTTTGTTACATACCACAGCAGAGGCTGCATATGACTAATTAAGATAAACCAAGTAATGGTTGTGATTTTGCCTTTATAACACAAAAATAGCAGAGGCTGAATTTCATGGCTGTTGAAGATAAAACAACTATATACCAAGCAAGTTGTTCACCGAGTTTCGACCCAAACCAGCTTTTATTTGGTTTAACTACAAACCTGGATTTGTGTGTTAGACCTGAAAGAAAGTCAGTAAAAAATAGCACGGGGTATGTTACGAAAGCAAAATCACATATTTTATTTGGTTTATCTACAAACCTGGATTTGTGTGTTAGATCTGAAAGAAAGTCAGTTTAAAACGTTAATCCAAAACCTACTGGGCGACAAACATAGTTCTGCACTCATATTTCATGGTCTATTACAATTTGAAAACAAAGAATGCCAATGATTAGAATTTTAAATTAGAAGTTTAAATTTTAGTTTTTAAAAAATAGCATGTGGACTTACCCCCAAATCCGTGTGTTTCTTTTCATCATTCCTGTTGTTAATTGACCACCATCTGATGTTACTGTAATCCGTATCCTTGAGGTCCTACAGGGTAGCCAATACTGCTTTATCAACATTCTGCAAGTGCTGTAGAAGAAAGTCAGAAATAAGCTTTAGCTTAGTTAGTGCATCTCAGGACACTCTTAATGACACATTGATGGATTACCTTCCAGATGCTGATTTCTTGGCGCTGGTTTGGGTCGAAGAATCGTTCAACAACTCGTTTCTATATAGTTGGTTTATCTTCAACAGCCATGAAATTCAGCCTCTGCAGTTTTTGTGACCTAAAGGCAAAATCACAGCCTTTGCTAGGTTTATCTTAAGCAGCCATATTCAGCCTCTGCTATGGTAAGTTAAGAAGGCAAAATCACATCTTTTATTTGGTTTATCTACAAACCTGCAGTTTTGTTTTAGACCTGAAACAAAGTATGTATAGAAAGTTACTCCAAATCCGACTTTTGTAACTAGGGGTTAGTTCACGCATCGGATATATTGTTAGAGTGTCTCAGAACAATGTTAGTAACACAATGATGGATTACCTTCCGTTTTGGCGCTGGTTTCGGTCGAAAATCATTGAACGACTTCCTTGGTATATAGTTGGTTTATCTTCAACAGCCATGAAATTCAGCCTCTGCTATTTTGTGTTATAAAGGCAAAATCATAACCTTTACTTGGGTTATCTTAATTAGTCATATTCAGCCTCTGTTTTTTACAAAGGCACAATCACATCTTTTATTTGGTTTACCTACAAACCTGGATTTGTATGTTACACCTGAAAAAAAGTCAGTATAAAAGGTTAATCCCAAACCTACTAGGAGACAAACATAGTTCTGCACTGATGTTTCATGGTCTATAACAATTTGAAAACAAAGCATGCCAATGATTAGAATTCAAAAATAGCACGTGGACTTACCCCCAAACCCGTGTGTTTCTCTTCATCCTTCCTGCTGTTAATAGCCCACCATCTGATGTTGCTGTAATCCGTATCCTTGAGGTCCTACAGGGTAGCCAGTACTGCTTTATCAACATTCTGCACGTGCTGTAGAAGAAAGTCAGAAATAAGCTTTAGCTTCAAAATGCACATGTATCCATAACTGTCCTGAACCTTGCACCCAAACAATCTTCCTGATATAGCGTTGCTGCTGCAGTACAGTTTTAGCTTTGTAACTGGAAGTTAGTCAACGCATCAGAAGTATTGTTAGGGCATCTCAGGACACTCTTAATGACACATGGATGGATTACCTTCCAAATGCTGATTTATTGGCGCTGGTTTGTGTCGAAGAAACGTTGAACAACTGGTTTGTATATATTTTGGTTTATCTTCAACATTAATGAAATTCAGCCTCTGTTATTTTTGTGACCTAAAGGCAAAGTCACAACAATTGCTAGGTTTATCTTAAGCAGCCATATTCAGCCTCTGCTATGGTAAGTTAAGAAGGCAAAATCACATCCTTTATTTGGTTTATCTACAAACCTGCAGTTTTATTTTAGACCTAAAACAAACTCAGTATAAAAAGTTTGTAACTGTCGATTAGTTCATGCATCGGATATATTGTTAGAGCATCTCATGACAATGTTAGTAACAAAATGATGGAATACCTTCATTTTGGCGCTGGTTTCGGTCGAAACTCGTTGAAAAACCTGCTTGGTATATAGTTGGTTTATCTTCAACAGCCATGAAATTCAGGCTCTGCTATTTTTGTGTTATAAAGGCAAAATCACAACCATAACTTGGTTTATCTTAATTAGTCATATGCAGCCTCTGCTGTGGTATGTTACAAAGGCAAAATCACATCTTTTATTTGGTTTATCTACAAACCTGCAGTTTTATTTTAGACCTGAAACAAAGTCAGTATAAAAAGTTACTCCAAATCATACGTTTGTAACTGGAGATTAGATCATGCATTGGATATATTGTTAGAGCATCTCAGGACAGAGTTAGTAACACAATGATGGAATACCTTCCGCTTTGGCGCTGGGTTGGGTCGAAAATCGTTGAACAACTTGCTTGGTATATAGTTGGTTTATCTTTAACAGCCATGAAATTCAGCCTCTGATATTTGTGTGTTATAAAGGCAAAATCATAACCTTTACTTCTTTACTTGGTTTATCTTAATTAGTCATATTCAGCCTCTGCTGTGGTATGTGACAAAGGCAAAATCACATCTTTTATTTGGTTTATCTCACAAACCTGGATTTGTATGTTAGACCTGAAAGAAAGTCAGTATAAAACGTTAATCCAAAACCTACTAGGAGACAAATAGTTCTGCACTGATGTTTCATGGTCTATTATAATTTGAAAACAAAGAATGTCAATGATTAAAATTGAAAAATAGCACGTGGACTTACCCCCAAACCCGTGTGTTTCTCTTCATCCTTCCTGCTGTTAACAGACCACCATCTGATGTTGCTGTAATCCGTATCCTTGAGGTCCTACAGGGTAGCCAATACTGCTTTATCAACATTCTGCAAGTGCTGTAGAAGAAAGTCAGAAATAAGCTTTAGCTTCAAAATGCACATGTATCCGTAACTGTCCTGAAACTTGCACCTAAACAATCTTCCTGATATAGCGTTGCTGCTGCAGTAAAGCTTTAGCTTTGCAACTGGAGGTTAGTCAACGCATCAGAAGTATTGTTAGTGCATCTCAGACATTCGTAATGACACATTGATGGATTACCTTCCAAATGCTGATTTCTTGGCGCTGGTTTGTGTCGAAGAAACGTTGAACAACTGGTTTGTATATAGTTGGTTTATCTTCAACATTAATGAAATGCAGCCTCTGCTATTTTTGTGACCTAAAGGCAAAATCACATCCTTTATTTGGTTTATCTACAAAACTGCAGTTTTGTTTGAGACGTGAAACAAAGTCAGTATAAAAGGTTACTTCAAATCATAATTTTGTAACTGGAGATTAGTTCATGCATCGAATATATTGTTAGAGCATCTCAGGACAATGTTAGTAACACAATGATGGAATACCTTCCATTTTGGTGCTGGGTTCGGTCGTAAATCGTTGAACAACTTGCTTGGTATATAGTTGGTTTATCTTCAACAGCCATGAAATTCAGCCTCTGCTATTTTTGTGTTATGAAGGCACAATCACAACCATTACTTGGTTTATCTTAATTAGTCATATTCAGCCTCTGCTGTGGTATGTGACAAAGGCAAAATCACATCCTTTATTTGGTTTATCTACAAACCTGGATTTGTATGTTAGACCTGAAACAAAGTCAGTATAAAAAGTTACTCCAAAACATACGTTTGTAACTGGAGATTAGATCATGCATTGGATATATTGTTAGAGCATCTCAGGACAGAGTTAGTAACACAATGATGGAATACCTTCCGCTTAGGCGCTGGTTTGGGTCGAAAATCATTGAACGACTTCCTTTGTATATAGTTGGTTTATCTTCAACAGCCATGAAATTCAGCCTCTGCTATTTTTGTGTTATAAAGGCAAAATCACAACCTTTACTTGGTTTATCTTAATTAGTCATATTCAGCCTCTGCTGTGGTATGTGACAAAGGCAAAATCACATCTTTTATTTGGTTTATCTCACAAACCTGGATTTGTATGGTAGACCTGAAAGAAAGTTAGTATAAAACGTTAATCCAAAACCTGTTGTTGTATTTTTGTGTTATAAAGACAAAATCACAACCATTATGCATTGGACATATTGTTAGAGCATCTCAGGACAATGTTAGTAACACATTGATGGAATACCTTCCGTTTGGGTGCTGGTTTCGGTCGAAAATCGTTGAACAACTTGCTTGGTATATAGTTGATTTATCTTCAACAGCCATGAAATTCAGCATCTGCTATGTTTCTGTTATAAAGGCAAAATCACAACCCTTACTTGGTTTATCTTAATTAGTTATATTCAGCCTCTGCTGTGGTATGTAACAAAGGCAAAATCACATCTTTTATTTGGTTTTTCTCACAAATCTGGATTTGTATGTTAGACCTGAAAGAAAGTCAGTATAAAACGTTAATCCAAAACCTACTAGGAGAAAAGCATAATTCTGCACTGATCTTTTATGGTCTATTACAATTTGAAAACAAAGTATGCCAATGATTAGAATTGAAAAATAGGACGTGGATTTACCCCCAAACCCGTGTGTTTCTCTTCATCCCTCCTGCTGTTAACAGACCACCATCTGATGTTGCTGTAATCCGTATCCTTGAGGTCCTACAGTGTAGCCAATACTGCTTTATCAACATTCTGCAAGTGCTGTAGAACAAGTCAAAAAATAACCTTTAGCTTGAAAATGCACATGTATTCGTAACTGTCATCAAACTTGCACCCAAACAATCTTCCTGATATAGCGTTGCTGCTGCAGTAACGTTTTAGCTTTGTAACTGGAGGTTAGTCAACGCATCAGAAGTATTGTTAGGGCATCTCAGGACACTCTTAATTACACATTGATGGATTACCTTCCAAATGCTGATTTATTGGCGCTGGTTTGTGTCGAAGAAACGTTGAACAACTGGTTTGTATATATTTTGGTTTATCTTCAACAGCCATGAAATTCAGCCTCTGCTATTTTTGTGACCTAAAGGCAAAATCACAACCCTTGCTAGGTTTATGTTAAGCAGCCATATTCAGCCTCTGCTATGGTAAGTTAAGAAGGCAAAGTCACATCCTTTATTTAGTTTATCTACAAACCTGCTGTTTTGTTTGAGACCTCAAACAAAGTCAGTATAAAATGTTACTCTAAATCATACTTTTGTAACTGGCGATTAGTTCATGCATTGGATATATTGTTAGAGCGTCATGACAATGTTAGTAACACAATCATGGATCCGTTTATTTGGTTTATCTACAAACCTGCTAGTTTTAAAGGCAAAATCACAACCATTTAGACCTCTGAACAAAGGAAAAATCATATCCTTTATTTGGTTTATCTACAAACCTGCAGTTTTAGTTTAGACCTGAAACAGTCAGTATAAAAAAAGTTACTCCAAATCATACTTTTGTAACTGTAGATTAGTTCATGCATTGGATACATTGTTAGAGCATCTCAGGACAATGTTAGTAACACAATGATGGAATACCTTACGTCTTGGCGCTGGTTTGGGTCGAAAATCGTTGAACAACTTGCTTGGTATATTATTGGTTTATCTTCAACAGCCATGAAATTCAGCCTCTGCTATTTTTGTGTTATAAAGGCACAATCACAACCATTACTTGGTTTATCTTAATTAGTCATATTCAGCCTCTGCTGTGGAATGCGACAAAGGCAAAAACACAACCTTCATTTGGTTTATCTACAAACCTGCAGTTTTATTTTAGACCTGAAACAAAGTCAGTATAAAACGTTACTCCAAATCATACGTTTGTAACAGGAGATTAGATCATGCATTGGATATATTGTTAGAGCATCTCAGGACAAACTTAGTAACACAATGATGGAATACCTTCCGCTTTGGCGTTGGTTTGGGTAGAAAATCGTTGAACAACCTGCTTGGTATATACTTGATTTATCTTCAACAGTCATGAAATTCAGCCTCTGCTATTTTTGTGTTATAAAGGCAAAATCACAACCTTTACTTGGTTTATCTTAATTAGTCATATTCAGCCTCTGCTGTGGTATGTGACAACGGCAAAATCACATCTTTTATTTGGTTTATCTCACAAACCTGGATTTCTGTGTTAGACCTGAAAGAAAGTCAGTATAAAACGTTAATCCAAAACCTACTAGGAGAAAAGCATAGTTCTGCATTGATGTTTTATGGTCTATTACAATTTGAAAAGTATGCCAATGATTAGAATTGAAAAATAGCACTTGGAATTACCCCCAAACCCGTGTGTTTCTCTTCATCCCTCCTGCTGTTAACAGAGCACCATCTGATGTTGCTGTAATCCGTATCCTTGAGGTCCTACAGTGTAGCCAATACTGCTTCATCAACATTCTGCAAGTGCTGTAGAACAAGTCAAAAAATAACCTTTAGCTTCAAAATGCACATGTATTCGTAACTGTCCTCAAACCTGCACCCAACAAAATTTTCCTGATATAGCGTTGCTGCTGCAGTAAAGTTTTAGCTTTGTAACTGGAGGTTAGTCAACGCATCAGAAGTATTGTTAGGGCATCTCAGGACACTCTTAATGACACATTGATGGATTACCTTCCAAATGCTGATTTGTTGGCGCTGGTTTGAGTCGAAGAAACATTGAACAACTGGTTTGTATATAGTTGGTTTATCTTCAACAGCCATGAAATTCAGCCTCTGCTATTTTTGTGTTATAAAGGCAAAATCACAACCATTACTTGGTTTATCTTAATTAGTCATATTCAGCTTCTGCTGTGGTATTTGACAAAGGAAAAATCATAACCTTTATTTGGTTTATCTACAAACCTGCAGTTTTATTTTAGACCTGAAACAAAGTCAGTATAAAAAAAGTTACTCCAAATCATACTTTTGTAACTGGAGATTACTTCATGCATTGGATACATTGTTAGAGCATCTCAGGACAATGTTAGTAACACAATGATGGAAAACCTTCCGTTTGGGTGCTGGTTTCGGTCGAAAATCGTTCAACAACCTGCTTGGTATATAGTTGGTTTATCTTCAACAGCTATGAAATTCAGCCTCTGCTATTTTTATGTTATAAAGGCAAAATCACAATCTTTACTTGGTTTATCTTAATTAGTCATATTCAGCCTCTGCTGTGGTATGTGACAAAGGCAAAATCACATCTTTTATTTGGTTTATCTCACAAACCTGGATTTGTATGTTAGACCTGAAATAACGTCAGTATAAAACGTTAATCCAAAACCTACTAGGAGAAAAGCATAGTTCTGCACTGATGTTTTATGGTCTATTACAATTTGAAAACAAAGTATGCCAATGATTAGAATTGAAAAATAGCACGTGGACCTACCCCCAAACCCGAGTGTTTCTCTTCATCCCTCCTGCTGTTAACAGACCACCATCTGATGTTGCTGTAATCCGTATCCTTGAGGTCCTACAGGGTAGCCAATACATGTATCCGTAACTGTCTTGAAACGTGCACCCAAACAATCTTCCTGATATAGCGTTGCTGCTGCAGTAAAGTTTTAGCTTTGTAACTGGAGGTTAGTCAACGCATCAGAAGTATTGTTAGGGCATCTCAGGACACTCTTAATGACACATTGATGGATTACCTTCCAAATGCTGATTTGTTGGCGCTGGTTTGAGTCGAAGAAACGTTGAACAACTGGTTTGTGTATAGTTGGTTTATCTTCAACGGCCATGAAATTCAACCTCTGCTATTTTTGTGTTATAAAGGCAAAATCACAACCATTACTTGGTTTATCTTAATTAGTCATATTCCGCCTCTGCTGTGATATTTGACAAAGGAAAAATCATATCCTTTATTTGGTTTATCTACAAACCTGCAGTTTTATTTTAGACCTGAAACAGTCAGTATAAAAAAAGTTACTCCAAATCATACTTTTGTAACTGGAGATTAGTTCATGCATTGGATATATTGTTAGAGCATCTCAGGACAATGTTAGTAACACAATGATGGAAAACCTTCCGTTTGGGTGCTGGTTTCGGTCGAAAATCGTTGAACAACCTGCTTGGTATATAGTTGGTTTATCTTCAACAGCCATGAAATTCAGCCTCTGCTATTTTTGTGTTATAAAGGCAAAATCACAATCTTTACTTGGTTTATCTTAATTAGTCATATTCAACCTCTGCTGTGGTATGTGACAAAGGCAAAATCACATCTTTTATTTGGTTTATCTCACAAACCTGGATTTGTATGTTAGACCTGAAATAACGTCAGTATAAAACGTTAATCCAAAACCTACTAGGAGAAAAGCATAGTTCTGCACTGATCTTTTATGGTCTATTACAATTTGAAAACAAAGTATGCCAATGATTAGAATTGAAAAATAGCACGTGGACCTACCACCAAACCCGTGTGTTTCTCTTCATCCCTCCTGCTGTTAACAGACCACCATCTGATGTTGCTGTAATCCGTATCCTTGAGGGCCTACAGTGTAGCCAATACTGCTTTATCAACATTCTGCAAGTGCTGTAGAAGAAGTCAAAAAATAACCTTTAGCTTGAAAATGCACATGTATTCGTAACTGTCCTCAAACGTGCACCCAAACAATCTTCCTGATATAGCGTTGCTGCTACAGTAAAGTTTTAGCTTTGTAACTGGAGGTTAGTCAACGTATCAGAAGTATTGTTAGGGCATCTCAGGACACTCTTAATGACACATTGATGGATTACCTTCCAAATGCTGGTTTGTATATAGTTGGTTTATCTTCAACAGCCATGAAATTCAACCTCTGCTATTTTTGTGTTATAAAGGCAAAATCACAACCCTTGCTAGGTTTATCTTAAGCAGCCATATTCAGCCTCTGCTATGGTAAGTTAAGAAGGTAAAATCACATCCTTTATTTGGTTTATCTACAAACCTGCTGTTTTGTTTGAGACCTCAAACAAAGTCAGTATAAAATGTTACTCCAAATCATACTTTTGTAACTGGCGATTAGTTCATGCATTGGATATATTGTTAGAGCGTCTCATGACAATGTTAGTAACACAATGATGGAATACCTTACGTCTTGGCGCTGGTTTGGGTCGAAAATCGTTGAACAACTTGCTTGGTATATAGTTGGTTTATCTTCAACAGCCATGAAATTCAGCCTCTGCTATTTTTGTGTTATAAAGGCAAAATCACAAACATTACTTGGTTTATCTTAATTAGTCACATTCAGCCTCTGCTGTGGAATGTGACAAAGGCAAAAACACAACCTTCATTTGGTTTGTCTACAAACCTGCAGTTTTATTTTAGACCTGAAACAAAGTCAGTATAAAACGTTACTCCAAATCATACGTTTGTAACAGGAGATTAGATCATCCATTGGATATATTGTTAGAGCATCTCAGGACAAAGTTAGAAACACAATGATGGAATACCTTCCGCTTTGGCGTTGGTTTGGGTAGAAAATCGTTGAACAACCTGCTTGGTATATACTTGATTTATCTTCAATAGTCATGAAATTCAGCCTCTGCTATTTGTGTGTTATAAAGGCAAAATCACAACCTTTACTTGGTTTATCTTAATTAGTCATTTATTTTATTAGGATTATTAATTCAATTCAATACAACTTTATTCATCGTTGTGTGGAAATTAAATTGTGCGATCACAGGCTCGATAAACAATACTAAAAACATTCAGATTACATAAATCGAAACACCACAGTTAAGACAATAAAATGCATATAACATCATCAAGGAATTAAATAAAAGAGGGAGAGAATTTGATTAGAATTATGTGAAAAACATGAAAAACGTACACTCATAAACACTACTAATATTTACCTAAAATAGATGAACCAATTAAGATTAATATTAAGATTACAAGGCCATGCCAGGGCTGTCACCACGTTAAACTTCACCACAAATTAATAAACAATATAAATCAATTAATATAATATATACATAAGTATCACAAATTAAAAACAACAGCAGCAACAAAGCATAGCACCGAAGTCGGTTTATACACACACACACACACACACACACACACACACACACACACACACACATACACACACACACACACGCGCGCGCACACACACCCAATGACACGTTAAGACAGCTGGCCTACATTCGAATTATACAGACGGATGGCAGAGGGAATGAAAGAGTTTAAGTGCCTTGATGTTCTTGCACGTGGGGCTCGCAGTCTGTCGCTTCTGTCCGATCGTCTGCTGTCAATGTCGTCATGTAAGGGGTGTGTCTCGTCAGTCATGATCGTCCTCAGTTTGTCAGTCAGTTTTCTGTTGTACATGTCGTCAAAGGGTTTTTGTTTTTTGCCCACCACCCCACCCGCTTTCTTTATAACTTTATCTAGTCGACCTTTGTCTTGTTTTGAAATGTTCCCTCCCCAACACACAGCACCAAAGGATAAAACACTACAGATCACAGAATAATAAAACATTTGAAGGATTTCAGTACGAACGTTAAAAGATCTCATTTTACGAAGACAGTACATACGACTGTTGAGTTTTCTTAAAAGAGCACTAGAATGTTCACACCAAGAGAGGTTTTTATCTATAGTCACACCAAGATATTTGTAGGTATCAACCTGTTCAACAATTTCATTTTTTATCGTGATCCGACTTAGTACTGGGGACTTTTTCCTGAAATCAATAACAAGTTCTTTCGTTTTCTTTACATTAAGTACAAGGTAATTATCGTCACACCATTGGACAAAGTTGTCGACTTCGTTCCTGTAGTCAGTGTCGTCGTCGTTAGTAATCAGTCCTGTCAAAGCCGAGTCATCTGCGAATTTTGCAAGGGGACAGTTGTCAACAGCATTTCTACATTCATCTGTGTAAATAGTAAACAAAAAAGGTGACAGCACTGTACCTTGGGGCGCACCAGTGTTAGTGGCCAAAACATTAGAAATGGAATTGTTAAGTTTCACGAACTCAGGCCTATTGGTCAATTATTCAAGTACCCATAAAATAGTTGGAAAGGGCAGTTTCATGCTCATGAGTTTCTTGGCTAAAATGTGAGGCTGCAAAGAACAGAACACGAACAGAGGTATTTGCTTTGTCAAGGTGTTCATACACTTTGTTCAAGACAAAAAGAATGGCATCATCCACACCTCTGTTCTTTCTGTAGGCAAACTGCATGGGGTCAACAAAGGGTTTAACAAAATCATGCAAATGGACAAGTACAGCTCTTTCAAACACTTTAATGACTGCGGAAGTTAATGCTACAGGACGGAGATCATTCATACATGTCACAGGCGTTTTCTTTGGCACAGGTATAATACATGACGTTTTCCACAATGACGGAATTTTGCACTGACTAAGAGACTGATTAAAAAGGATGGTTAAAATCTGATAGAGTTGGGCAGCGCAGTATTTCAGTGTGTTTGTTCGAATCCCAGTTACATTTAAATTTAGTGTAAAGAAACAGTCGTTAAAAAGCTATCATCATAATATTATGTTGTAGTACTGATGTGAGCCGAGTCTGGCTTGATGTTCGCGTTGAAGTCAAATGTGATTCTGTTCTGTGTTCAGCATCAATAATGCTAACATTGATCATCATATAGAGTATTTTCGAGCCCATATTTTCAACCTTCCCAATCCCAATCGTGAACACGTTATTCACGTGACGACACATGGGATCGGTACTATGATACCAATCGTTTCCCACGCTTTCGTTTAAACTGTACGGCCCCTGGGGGCACACGGCGCATGGGTTCCCACCCCCTTAGGCCTACTATCTAATTAAGTAAAGGCCTGCCTCTGAGACACTCTCTGACACAGTGAGCATGCTAACAATAGCTACCCCGTGGTATGCTAACAGTAGCTACCCCGTGTGACAAGCACATGTCAACAATGCCTACCCTGTGTCTCAAATGCATGCCAAGGTTTGTGACAAGTGGTGACACATGCTCACTCCCAGTTCGAGCATATTAACGAGCAAGATAAACTGACTCTATTTAAACCAGATAATTGGCAATCATAGCTCTCTTAAAGAAAAAGAGGGCGACTTGATATTGATACTGATTGACGATGGGTTATCAAAACACAGCAATGATTACTGCCTACAGATTAAAGAACTTTCACTGGGCAAGATCAACTAATCCCAGTTAATCCAGATAATTAGTAAACATAGCTCACTTAAGCAGAAAGAGGGTGGATTGATACTGATACTGACGATAGATTATTGAACCTCGGGTACTGCTGCAGCCCACACTTTAAACAGAGTTAAATGAGGTGGGGGGTAGGGGGGGATGAGAGGTGGACACAAAAGGTTTATAGATGATGAGACAACATTGTAATAATTTATGGCAAGTGGACAAAAGATATCAGAACATAATTCTGGATATGGACTTTGTTCTATCAATATACTGTCCTCACTTAATATAGTGTCCTCACTTGTTTTTCAAACACGGATCACGTTTTCAGGGCTTGAACCCCGTAACCGGCGTGACCGTGACCTTAAAATAAAACTGAAGCATTCAGTTGATAGCTAATAACTATGATATTGAACTTGTATACCGGAATTGTTCAAAACAGATTGAATAGTTAGCGAAAAAATCACGAACGCACGGACGGATGAAAAATTAAAATAATACTTCCTGAAGCTTCCTTCGGGAACAAAAAAATCGAGTTAATCTAATTCAATTTGCTTAGAAACACTATAATATAAGAAACGGGAAAATAAATAAGAATAACAAACAGGAAGTAAAACAAAGAATGACTATTTCTTTCTTCTTCTTCGTTCGCTCAGTGTTTCCTGTCATATGAGCGTAGATGCGTCATGCTGCCGTTATGCGCCTAACTAACAAATAGTTAGGCCCAGCATGTCCAACTTCGGCTGAAGAAATCTTTGTAAGAAATTATAGAAAAAAGGCAGGAGAATGGACCAGTGAGATAGAAAGATAACAGATAACAGATAACAGTAAGCAAAGGGAAAAGGCAGAGTCAAAGAGAATGACAGAATTAGAGGAAGTTACAAGCACAGAACTTCCAGAAGGTGGAGGAACTATTTGTACAAAAGATCCCCCGGTATCCCCACGGGGGAAAAATGACTATTTGATACTCACAAAAAGTTAAGTGTTACCCTCTGTTTTGAATTAATCTACAAAGTGATGAGTTGAAAATTAAAAGAAAACCGCCAACATATCCCTTCACTTCTTTAACCCTTTCACCGCCAAAGTCGCATTTTAGCACCACAGTGATTTAACACCCATGTCACTAAAAGGCATCAAATTGGGGTATATTATCCAAAGACCCTATTGTCTTAGTTTTGGGAAGTGAAATAGATATAGAAATGATAGAAATGAAATGTAAAAATGTTCCTTAGGTTTTATTTTGTGGTTTCACAACTTTGTCTCAAAATCGAAAATTAATTTTTGTTTACAAGAAAATATCGATAATTTAACAGCGCAAATGTTTTAAACAAACAACAGAGGCTGAGGTTACGGGTCCGTAACCCGCATTCTCCAGGCTACGGTTACGGGACTCAAACACGGGACGCAAAAATTGTGGTTGTCTTGAAAAACAACAACTAAAAATGACTCAGTTCCTAACTCTATCCATAACCCCATTCCTTGTTTTAATGAAATCTTCTTGTGTTGAATATACGAAATAAGAAAATGCATTTGTTGACGAAACATTCAAGTAGTAAGAGTTACTATTCCTGAACATGGTCAAGTGTTGCGACAATCCCGTAACCGTAGCCTGGAAAATGCGGGTTACGGACTAGAAACAAAATATTTATTTTCTTATCTTTTAATTTAAACCTTCACAACAAAGTAACAAATCCAAAACTTGTTCTTTAAAAATGTAGACGAGTTACCTTCATTCCTTAATGTTTAAAATCGAAATTTTATTCACAACAATGTAAAAAAATCCAAAACTTATTCTTCAAAAATGTAGACGAGTTACCTTCATTCCTTAATGCTTAAAATCGAAATTTTATTCATAATAATACAGATTGTTTTTGGTAGCAACTCAAGGA
>CM065688.1:48656785-48664285 GCA_017654935.2 Phymorhynchus buccinoides
TGCTAGGTTTATCTAAAGGAGCCATATTCAGCCTCTGCTATGGTAAGTTAAGAAGGCAAACTCACATCCTTTATTTGGTTTATCTACAAACGTGCAGTTTTGTTTGAGACCTGAAACAAAGTCAGTATAAAAAGTTACTCCAAATCATACTTTTGTAACTGGAGATTAGTTCATGCATCGGATATATTGTTAGAGCATCTCATGACAATGTTAGTAATACAATGTTGAAATACCTTCTGTTTTGGCGCTGGTGTGGGTCAAAAATCGTTGAACAACTCGCTTGGTATACTGCAGCAGCAACACTATATGAGGAAGATTGTTTATCTTCAATAGCCATGAAATTCAGCCTCTGCTATTTTTGTGTTATAAAGGCAAAATCACAACCATTACTTGGTTTATCTTAATTAGACATATTCAGCCTCTGCTGTGGTATGTGACAAAGGCAAATTCACGTCTTGTATTTGGTTTATCTACAAACCTGCAGTTTTATTTTAGACCTGAAAGAAAGTCAGTATAAAACGTTAATCTAAAACCTACTAGGAGACAAGCATAGTTCTGCACTGATGTTTCATGGTCTATTACAATTTGAAAACAAAGCATGCCAATGAGTAGAATTGAAAAATAGCACGTGGACTTACCCCCAAACCCGTGTGTTTCTCTTCATCCTTCCTGCTGTTAATAGACCACCATCTGATGTTGCTGTAATCCGTATCCTTGAGGTCCTACAGGGTAGCTAATACTGCTTTATCAACATTCTGCAAGTGCTGTGGAAGAAAGTCACAAATAAGCTTTAGCTTCAAAATGCACATGTATCCGTAACTATCCTGAAACTTGCACCCAAACAATCTTCCTCATATAGCGTTGCTGCTGCAGTAAAGTTTTAGCTTTGTAACTGGCGGTTAGTCAACGCATCATAAGTATTGTTAGGGCATCTCAGGACACTCTTAATGACACATTGATGGATTACCTTCCAAATGCTGATTTCCTGGCACTGGTTTGTGTGGAAGAAACGTTGAACAACTGGTTTGTATGTAGTTGGTTTATCTTCAACAATAATGAAATTCAGCCTCTGCTATTTTTGTGAACAAAAGGCAAAATCACAACCATTGCTAGGTTTATCTTAAGCAGCCATATTCAGCCTCTGCTATGGTAAGTTAAGAAGGCAAACTCACATCCTTTATTTCGTTTATCTACAAACCTGCAGTTTTGTTTCAGACCTGAAACAAAGTCAGTATAAAAAGTTACTCCAAATCATACTTTTGTAACTGGAGATTAGTTCATGCATCGGATATATTGTTAGAGCATCTCATGACAATATTAGTAACACAATGATGGAATACCTTCCGTTTTGGCGCTGGTTTGGGTCGAAAATCGTTGAACAATTTGCTTGGTATATAGTTGGTTTATCTTCAACAGCCATGAAATTCAGCCTCTGCTATTTTTGTGTTATAAAGGCAAAATCACAACCTTTACTTGGTTTATCTTAATTAGTCATATTTAGCCACTGCTGTGGTATGTGACAAAGGCAAAATCACATCTTTTATTTGGTTTATCTACAAACCTGCAGTTTTATTTTAGACCTGAAACAAAGTCAGTATGAAACGTTACTCCAAATCATACGTTTGTAACTGGAGATTAGATCATGCCTAAAAAAATCCTAAACTTGTTCTTTAAAAATGTAGACGAGTTACCTTCATTCCTTAATGTTTAAAATCGAAATTTTATTCACAACAATGTAAAAAATCCAAAACTTATTCTTCAAAAATGTAGACGAGGTACCTTCATTCCTTAATGCTTAATATCGAAATTTTATTCATAATAATACAGATTGTTTTTGGTAGCAACTCAAGGATTTAGCAAACGCACGCACCACCAACACAGTTGGCGATGGCAAAAGTGCTAAATAGTACACATTATTTGCATTTGAAACTGGGAGAAAAAATAGAAAAAGAGTACTCACTGATTTCTTGGTTTTCCCCATGGTTTCCGAATGCTCTCTTCTTCTTCTTCTTCTTCTTCTCCTTCTTCGTCTTCTCCTTCTTCTTCTTCTTCTCCTCCTTCTTCTCTACTTCGACTTTCTCAGACTGTGTATCTGGCCACTATTTCGCTCTGATTTCGTTCACTGAACGAGCCTCTCCCAATGCATCGCAGTACACTTCGACTTTCTCAGACTGTAAACTGGCCACCACTTCGGCATGATTTCGTTCACTGAACGAGCCTGTCCCAATGAGCCTGTCCCAAGGCATCGCAGTATCACGGGATTACACAGGTCTTCCTTGCTTGACCACTCACATGACTTTCGCTCCTCCTTTTCAACCCCACCCCCTCATCACCCCCTATCGCTGGCCACACAGAACGGAGGTGATAATGACGTCACGATGACACTCGTTGTCCGCCCCTTCTTCTGTGGAGAACGGAGACACATGAAGTCGGCCACCAATCACTTTTTCCACTTTCTATGGCGACCCAATCGTACCATCGCTCGTTTGCTAAATAAAAAAATACACACACAAAGCGATTCAAAATGAATGGTTGACATAGGGCGAATTATGAAAAACAATCAAAGACTCAGTCTGAAACGAATGGTCTACAGATATAAAAAAACCCACACCTTATCTTTCTTGATTTGCTTTAAGCAAAAAACATGATTCTGGGGCTATGACATATAGAGTGATGACATCATTAAAGACATAACACACACACACACACCGTAGTGGACACAGGGTCAAACAGGGAAGGTGTAACATCACAGCCCCGTCGACAGCTAAGTCCATGTGGCGAATTATAAACGAATTTTGCGTGGGGAACATTTCAAATTGTATGTTTACCTGTAGCGAAGCTGAGAAGTAGATAAGAAATAAAGATAAAAACGTTTGTTTTCAGGTAGAAGCTTTCAAGACTTTTCCCCCGAAACAATAACTATTTTATTGATAACATTAAAACCTGTCTCCATCTCTTTGTCTGTGTTTCTCCCTGTAGAGCTGTCCATGCTTCTCTTTCTCTCTGTGTTTCTCTCTCTTTGTGTGCTCGTGTGTGTGTGTGTGTGTGTGTGTGTGTGTGTGTGTGTGTGTGTGTGTGTGTGTGTGTGTGCGTGTGCGTGCGTGCGTGTGCGTGCGTGTGTGTGTGTGCGTGTGTGTGTGTGTGTGTGTATGTGTGTGTGTGTGTGTGTGTGTGCGTGCGCGTGCGTGTGAGAGAGAGAGAGAGAGAGAGGAGAGAGAGAGAGAGAGAGAGAGAGAGAGAGAGAGAGAGAGAGAGACCGAGAGAGAGAGAGAGAGAGAGGTTGGGGGTACTGTGATGACGGGTGGTGGTGAAGGGGCAACAAATCGTTGGAACATCTAAGCTCCTAATACAATAGCTCGCCAGAACCATTCAAGTTCAAAGACAAAGGTCTAGTGCCCACACCCTTGAATGGTGACACTGTTGTCATGGCAACAGGGGAATTTGTGGCAAGGCTTGACTGCTCAACTGGCCTGTACGTTCTCATAGATGCCATTGGAGGGGGGGGGGGCAACAAATGTTAATAAGGAAAGGGACAGAGAGAGAGAGAGAGAGAGAGAGAGAGAGAGAGAGAGAGAGAGAGAGAGAGAGAGAGAGAGAGTGAGAGAGAGAGAGAGAGAGAGAGAGAGAGAGAGAGAGAGAGAGAGAGAAGTAGAGATTTAACGCCTTCTGGGCCAAAAGATGCCGGATATAAAAAATACTTAAAGAGTGTGTGTGTGTGTGTGTGTGTGTGTGTGTGTGTGTGTGTGTGTGTGTGTGTGTGTGTGTGTGTGTGTGTGTGTGTGCTATTAACTGACACAGTCCTTGTGCATGAAGCAGGGGTGGGTAGGGTGTGTGTGAAGACCCTTTGTTTACCGATCCCAGGTGCGACTGTTTGTGGAGAGGAGTTGCCAACATGTGCTTCTCAGCTGGTTTTGTTTCCCCAGCAATGAACTGTGAAGAAGACCCTTTGTTTACCGATCCCAGGTGCGAGTGTTTGTGGAGAGGAGTTGCCAACATGTGCTTCTCAGCTGGTTTTGTTTCCCCAGCAGGAAGCAAAGGAAGTCAACAATCCCTGTCTTTGACAATAGACACCCACCACCCAGTCGTAGTGTGTTTAATCCCCCACCGCCACCCTTCTTTCGCCAACTTGTTGATGCCTCTGGGGAGACTGGAGGTGTTGATGTTCAAGAACGCGCGTAGACCTCGTTTCCCTCCAAAACAATGGAGAGCCAGAACAAAAGGGGTTCAGGGATATTTGTTGTCCATGCGCTCAATTTTTAGGTAGAGTTTCGAGAAGTTTCATTCATCTCATTCTGGGAAACAGGGTTCATTCATCCGACAGAAGTTTGCCCAATCCCACTTCTTTAGTAAATTACCATTGGAATGTGTTTACCTTGACTTGCCGGGAGTGTCTACCTCTTGACCTACTTAACTTTCAAGCCTTGTTTCCCTTCACTAGCCTAAACTACCTCGTGAAGTAATTAACTTTCATTCATCCGACAGACGTTCGCCCCATCCCAGTTCTTTAGTAAATTGCCACTGGAATTTGTTTCTCTTGACTTGCCAGGAGGATTGTCTACCTCTTGACCTACTTAACTTTCACACCTTGTTTCCCTTCACTAGCCTAAACTGTCTCGTGAAGTAATTAACTTTCATTCATCCGACAGACGTTCGCCCCATCCCAGTTCTTTAGTAATTTACCATTGGAATTTGTTTGACTTGCCAGGATGAATGTTTACCTCTTGACCTACTTAACTTTCAAACCACGCGCCTTGTTTTTAGCCTAAACTACCTCGAGAAGTAAGTAACACCCCATTTCTTGGTGTACTTAACTTTGGAGCCACACCCATGATTGGTGTCTCGAAAGTTAGGTTTTATGTCCACTCGGCTGCGAAACAGCACATATGGGATGAACCATCAACCAACCTTCAGTCAATGCTCTGAACAGACCCTGGAGGCACTGCAACACCAGGTCTTATGTTGAACTTAGGGTTAGGGCAATGGTGACCAACTAAAAAGGGTGTCCAACATAACTTGTGCCACATACTGTAAACTGTTAACTCAAGGAGAGTTTTAGATAGAATGCTTGCTTATGGTAAATCTTTATTGTCAAAAAAGAAAAATTGTTTATAGCCTACCTCTCTCTCTCTCTCTCTCTCTCTCTCTCTCTCTCTCTCTCTCTCTCTCTCTCTCTCTCTCTCTCTTAGAACCAAGAACAAAGTGGAGGAATAGATTCTTATCCTAAATTCTTATCCTTGCAAAATAAAGTATTTGAAGTTTGAAAAAAAAGAAAAATTGTTTATAGCCTACCTCTCTCTCTCTCTCTCTCTCTCTCTCTCTCTCTCTCTCTCTCTCTCTCTCTCTCTCTCTCTCTCTCTCTCTCTCTCTCTCTCTCTCTCTCTTGTGAATTTGTTATACCATTATTTTACTCAATTTCATTTAATGAAGGAAATGAAGTTGTATGCATCCATTCAAAAATGAACATTTCATATAGTCAGCCGAGAACACAAAATATGAAAAACGGTAAAACAAAAAATGTGTTTGTGAGCACACACACCCCTCCCCCAGTGTGTGTGTGTGTGTGTGTGTGTGTGTGTGTGTGTGTGTGTGTGTGTGTGTGTGTGTGTGTGTGTGTGTGTGTGTGTGTGTGTGTTGGAGTGTGGGTTTTATGTGCACGTTTGTGTTGGGGTGGGGGGGGGGGGGTCACTGTGTGTGTGTGTGTGTGTGTGTGTGTGTGTGTGTGTGTGTGTGTGTGTGTGTGTGTGTGTGTGTGTGTGTGTGTGTGTGTGAGTTCGTGCGTTTGGCGCTGGTTTGGGTCGACAATCGTTAAACAACTTGCTTGGTATATAGTTGGTTTATCTTCAACAGCCATGAAATGCAGCCTCTCCAAAATCATAACCTTTACTTGATTTATCTTAATTAGTCATAGTAAGCCTCTGCTGTGGTATGTGACAAAGGCAAAATCGCATCTTTTATTTGGTTTATCTCACAAACCTGGATTTGTATGTTAGACCTGAAAGAAAGTCAGTATAAAACGTTAATCCAAAACCTACTATGTGACAAACATAGTTCTGCACTGATGTTTCATGGTCTATTACAATTTGAAAACAAAGCATGCCAATGATTAAAATTGAAAAATATCACGTGTGTTTATATTCATCCTTCCTGCTGTTAATAGACCACCATCTGATGTTGCTGTAATCCGTATCCTTGAGGTCCTACAGGGTAGCCAATACTGCTTTATCAACATTCTGCAAGTGCTGTGGAAGAAAGTCACAAATAAGCTTTAGCTTCAAAATGCACATGTATCCGTAACTGTCCTCAAACTTGCACCCAAACAATCATCCTCATATAGCGTTGCTGCTGCAGTAACGTTTTAGCTTTGCAACTGGTGGTTAGTCAACGCAGCAGAAGTATTGTTAGGGCATCTCAGGGCACTCTTAACCCCTTGACTGCCACCAACGTATCACGTACTGACCTGGTGACATCAGTGATGACGTCATCAGATGAAGAGGAATAACTCTGATCTGCTGGATTTTTCTTTAACACAGTCAAGAGAGTAATATCCCCAGACCATTTTGCCAGATTGGCTCTATCAGTTGTCTTTTTCGTGGCATGATTTGACCAATTATTTTTTTCTTTAATTTTCTCTGGCAGTCAAGGGGTTAATGACACATTGATGGATTACCTTCCAAATGCTGATTTCTTGGCGCTGGTTTGGGTCGAAGAAACGTTGAACAACTCGTTTGTATGTAGTTGGCTTATCTTCAACATTAATGAAATTCAGCCTCTGCTATTCTTGTGAACTAAAGGCAAAATCACAACAATTGCTAGGTTTATCTAAAGGAGCCATATTCAGCCTCTGCTATGGTAAGTTAAGAAGGCAAACTCACATCCTTTATTTGGTTTATCTACAAACGTGCAGTTTTGTTTGAGACCTGAAACAAAGTCAGTATAAAAAGTTACTCCAAATCATACTTTTGTAACTGGAGATTAGTTCATGCATCGGATATATTGTTAGAGCATCTCATGACAATGTTAGTAATACAATGTTGAAATACCTTCTGTTTTGGCGCTGGTGTGGGTCGAAAATCGTTGAACAACTCGCTTGATGCAACAACAAGCAGAGCTTATAAGGTGTTTCTGTCCTAGATGCTGGAGTGGAGTCAGCATCTGTGTCGCGCTAGGAGACGATGAAGCATTGTGAGACAGCCCAAGGTTGTCAATAGGCTCCTGTAGTCTGCTTGCTTTGTCGCTGACCTAGGTGAGCAACCCTCCCGAGGAATCGATGTCGTCGCACGCGGGCATGATAAATGCAGTCAAGTCGAGTCGTCTCTGCAGTTGAGTGTAATTCTTCCCAGAAGATGAGGCTGCGACCCCCATCCACTGGGAACCGGCGGTCGTGTTGGCTCGTATGTCAACGCTGCAGAGATGGTCCAAGTCGCCGCACGTCGTCCTGTCAGCACGCAAGTCCATCAACTCTGTCCATCAGAGATGGGAGTCCATCAACTACCATGGTGA
>CM065688.1:48669285-48677209 GCA_017654935.2 Phymorhynchus buccinoides
TGGTTGTTATTGGACAGCTGATCATTTGATCATTGTTGCCTTGGTTGTTATTGGACAGCTGATCATTGTTTTCTTGGTTGTTATTGGACAGCTGATCATTGTTGCCTTGGTTGTTATTGGACAGCTGATCATTGTTGCCTTGGTTGTTATTGGACAGCTGATCATTGTTTTCTTGGTTGTTATTGGACAGCTGATCATTGTTTTCTTGGTTGTTATTGGACAGCTGATCATCATCATTTCTTGGTTGTTATTGGACAGCTGATCATATTGGGTTGTTATTGGACAGCTGATCATTGTTGCCTTGGTTGTTATTGGACAGCTGATCATTGTTGCCTTGGTTGTTATTGGACAGCTGATCATCGTTTTCTTGGTTGTTATTGGACAGCTGATCATTGTTGTCTTGGTTGTTATTGGACAGCTGATCGTTGTTGCCTTGGTTGTTATTGGACAGCTGATCATTGTTGTCTTGGTTGTTATTGGACAGCTCATCATTGTTGCCTTGGTTGCTACGACTGTAGGAAATAAAGTCTGGTTTTATGGCTTTGCCATCTTGTTCATTTTTCGATTAGTTAAGTTTTTACGTCCTCCCGATTCCGAGGAACCAAAAGTGACATTACTTTATATTAAGTTGAAGAACTAAGAGGGAATGGTTTCTCAAAATACTGTTGCTGATGAAAATGATGTTTTACGTCCTCTCGGTCATAGACACATATGGGACATTTGTAAATACAAAGATGGTGGGAACAATACTGGCTGCAATGCCCGGAGGCAGTGCAACACCAGTAAAGTCCCGAGTTTTTAACAATATAGATAGGTGTAGCGGTAACCAGGCCTCGGTTAAACCTCATCGGCTATTGTACCATCACATTGTCATATGAAATGTACCACATGAAACTGTTGCTATTTAGAAGTTTTACTGATTAAATATAGATTGATGAAGTGCCATGGCTCGACTTTGAAGCTGCGTAAAAAATATTATCTATTCAGTATCTTGTTCATTATGTTGCGGTTAGAATGGCATTAGGGCTTGGTCAGTTGATGGAGCGGTTGGCCAGTTCGTAAGTCAATCAATAGCCATTGTAAATGTCAGCGTTTTAGATGGTCAGCTAAGAAAATACTTTCAGAGGCTAGGTGTAATTAAGTCGCCACATACTTCCTTCCAAAGACCCCTGAAATGAGCTGTGAAGAAGACCGATCCCAGGTGCGTCTGTTTGTGGAGAGGAGTTGCCAACATGTGCTTCTCAGCTGGTTTTGTTTCCCCAGCAATGAACTGTGAAGAAGACCCTTTCTTCACCGATCCCAGGTGCGGCTGTTTGTGGAGAGGAGTTGCCAACATGTGCTTCTCAGCTGGTTTTGTTTCCCCATCAGGAAACAAAGGAAGTCAACCATCCCTGTCTTTGACAATAGACACCCACCACCCAGTCGTAGTGTGTTTAATCCCCCACCGCCACCCTTCTTTCGCCAACTTGTTGATGCCTCTGGGAAGACTGGAGGTGTTGATGTTCAAGTACGCGCGTAGACCCTCCGCCTTGTCCCTCCAGAACAATGCAGAGGCAGAACAAAAGGGTTCCAGGGGTATTTGTTGTCCATGCGCTCAATTGTTAGGTAGCGTTTCGAGAAGTTTCATTCATCTCATTCTGGGAAACAGGGTTTCATTAATCCGACAGAAGTTTGCCCAATCCCATTTCTTTAGTACATTACCATTGGAATGTGTTTACCTTGACTTGCCGGGAGTGTCTACCTCTTGACCTACTTAACTTTCAAACCTTGTTTCCCTTCACTAGCCTAAACTACCTCGTGAAGTAATTAACTTTCAGTCATCCGACAGACGTTCGCCCAGTCCCAGTTCTTTAGTAAATTGCCACTGAAATTTGTTTATCTTGACTTGCCAGGAGGATTGTCTACCTCTTTACCTACTTAACTTTCAAACCTTGTTTCCCTTCACTAGCCTAAACTATCTCGTGAAGTAATTAACTTTCATTCATCCGACAGACGTTCGCCCCATCCCAGTTCTTTAGTAATTTACCATTGGAATTTGTTTATCTTGACTTGCCAGGAGGAATGTCTACCTCTTGACCTACTTAACTTTCAAACCACGCGCCTTGTTTTTAGCCTAAGCTACCTCGAGAAGTAATTAACAACCAGTTCTTGGTGTACTTAATTTTGGAGCCCCACCCATGATTGGTGTCTCGAAAGTTAGGTTTTATGTCCACTCGGCTGCGAAACAGCACATATGGGATGAACCATCAACCAACCTTCAGTCAATGATCTGAACAGATCCTGGAGGCACTGCAACACCAGGTCTTATGTTGAACTTAGGGTTAGGGTAATGGTGACCAACTAAAAAGGGTGTCCAACATAACTTGTGCCACAGACTGTAAACTGTAAACTCAAGGAGAGTTTTAGATAGGATGCTTGCTTATGGTAAATCTTTATTGTCAAAAAAGAAAAATTGTTTATAGCCTACCTCTCTCTCTCTCTCTCTCTCTCTCTCTCTCTCTCTCTCTCTCTCTCTCTCTCTCTCTCTCTCTCTCTCTCTCTCTCTTAGAACCAAGAACAAAATGGAAGAATAGATTCTTATCCTAAATTCTTATCCTTGCAAAATAAAGTATTTGAAGTTTGAACTCTCTCTCTCTCTCTCTCTCTCTCTCTCTCTCTCTCTCTCTCTCTCTCTCTCTCTCTCTCTCTCTCTCTCTCTCTCTCTCTCTTCTTGTGAATTTGTTATACCATTATTTTACTCAATTTCATTTAATGAAGGAAATAAAGTTGTATGCATCCATTCAAAACTGAACATTTCATATAGTCAGCCGAGAACACAAAATATGAAAAACGGTAAAATAAAAAATGTGTTTGTGAACACACACACCCCTCCCCCAGTGTGTGTGTGTGTGTGTGTGTGTGTGTGTGTGTGTGTGTGTGTGTGTGTGTGTGTGTGTGTGCGTGTGTGTGCGCGTGTGCGTGTGCGTGCGTGTGCGTGTGTGTGTGTGTGAGTGTGCGCGCGCGTGTGTGTGTGTGTGTTGTTTTGTGTTGGAGTGTGGTGTTTGTGTGCACGTTTGTGTTGGGGGTGGGGGGGTGTCACTGTGTCTGTGTGTGTGTGTGTGTGTGTGTGTGTGTGTGTGTGTGTGTGTGTGTGTGTGTGTGTGTGTGTGTGTGTGTGTGTGAGTTTCGTGCGTTTGGCGCTGGTTTGGGTCGACAATCGTTGAACAACTTGCTTGGTATATAGTTGGTTTATCTTCAACAGCCATGAAATGCAGCCTCTACTATGTGTGTGTTATAAAGGCAAAATCATAACCTTTACTTGATTTATCTTAATTAGTCATAGTAAGCCTCTGCTGTGGTATGTGACAAAGGCAAAATCACATCTTTTATTTGGTTTATCTACAAACCTGGATTTGTATGTTAGACCTGAAAGAAAGTCAGTATAAAACGTTAATCCAAAACCTACTATCTGACAAACATAGTTCTGCACTGATGTTTCATGGTCTATTACAATTTGAAAACAAAGCATGCCAATGATTAAAATTGAAAAATATCACGTGTGTTTATATTCGTCCTTCCTGCTGTTAATAGACCACCATCTGATGTTGCTGTAATCCGTATCCTTGAGGTCCTACAGGGTAGCCAATACTGCTTTATCAACATTCTGCAAGTGCTGTGGAAGAAAGTCACAAATAAGCTTTAGCTTCAAAATGCACATGTATCCGTAACTGTCCTCAAACTTGCACCCAAACAATCATCCTCATATAGCGTTGCTGCTGCAGTAACGTTTTAGCTTTGCAACTGGAGGTTAGTCAACGCAGCAGAAGTATTGTTAGGGCATCTCAGGGCACTCTTAACCCCTTGACTGCCACCAACGTATCACGTACTGACCTGATGACATCAGTGATGACGTCATCAGATGAAGAGGAATAACTCTGATCTGCTGGATCTTTCTTTAACACAGTCATGAGAGTAATATCCCCAGACCATTTTGCCAGATTGGCTCTATCAATTGTCTTTTTCGTGGCATGATTTGACCAATTATTTTTTTCTTTAATTTTCTCTGGCAGTCAAGGGGTTAATGACACATTGATGGATTACCTTCCAAATGCTGATTTCTTGGCGCTGGTTTGGGTCGAAGAAACGTTGAACAACTCGTTTGTATGTAGTTGGCTTATCTTCAACAATAATGAAATTCAGCCTCTGCTATTCTTGTGAACTAAAGGCAAAATCACAACCATTGCTAGGTTTATCTAAAGGAGCCATATTCAGCCTCTGCTATGGTAAGTTAAGAAGGCAAACTCACATCCTTTATTTCGTTTATCTACAAACCTGCAGTTTTGTTTCAGACCTGAAATAAAGTCAGTATAAAAAGTTACTCCAAATCATACTTTTGTAACTGGAGATTAGTTCATGCATCGGATATATTGTTAGAGCATCTCATGACAATATTAGTAACACAATGATGGAATACCTTCCGTTTTGGCGCTGGTTTGGGTCGAAAATCGTTGAACAATTTGCTTGGTATATAGTTGGTTTATCTTCAACAGCCATGAAATTCAGCCTCTGCTATTTTTGTGTTATAAAGGCAAAATCACAACCTTTACTTGGTTTATATTAATTAGTCATATTCAGCCACTGCTGTGGTATGTGACAAAGGCAAAATCACATCTTTTATTTGGTTTATCTACAAACCTGCAGTTTTATTTTAGACCTGAAACAAAGTCAGTATGAAACGTTACTCCAAATCATACGTTTGTAACTGGAGATTAGATCATGCCTAAAAAAATCCAAAACTTGTTCTTTAAAAATGTAGACGAGTTACCTTCATTCCTTAATGTTTAAAATCGAAATTTTATTCACAACAATGTAAAAAATCCAAAACTTATTCTTCAAAAATGTAGACGAGTTACCTTCATTCCTTAATGCTTAAAATCGAAATTTTATTCATAATAATACAGATTGCTTTTGGTAGCAACTCAAGGATTTAGCAAACGCACGCACCACCAACACAGTTGGCGATGGCAAAAGTGCTAAATAGTACACATTATTTGCATTTGAAACTGGGAGAAAAAAATAGAAAAAGAGTACTCACTGATTTCTTGGTTTTCCCCATGGTTTCCGAATGCTCTCTTCTTCTTCTTCTCCTTCTTCTTCTTCTCCTTCTTCGTCTTCTCCTTCTTCTTCTTCTTCTCCTCCTTCTTCTCTACTTCGACTTTCTCAGACTGTGTATCTGGCCACTATTTCGCTCTGATTTCGTTCACTGAACGAGCCTCTCCCAATGCATCGCAGTACACTTCGACTTTCTCAGACTGTAAACTGGCCACCACTTCGGCATGATTTCGTTCACTGAACGAGCCTGTCCCAATGAGCCTGTCCCAAGGCATCGCAGTATCACGGGATTACACAGGTCTTCCTTGCTTGACCACTCACATGACTTTCGCTCCTCCTTTTCAACCCCACCCCCTCATCACCCCCTATCGCTGGCCACACAGAACGGAGGTGATAATGACGTCACGATGACACTCGTTGTCCGCCCCTTCTTCTGTGGAGAACGGAGACACATGAAGTCGGCCACCAATCACTTTTTCCACTTTCTATGGCGACCCAATCGTACCATCGCTCGTTTGCTAAATAAAAAAATACACACACAAAGCGATTCAAAATGAATGGTTGACATAGGGCGAATTATGAAAAACAATCAAAGACTCAGTCTGAAAAGAATGGTCTACAGATATAAAAAAAAAACCACCTTATCTTTCTTGATTTGCTTTAAGCAAAAAACATGATTCTGGGGCTATGACATATAGAGTGATGACATCATTAAAGACATAACACACACACACACACCGTAGTGGACACAGGGTCAAACAGGGAAGGTGTAACATCACAGCCCCGTCGACAGCTAAGTCCATGTGGCGAATTATAAACGAATTTTGCGTGGGGAACATTTCAAATTGTATGTTTACCTGTAGCGAAGCTGAGAAGTAGATAAGAAATAAAGATAAAAACGTTTGTTTTCAGGTAGAAGCTTTCAAGACTTTTCCCCCGAAACAATAACTATTTTATTGATAACATTAAAACCTGTCTCCATCTCTTTGTCTCTGTTTCTCCCTGTAGAGCTGTCCATGCTTCTCTTTCTCTCTGTGTTTCTCTCTCTTTGTGTGTGTGTGTGTGTGTGTGTGTGTGTGTGTGTGTGTGTGTGTGTGTGTGTGTGTGTGTGTGTGTGTGTGTGTGCGTGCGTGCGTGTGCGTGCGTGTGTGTGTGTGCGTGTGCGTGTGTGTGTATGTGTGTGTGTGTGTGTGTGCGTGTGCGTGCGTGTGCCTGAGAGAGAGAGAGAGAGAGAGTGAGAGAGAGAGAGAGAGAGAGAGAGAGAGAGAGAGAGGTTGGGGGTACTGTGATGACGGGTGGTGGTGAAGGGGCAACAAATCGTTGGAACATCTAAGCTCCTAATACAATAGCTCGCCAGAACCATTCAAGTTCAAAGACAAAGGTCTAGTGCCCACACCCTTGAATGGTGACACTGTTGTCATGGCAACAGGGGAATTTGTGGCAAGGCTTGACTGCTCAACTGGCCTGTACGTTCTCATAGATGCCATTGGAGGGGGGGGGGGGCAACAAAAATGTTTTTTATAAGAGAGAAGGGACAGAGAGAGAGAGAGACAGAGAGAGAGAGAGAGAGACAGAGAAACAGAGAGAGAGGGGGTGAGAGAGAGAGAGAGAGAGAGCGAGAGAGAGAGAGAGAGAGAGAGAGAAGTAGAGATTTAACGCCTTCTGGGCCAAAAGATGCCGGATATAAAAAATACTTAGTGTGTGTGTGTGTGTGTGTGTGTGTGTGTGTGTGTGTGTGTGTGTGTGTGTGTGTGTGTGTGTGCTATTAACTGACACAGTCCTTGTGCATGAAGCAGGGGTGGGTAGGGTGTGTGTGAAGACCCTTTGTTTACCGATCCCAGGTGCGACTGTTTGTGGAGAGGAGTTGCCAACATGTGCTTCTCAGCTGGTTTTGTTTCCCCAGCAATGAACTGTGAAGAAGACCCTTTGTTTACCGATCCCAGGTGCGAGTGTTTGTGGAGAGGAGTTGCCAACATGTGCTTCTCAGCTGGTTTTGTTTCCCCAGCAGGAAGCAAAGGAAGTCAACCATCCCTGTCTTTGACAATAGACACCCACCACCCAGTCGTAGTGTGTTTAATCCCCCACCGCCACCCTTCTTTCGCCAACTTGTTGATGCCTCTGGGGAGACTGGAGGTGTTGGTGTTCAAGAACGCGCGTAGACCTCGTTTCCCTCCAAAACAATGGAGAGCCAGAACAAAAGGGGTTCAGGGATATTTGTTGTCCATGCGCTCAATTTTTAGGTAGAGTTTCGAGAAGTTTCATTCATCTCATTCTGGGAAACAGGGTTCATTCATCCGACAGAAGTTTGCCCAATCCCACTTCTTTAGTAAATTACCATTGGAATGTGTTTACCTTGACTTGCCGGAAGTGTCTTACCTCTTGACCTACTTAACTTTCAAACCTTGTTTCCCTTCACTAGCCTAAACTACCTCGTGAAGTAATTAACTTTCATTCATCCGACAGACGTTCGCCCCATCCCAGTTCTTTAGTAAATTGCCACTGGAATTTGTTTCTCTTGACTTGCCAGGAGGATTGTCTACCTCTTGACCTACTTAACTTTCAAACCTTGTTTCCCTTCACTAGCCTAAACTACCTCGTGAAGTAATTAACTTTCATTCATCCGACAGACGTTCGCCCCATCCCAGTTCTTTAGTAATTTACCATTGGAATTTGTTTGACTTGCCAGGATGAATGTTTACCTCTTGACCTACTTAACTTTCAAACCACGCGCCTTGTTTTTAGCCTAAACTACCTCGAGAAGTAAGTAACACCCCATTTCTTGGTGTACTTAACTTTGGAGCCACACCCATGATTGGTGTCTCGAAAGTTAGGT
>CM065688.1:48677709-48695209 GCA_017654935.2 Phymorhynchus buccinoides
ACTTCGACTTCCTCAGACTCTGTATCTGGCCACCATTTCGCTCTGATTTCGTTCACTGAACGAGCCTCTCCCAATGCATCGCAGTACACTTCGACTTTCTCAGACTGTAAACTGGCCACCACTTCGCTCTGATTTCGTTCACTGAACGAGCCTGTCCCAATGAGCCTGTCCCAAGGCATCGCAGTATCACGGGATTACACAGGTCTTCCTTGCTTGACCACTCACATGACTTTCGCTCCTCCTTTTCAACCCCACCCCCTCATCACCCCCTATCGCTGGCCACACAGAAAGAACGGAAGTGATAATGACGTCACGATGACACTCGTTGTCCGCCCCTTCTTCTGTGGAGAACGGAGACACATGAAGTCGGCTACCAATCACTTTTTCCACTTTCTATGGTGGCCCAATCGTACCATCTCTCGTTTGCTGAAAACAAAAACAAAAAACGATTCAAAATGAATGGTTGAAATAGGGCGAATTATTAGAAGAAAAAAAAAAAATCAAAGACTCAGTCTGAAAAAAAATGGTCTAGATATAATTTTTTTTATCTTTCTTGACATAAAAAAATGGTCTACACATATAAAAAAATTATCTTTCTTGACTTAAAAAAAAAAGGTCTACAGATATAAAAAAAATTATCTTTCTTGATTTGTTTTATACAAAAACCGTGATTCTGGGGCTATGACATAAAGAGTGATGACATCACACGCATTGGACACAGGGTCAGACAGGGAAGGGGTAACATTACAGCCCCGCCGACAGCTAAGACCATGTGGCGAATCATAAACCATTTTTGCGTGGGGAACATTTCAAATTGTATGTTTACCTATGGCGAAGCTGAGAAAAAAAATTCTGACAGGAGTAGATACAAAAAATAAAGATAAAAACGTTTGTTTTCAGGTAGAAGCTTTCCAAATATGTTCCCCGAAACAATAAATATTTTATTGATAACATTAAAACCTGTCTCCATCTCTTTGTCTCTGTTTCTCCCTGTAGAGCTGTCCATGTTTCTCTTTCTCTCTGTGTTTCTCTTTCTTTGTGCGCTCGTGTGTGTGTGTGTGTGTGTGCGTGTGTGTGTGTGTGTGTGCGTGTGTGTGTGCGTAAGCGTGTGTGTGTGTGCGTGTGCGTGTGCGTGTGCGTGCGTGTGCGTGTGAGAGAGAGAGAGAGAGAGAGAGAGAGAGAGAGAGAGAGAGAGAGAGAGAGAGAGAGAGAGAGAGAGGGGGGGGTGGTTGGGGTACTGTGATGACGGGTGGTGGTGAGGGGGCAACGAATCGTTGGAACATCTAAGCTCATAATACAATAGCTCGCCAGAACCATTCAAGTTCAAAGACAAAGGTCTAGTGCCCACACCCTTGAAAGGTGACACTGTTGTCATGGCAACAGGGGAATGTGTGGCAAGGCTTGACTGCTCAACTGGCCTGTACGTTCTAATAGATGCCATTGGAGACGGGGGGGGGGGTGAAACAAAAAATGTTAATAAGGAAGGGAGAGAGAGAGAGAGAGAGAGAGAGAGAGGAGAGAGAGAGAGAGACCGGGGTTATGTTGAAGCCTAAGAGAGTGGGGATGCGCCTTAGGTAAATTTCCACTAGACACTGATACTGGCTCGCATACACGTTAAGGAAGGGAGTTGATGGGAGAGAGAAGGAATGTCAGGGGCAAGAGGGTAGCTTTTCAAGACTAATCCCAAACATTGAGGCCAACTGGGTAATTTGTCCTCAGTTTATACCTCCAGAATCTTTCACGCTGACGGCGGACCGCAACTGCTGTGGTCCCCTCCTCCTTGATTTTCTCTATGACCGTGACCCTCAGGTCCTCCACACCTGTGGTCAGCCTTGGAGAAATGCTTGGCGACCAGTGTCTCCACACGCCTGTCATTGGCCTGGCTTCTGGCAGTACTAGTGCTGCCGCTGTTCTTGTAAAGTTCTTAATATTGATTTCAATGGGGGGTGGGGTGGCTTGAGTTTTATTACACCCAGGTTGTAGGACTGTAGCCTACACGAGACACGAAGTTTATCTTCATACTAGAATACTTATTATCCATTGTCCTTGCTGATGCATTGATGAAAATCCCGGTAATGATCAAGCATCCAACTCCAAGTGTAATATCACAGAGCAGAGCGTTGAAGAATAAACACCCTCACTCTTTGATATGACATGTAGGGCAGGGCTCTTTGTTTTCTTCATGTACAAGACAGCAAGCGATATGCAATGCAAGACAGACAATACAGCAAGCGTTACCCAATACAAAACAGACAAAAGACATCAAACTAAACTGGCATCAAAATACTATTTTATGTAACAGGGGTGTTTACTTGACAGTAATAACTAGACCAATTACATGATTAGGTTTTTAGGTATGCTTTGTTAGCATTTTGTCAACAACACAATTTTGGCTTAGGGTGGACATTGTTCTTTTAGATAACGTACAGACACGAACCAATACATTACTGAAGGCTACTACGCGTGTCAAAAGCATGCACATCACACACACACGCAGACACACACATGCGCGCGCAAAGACACAGAGAGAGACAGAGAGAGAGAGAGAGAGAGAGAGAGAGAGAGAGAGAGAGAGAGAGAGAGAGAGAGAGAGAGAGAGAAAGAGATAGATAGAGAGATACAGAAACAGAGAGAGAGAGCTGGACATACATACAGACACTCGTGCACGCACACGCACACACACACAACGCTTAAGCATACAGATATGTGCATGTAAAAACAAACGCACCAGAGAATACATTTCAAACTTATATTCCAGAACAAGAGATGCACTATTGCTTTACACCACATGCATAAAATACATACAATGGATGCACTACAAGTTATACACTATTGCAGCACATCATACATACCAAGGGCAGCACCACAAGGGAAACATCATTGCAATGCACCATACATGACATACATCAGACATCAGAATAGTCTGAAGTCCAAACCTCCGAAAACCGCGGTAAAATGGCCATCAACTGATCAAGGCCCTAGACTGAAGAGGTACAACACTGAAATGAGTTCCAAACACTGAAATTGAAAATTGAGTATTTGTGCCCTTTCACCTAAAATTGCCCCTAGGGGGTAGTGAGCCAGGAACAAAGCGACTCACTAATGTGCAGCCTTTTCATTTTTGCCAATGTTTCTCATCCACAATAAGGAGATATAGAGAAACAGTAAACAACCTTCGGCGCATCAGTTCTGTACGTCATCTTCTGTCTGGAGAAGCCACCAAAACCCTCATTTCTGCCTTTGTTATTTCAAGACTTGATTACTGTAATTCTCTCCTTGCTGGCTGCCCACAAAATCTCCTGATTAAATTGCAGAAAGTCCAAAATAATGCTGCTCGCCTCGTCCTGAAATGCCCGAGGACCTCTCATGTTTCTCCTTTGCTTCAATCTCTCCACTGGCTCCCTGTTGAAAAGCGCATTGAGTATAAACTCTCTCTATTATGTTACAAGTCGCTGATTGATTTGGCCCCATCATATCTCTCTGATCTTCTATCGATTTATACTCCCTCTAGACTGCGTCGCTCCTCCTCTGACACTCACGTTCTGCAGATCCCTCGTTTCCGTGCCAGAACTCTTGGCGAACGTTCTTTTTCTTTCCAAGCTCCCTCCTCCTGGAACGGCCTCTCTTCTGCACTCCGAACCTCAAACAGCCTCTCTTCTTTCAAGTCCTCCCTCAAAACAACTCTCTTCAAAACATAATCTTTCCTCCTCCTCCTGCAAAGGTTATCCATTGAGTGATGTGCGTGTGTGTGTGTGTGTGTGTGTGTGTGTGTGTGTGTGTGTGTGTGTGTGTGTGTGTGTTGTTGGGTTTTGTGTGTGTGTGTGTGTGTGTGTGTGTGTGTGTGTGTGTGTGTGTGTGTGTGTGTGTGTGTGTTTTGACCTCATGTTCGTGTGAGTGTTTTGTGTGTTGTCTAGCTTTTCATTTTGTTAGTATTGTTTTTATCATGATTGTAAGCGCTTAGGGCTTTTGTTAAGATTAAGCGCCCTAAATATTCATTATTATTATTATTATTATTATTATTATTACAGTGAAAAAAAAAATGAAAACTTACAGTGAGCCATTACACATTAAAAACAATTAAAGAAACCCAAGGAAGATAGCATAGATGACACGAGAAAATGTAGATTCAGTCTCGGATTATTTTCATAAAACTGAAAGAAGCAGACTTTAAGATTGAGGGTCGTAAACATGAGGGGGGGGGGGGTAACGAATATACAATCTTCTTCCTCCTTCTTTTCTTTGTCATGAACAGAACGAACCCAACAGAACAAAGAAAATACTTTTAAAAAAATAATTTTAATTAATACTCACGTTTGTCCACGATGATAGTTCAAACTGTCTTTTGCCTTCAGAACAACGTTAATTAATAAATCAGTGTCATCCTTTCCCTCTGTCAGGTCCACTAGTGGATGGCTAATCAGTGAATGACCAACGAAGAAGCAGAAAGTCATGTGACTGACGAGTAAGGTTTTCTGCGACCTTGACCCAAGGCAAGTGTCCACCAAAGCTAAAGGTCTGTGTATACGTTGACATTATTCACGAGTGACTTTCAACCTTCCCAAGCCCAATCGTGGACACGGGACGATCGGTTCTATGATACCAATCGTTTCCCACGCTTTTGTTTAAACAGGGGGGCACACGGCGCATGGAGCTCCCCGCTTAGGCCTACCATCTAATTAGGTAAAGGCCTGTCTCTCTGATTCTCTATCAATTTGATTCGCCTTTTATTAATAGTTTTGTGCAAATATATGTCATGATTTTTAATGTAATTTTTGCCTGGGCCGTTGCCTAGATGTGTTTTGCAATGAAAGTGTGTGTGTGTGTGTGTGTGTGTGTGTGTGTGTGTGTGTGTGTGTGTGTGTGTGTGTGTGTGTGTGTGACTGAAGAGTGTTGTGAGAGAGTGGTTGGAGAGATAGGCAGAAAGGGTGTGTGGGGATGATGTGTGTGTGTAGTCTATGTGTGTGTGTGTGTGTGTGTGTGTGTGTGTGTGTGTGTGTGTGTGTGTGTGTGTGTGTGTGTGTGACTGAAGAGAGTGGTTGGAGATATATGCAGAAAGGGAAATGTGTGTGGGGATGATGTGTGTGTGTAGTCTATGTGTGTGTGTGTGTGTGTGTGTGTGTGTGTGTGTGTGTGTGTGTGTGTGTGTGTGTATGTGTGTGTGTGTGTGTGTGTGTGTGTGTGTGTGTGTGTGTGTGTGTGTGTGTGCTTATGTGTGTGTGTATGTGTGTGTGTACATGTTTCTGTCTCTGTCCATCGTCTTTCTGTCTCTGTGCCTAAAATCGAACACACACAGACACGGACACACAGAGAGACACACACACATCTTTTATTCTCAATAAAGATCATTTTGACTTGACTTGATTTGACTTCACACACACACACACACACACACACACACACACACACACACACACACACACACACACACATCTTTTATCCTCAATAACGATCATTTTTACTTGACTTGACTTGACTTATAAAAGTATAATTATGGAAAAGTGGTTTTTGCCGTGTAAACAAAAACAAACCGTAAAATTCAAGAAATAAAACCAGCATAAGAACTAGACAATATACATCCACACAACATTAAGCACACACACACACACACACACACACACACACACACACACACACACACACACACACACACATACACACACACACACACACACACACACACATATATATATATATACACACACACACACACACACACACACACACACACACACACACACACACACACACACGCGCGCGCGCGCGCGCGCGCGCGCGCGCACACGCACATGCGCACACGCACACGCACACGCACACGCACACGCACACACGCACACGCACACACACACACGCACACACGCACACACGCACACACGCACACACGCACTGCCTTGGCTTGGTTGTTATTGGACAGTTGTTCATTGTTGTCTTGGTTGTTATTGGACAGCTGATCATTGTTGCCTTGGTTGTTATTGGACAGCTGATCATTGTTGTCTTGGTTGTTATTGGACAGCTGATCATTGTTGTCTTGGTTGTTATTGGACAGCTGATCATTGTTGTCTTGGTTGTTATTGGACAGCTGATCATTGTTGTCTTGGTTGTTATTGGACAGCTGTTCATTGTTGTCTTGGTTGTTATTGGACAGCTGATCATTGTTTTCTTGGTTGTTATTGGACAGCTGATCATTGTTGTCTTGGTTGTTATTGGACAGCTGATCATTGTTGTCTTGGTTGTTATTGGACAGCTGATCATTGTTGCCTTGGTTGTTATTGGACAGCTGATCATTGTTGTCTTGGTTGTTATTGGACAGCTGATCATTGTTGCCTTGGTTGTTATTGGACAGCTGATCATTGTTGCCTTGGTTGTTATTGGACAGCTGATCATTGTTGTCTTGGTTGTTATTGGACAGCTGATCATTGTTGTCTTGGTTGTTATTGGACAGCTGATCATTGTTGTCTTGGTTGTTATTGGACAGCTGATCATTGTTGTCTTGGTTGTTATTGGACAGCTGATCATTGTTGTCTTGGTTGTTTTTGGACAGATGTTCATTGTTGTCTTGGTTGTTTTTGGACAGCTGATCATTGTTGTCTTGGTTGTTATTGGACAGCTGATCATTGATCATTGTTGTCTTGGTTGTTATTGGACAGCTGATCATTGTTGTCTTGGTTGTTTTTGGACAGATGTTCATTGTTGTCTTGGTTGTTATTGGACAGCTGATCATTGTTGTCTTGGTTGTTATTGGACAGCTGATCATTGTTGCCTTGGTTGTTATTGGACAGCTGATCATTGTTTTCTTGGTTGTTATTGGACAGCTGATCATTTTTGCCTTGGTTGCTATTGGACAGCTGATCATTGTTGGCTTGGTTGTTATTGGACAGCTGATCATCGTTTTCTTGGTTGTTATTGGACAGCTGATCATTGTTTTCTTGGTTGTTATTGGACAGCTGATCATTGTTTTCTTGGTTGTTATTGGACAGCTGATCATTGTTGTCTTGGTTGTTATTGGACAGCTGATCATTGTTTTCTTGGTTGTTATTGGACAGCTGATCATTTTTGCCTTGGTTGCTATTGGACAGCTGATCATTGTTGGCTTGGTTGTTATTGGACAGCTGATCATTGTTGCCTTGGTTGTTATTGGACAGCTGATCATTGTTTTCTTGGTTGTTATTGGACAGCTGATCATTGTTTTCTTGGTTGTTATTGGACAGCTGATCATTGTTGTCTTGGTTGTTATTGGACAGCTGATCATTTTTGCCTTGGTTGCTATTGGACAGCTGATCATTGTTTTCTTGGTTGTTATTGGACAGCTGATCATTGTTTTCTTGGTTGTTATTGGACAGCTGATCATTGTTTTCTTGGTTGTTATTGGACAGCTGATCATTGTTTTCTTGGTTGTTATTGGACAGCTGATCATCGTTTTCTTGGTTGTTATTGGACAGCTGATCATTTTTGCCTTGGTTGTTATTGGACAGCTGATCATTGTTTTCTTGGTTGTTATTGGACAGCTGATCATTTTTGCCTTGGTTGCTATTGGACAGCTGATCATTGTTGGCTTGGTTGTTATTGGACAGCTGATCATTGTTGTCTTGGTTGTCATTGGACAGCTGATCATTGTTGCCTTGGTTGTTATTGGACAGCTGATCATTGTTGTCTTGGTTGTTATTGGACAGCTGATCATTGTTTTCTTGGTTGTTATTGGACAGCTGATCATTGTTTTCTTGGTTGTTATTGGACAGCTGATCATTGTTGTTCTTGGTTGTTATTGGACAGCTGATCATTGTTGTCTTGGTTGTTATTGGACAGCTGATCTTGGTTGTTATGGACAGCTGATCATTGTTGTCTTGGTTGTTATTGGACAGCTGATCATTGTTGCCTTGGTTGTTATTGGACAGCTGATCATTGTTTTCTTGGTTGTTATTGGACAGCTGATCATTGTTTTCTTGGTTGTTATTGGACAGCTGATCATTGTTGCCTTGGTTGTTATTGGACAGCTGATCATCGTTTTCTTGGTTGTTATTGGACAGCTGATCATTGTTTTCTTGGTTGTTATTGGACAGCTGATCGTTGTTGCCTTGGTTGTTATTGGACAGCTAATCATTGTTGTCTTGGTTGTTATTGGACAGCTCATCATTGTTGCCTTGGTTGCTACGACTGTAGGAAATAAAGTCTGGTTTTATGGCTTTGCCATCTTGTTCATTTTTCGATTAGTTAAGTTTTTACGTCATCCCGATTCCGAGGAACCAAAAGTGACATTACTTTATATTAAGTTGAAGAACTAAGAGGGAATGGTTTCTCAAAATACTGTTGCTGATGAAAATGATGTTTTACGTCCTCTCGGTCATAGACACATATGGGACATTTGTAAATACAAAGATGGTGGGAACAATACTGGCTGCAATGCCCGGAGGCAGTGCAACACCAGTAAAGTCCCGAGTTTTTAACAATATAGATAGGTGTAGCGGTAACCAGGCCTCGGTTAAACCTCATCGGCTATGGTACCATCACATTGTCATATGAAATGTACCACATGAAACTGTTGCTATTTAGAAGTTTTACTGATTAAATATAGATTGATGAAGTGCCATGGCTCGACTTTGAAGCTGCGTAAAAAATATTATCTATTCAGTATCTTGTTCATTATGTTGCGGTTAGAATGGCATTAGGGCTTGGTCAGTTGATGGAGCGGTTGGCCAGTTCGTAAGTCAATCAATAGCCATTGTAAATGTCAGCGTTTTAGATGGTCAGCTAAGAAAATACTTTGAGAGGCTAGGTGTAATTAAGTCGCCACATACTTCCTTCCAAAGACCCCTGAAATGAGCTGTGAAGAAGACCGATCCCAGGTGCGTCTGTTTGTGGAGAGGAGTTGCCAACATGTGCTTCTCAGCTGGTTTTGTTTCCCCAGCAATGAACTGTGAAGAAGACCCTTTCTTCACCGATCCCAGGTGCGGCTGTTTGTGGAGAGGAGTTGCCAACATGTGCTTCTCAGCTGGTTTTGTTTCCCCATCAGGAAACAAAGGAAGTCAACCATCCCTGTCTTTGACAATAGACACCCACCACCCAGTCGTAGTGTGTTTAATCCCCCACCGCCACCCTTCTTTCGCCAACTTGTTGATGCCTCTGGGAAGACTGGAGGTGTTGATGTTCAAGTACGCGCGTAGACCCTCCGCCTTGTCCCTCCAGAACAATGCAGAGGCAGAACAAAAGGGTTCCAGGGGTATTTGTTGTCCATGCGCTCAATTGTTAGGTAGCGTTTCGAGAAGTTTCATTCATCTCATTCTGGGAAACAGGGTTTCATTAATCCGACAGAAGTTTGCCCAATCCCATTTCTTTAGTACATTACCATTGGAATGTGTTTACCTTGACTTGCCGGGAGTGTCTACCTCTTGACCTACTTAACTTTCAAACCTTGTTTCCCTTCACTAGCCTAAACTACCTCGTGAAGTAATTAACTTTCAGTCATCCGACAGACGTTCGCCCAGTCCCAGTTCTTTAGTAAATTGCCACTGGAATTTGTTTATCTTGACTTGCCAGGAGGATTGTCTACCTCTTTACCTACTTAACTTTCAAACCTTGTTTCCCTTCACTAGCCTAAACTATCTCGTGAAGTAATTAACTTTCATTCATCCGACAGACGTTCGCCCCATCCCAGTTCTTTAGTAATTTACCATTGGAATTTGTTTATCTTGACTTGCCAGGAGGAATGTCTACCTCTTGACCTACTTAACTTTCAAACCACGCGCCTTGTTTTTAGCCTAAGCTACCTCGAGAAGTAATTAACTACCAGTTCTTGGTGTACTTAACTTTGGAGCCCCACCCATGATTGGTGTCTCGAAAGTTAGGTTTTATGTCCACTCGGCTGCGAAACAGCACATATGGGATGAACCATCAACCAACCTTCAGTCAATGCTCTGAACAGATCGTGGAGGCACTGCAACACCAGGTCTTATGTTGAACTTAGGGTTAGGGTAATGGTGACCAACTAAAAAGGGTGTCCAACATAACTTGTGCCACATACTGTAAACTGTAAAATCAAGGAGAGTTTTAGATAGAATGCTTGCTTATGGTAAATCTTTATTGTCAATAAAGAAAAATTGTTTATAGCCTACCTCTCTCTCTCTCTCTCTCTCTTAGAACCAAGAACAAAATGGAAGAATAGATTCATATCCTAAATTCTAATCCTTGCAAAATAAAGTATTTGAAGTTCTTAAAAAAAAGAAAAATTGTTTATAGCCTACCTCTCTCTCTCTCTCTCTCTCTCTCTCTCTCTCTCTCTCTCTCTCTCTCTCTCTCTCTCTCTCTCTCTCTCTCTCTCTCTCTCTCTCTCTCTCTCTTGTGAATTTGTTATACCATTATTTTACTCAATTTCATTTAATGAAGGAAATGAAGTTGTATACATCCATTCAAAAATGAACATTTCATATAGTCAGCCGAGAACACAAAATATGAAAAACGGTAAAATAAAAAATGTGTTTGTGAACACACACACCCCTCCCCCAGTGTGTGTGTGTGTGTGTGTGTGTGTGTGTGTGTGTGTGTGTGTGTGTGTGTGTGCGTGTGTGAGTGTGTGTGTGTGCGCGCGCGCGTGTGTGTGTTTGTGTGTGTGTGCGTGGGGGTGGGGGGGTGTCACTGTGCACGTGAGTTCGTGCGTTTGGCGCTGGTTTGGGTCGACAATCGTTGAACAACTTGCTTGGTATATAGTTGGTTTATCTTTAACAGCCATGAAATGCAGCCTCTACTATGTGTGTGTTATAAAGGCAAAATCATAACCTTTACTTTATTTATCTTAATTAGTCATATTAAGCCTCTGCTGTGGTATGTGACAAAGGCAAAATCACATCTTTTATTTGGTTTATCTCACAAACCTGGATTTGTATGTTAGACCTGAAAGAAAGTCAGTATAAAACGTTAATCCAAAACCTACTATGTGACAAACATAGTTCTGCACTGATGTTTCATGGTCTATTACAATTTGAAAACAAAGCATGCCAATGATTAAAATTGAAAAATATCACGTGTGTTTATATTCATCCTTCCTGCTGTTAATAGGCCACCATCTGATGTTGCTGTAATCCGTATCCTTGAGGTCCTACAGGGTAGCCAATACTGCTTTATCAACATTCTGCAAGTGCTGTGGAAGAAAGTCAGAAATAAGCTTTAGCTTCAAAATGCACATGTATCCGTAACTGTCCTCAAACTTGCACCCAAACAATCATCCTCATATAGCGTTGCTGCTGCAGTAACTGGTTTTAGCTTTGCTTAAACTGGAGGTTAGTCAAGGCATCAGAAGTATTGTTAGGGCATCTCAGGACACTCTTAATGACACATTGATGGATTACCTTCCAAATGCTGATTTCTTGGCGCTGGTTTGGGTCGATGAAACGTTGAACAACTCGCTTGTATATAGTTGGCTTATCTTCAACATTAATGAAATTCAGCCTCTGCTATTCTTGTGAACTAAAGGCAAAATCACAACCATTGCTAGGTTTATCTAAAGGAGCCATATTCAGCCTCTGCTATGGTAAGTTAAGAAGGCAAACTCACATCCTTTATTTGGTTTATCTACAAACCTGCAGTTTTGTTTGAGACCTGAAACAAAGTCAGTATAAAAAGTTACTCCAAATCATACTTTTGTAACTGGAGATTAGTTCATGCATCGGATATATTGTTAGAGCATCTCATGACAATGTTAGTAATACAATGTTGAAATACCTTCTGTTTTGGCGCTGGTGTGGGTCGAAAATCGTTGAACAACTCGCTTGGTATACTGCAGCAGCAACACTATATGAGGAAGATTGTTTATCTTCAATAACCATGAAATTCAGCCTCTGCTATTTTTGTGTTATAAAGGCAAAATCACAACCATTACTTGGTTTATCTTAATTAGACATATTCAACCTCTGCTGTGGTATGTGACAAAGGCAAATTCACATCTTTTATTTGGTTTATCTACAAACCTGCAGTTTTATTTTAGACCTGAAAGAAAGTCAGTATAAAACATTAATCCAAAACCTACTAGGAGACAAGTATAGTTTTGCACTGATGTTTCATGGTCTATTACAATTTGAAAACAAAGCATGCCAATGATTAGAATTCAAAAATAGCACGTGGACTTACCCCCAAACCCGTGTGTTTCTCTTCATCCTTCCTGCTGTTAATAGACCACCATCTGATGTTGCTGTAATCCGTATCCTTGAGGTCCTACAGGGTAGCTAATACTGCTTTATCAACATTCTGCAAGTGCTGTGGAAGAAAGTCACAAATAAGCTTTAGCTTCAAAATGCACATGTATCCGTAACTGTCCTCAAACTTGCACCCAAACAATCTTCCTCATATAGCGTTGCTGCTGCAGTAAAGTTTTAGCTTTGTAACTGGAGGTTAGTCAACGCATCAGAAGTATTGTTAGGGCATCTCAGGACACTCTTAATGACACATTGATGGATTACCTTCCAAATGCTGATTTCCTGGCACTGGTTTGTGTGGAAGAAACGTTGAACAACTGGTTTGTATATAGTTGGTTTATCTTCAACAATAATGAAATTCAGCCTCTGCTATTTTTGTGAACAAAAGGCAAAATCACAACCATTGCTATGTTTATCTTAAGCAGCCATATTCAGCCTCTGCTATGGTAAGTTAAGAAGGCAAACTCACATCCTTTATTAAGTTTATCTACAAACCTGCAGTTTTGTTTGAGACCTGAAACAAAGTCAGTATAAAAAGTTACTCCAAATCATACTTTTGTAACTGGCGATTAGTTCATGCATCGGATATATTGTTAGAGCATCTCATGACAATGTTAGTAATACAATGTTGAAATACCTTCCGCTTTGGCGCTGGTTTGGGTCGAAAATCGTTGAACAATTTGCTTGGTATATAGTTGGTTTATCTTCAACAGCCATGAAATTCAGCCTCTGCTATTTTTGTGTTATAAAGGCAAAATCACAACCATGACTTGGTTTATCTTAATTAGTCATATTCAGCCTCTGCTGTGGTATGTGACAAAGGCAAAATCACATCTTTTATTTGGTTTATCTACAAACCTGCAGTTTTATTTTAGACCTGAAACAAAGTCAGTATGAAAGGTTACTCCAAATCATACGTTTGTAACTGGAGATTAGATCATGCATAAAAAATCCAAAACTTGTTCTTTAAAAATGTAGACGAGTTACCTTCATTCCTTAATGCTTAAAATCGAAATTTTATTCACAACAATGTAAAAAATCCAAAACTTATTCTTCTAAAATGTAGACGAGTTACCTTCATTCCTTAATGCTTAAAATCGAAATTTTATTCATAATAATACAGATTGTTTTTGGTAGCAACTCAAGGATTTAGCAAACGCACGCACCACCAACACAGTTGGAGATGGCCAAAGTGCTAAATAGTACACATTATTTGCACTTGAAACTGGGAGAAAAATGGAAAAAGAGTACTCACTGATTTCTTGGTTTTCCCCATGGTTTCCGATTGCTCTCTTCTTCTTCTTCTTCTTCTCCTCTACTTCGACTTCCTCAGACTCTGTATCTGGCCACCATTTCGCTCTGATTTCGTTCACTGAACGAGCCTCTCCCAATGCATCGCAGTACACTTCGACTTTCTCAGACTGTAAACTGGCCACCACTTCGCTCTGATTTCGTTCACTGAACGAGCCTGTCCCAATGAGCCTGTCCCAAGGCATCGCAGTATCACGGGATTACACAGGTCTTCCTTGCTTGACCACTCACATGACTTTCGCTCCTCCTTTTCAACCCCACCCCCTCATCACCCCCTATCGCTGGCCACACAGAAAGAACGGAAGTGATGACACTCGTTGTCCGCCCCTTCTTCTGTGGAGAACGGAGACACATGAAGTCGGCTACCAATCACTTTTTCCACTTTCTATGGCGGCCCAATCGTACCATCTCTCGTTTGCTGAAAACAAAAACAAAAAACGATTCAAAATGAATGGTTGAAATAGGGCGAATTATTAGAAACAAAAAAACAAATCAAAGACTCAGTCTGAAAAAAAATGGTCTAGATATAATTTTTTTTATCTTTCTTGACATAAAAAAATGGTCTACACATATAAAAAAATTATCTTTCTTGACTTAAAAAAAAATGGTCTACAGATATAAAAAGATTTATCTTTCTTGATTTGTTTTATACAAAAACCGTGATTCTGGGGCTATGACATAAAGAGTGATGACATCACACGCATTGGACACAGGGTCAGACAGGGAAGGGGTAACATTACAGCCCCGCCGACAGCTAAGACCATGTGGCGAATCATAAACCATTTTTGCGTGGGGAACATTTCAAATTGTATGTTTACCTATGGCGAAGCTGAGAAAAAAAAATTCTGACAGGAGTAGATACAAAAAATAAAGATAAAAACGTTTGTTTTCAGGTAGAAGCTTTCCAAATATGTTCCCCGAAACAATAAATATTCTATTGATAACATTAAAACCTGTCTCCATCTCTTTGTCTCTGTTTCTCCCTGTAGAGCTGTCCATGTTTCTCTTTCTCTCTGTGTTTCTCTTTCTTTGTGCGCTCGTGTGTGTGTGTGTGTGTGTGTGTGTGTGTGTGTGTGTGTGTGTGTGTGTGTGTGTGTGTGTGTGTGTGTGTGCGTGTGTGCGTGTGTGTGTGCGTGCGTGTGCGTGTGAGAGAGAGAGAGAGAGAGAGAGAGAGAGAGAGAGAGAGAGAGAGAGAGAGAGAGAGAGAGAGAGAGAGAGAGAGGGTGGTTGGGGTACTGTGATGACGGGTGGTGGTGAGGGGGCAACGAATCGTTGGAACATCTAAGCTCATAATACAATAGCTCGCCAGAACCATTCAAGTTCAAAGACAAAGGTCTAGTGCCCACACCCTTGAAAGGTGACACTGTTGTCATGGCAACAGGGGAATGTGTGGCAAGGCTTGACTGCTCAACTGGCCTGTACGTTCTAATAGATGCCATTGGAGAGGGGGGGGGGGTGAAACAAAAAATGTTAATAAGGAAGGGAGAGAGAGAGAGAGAGAGAGAGAGAGAGAGAGAGAGAGAGAGAGACCGGGGTTATGTTGAAGCCTAAGAGAGTGGGGATGCGCCTTAGGTAAATTTCCACTAGACACTGATACTGGCTCGCATACACGTTAAGGAAGGGAGTTGATGGGAGAGAGAAGGAATGTCAGGGGCAAGAGGGTAGCTTTTCAAGACTAATCCCAAACATTGAGGCCAACTGGGTAATTTGTCCTCAGTTTATACCTCCAGAATCTTTCACGCTGACGGCGGACCGCAACTGCTGTGGTCCCCTCCTCCTTGATTTTCTCTATGACCGTGACCCTCAGGTCCTCCACACTGTGGTCAGCCTTGGATAAATGCTTGGCGACCAGTGTCTCCACACGCCTGTCAATGCCTGGCTTCTGGCAGTACTAGTGCTGCCGCTGTTCTTGTAAAGTTCTTAATATTGATTTCAATGGGGGGTGGGGTGGCTTGAGTTTTATTACACCCAGGTTGTAGGACTGTAGCCTACACGAGACACGAAGTTTATCTTCATACTAGAATACTTATTATCCATTGTCCTTGCTGATGCATTGATGAAAATCCCGGTAATGATCAAGCATCCAACTCCAAGTGTAATATCACAGAGCAGAGCGTTGAAGAATAAACACCCTCACTCTTTGATATGACATGTAGGGCAGGGCTCTTTGTTTTCTTCATGTACAAGACAGCAAGCAATATGCAATGCAAGACAGACAATACAGCAAGCGTTACCCAATACAAAACAGACAAAAGACCAAACTAAACTGGCATCAAAATATTATTTTATGTAACAGGGGTGTTTACTTGACAGTAATAACTAGACCAATTACATGATTAGGTTTTTAGGTATGCTTTGTTAGCATTTTGTCAACAACACAATTTTGGCTTAGGGTGGACATTGTTCTTTTAGATAACGTACAGACACGAACCAATACATTACTGAAGGCTACTACGCGTGTCAAAAGCATGCACATCACACACACACGCAGACACACACATGCGCGCGCAAAGACACAGAGAGAGACAGAGAGAGAGAGAGAGAGAGAGAGAGAGAGAGAGAGAGAGAGAGAGAGAGAGAGAGAGAGAGAGAGAGATAGATAGAGAGATACAGAAACAGAGAGAGAGAGCTGGACATACATACAGACACTCGTGCACGCACACGCACACACACACAACGCTTAAGCATACAGATATGTGCATGTAAAAACAAACGCACCAGAGAATACATTTCAAACTTATATTCCAGAACAAGAGATGCACTATTGCTTTACACCACATGCATAAAATACATACAATGGATGCACTACAAGTTATACACTATTGCAGCACATCATACATACCAAGGGCAGCACCACAAGGGAAACATCATTGCAATGCACCATACATGACATACATCAGACATCAGAATAGTCTGAAGTCCAATCCTCAGACAACTACGGTAAAATGGCCATCAACTGATCAAGGCCCTTGACTAAAGAGGGACAACACTGAAATGAGTTCCAAACACTGAAATTGAAAATTGAGTATTTGTGCCCTTTCACCTAAAATTGCCCCTAGGGGGTAGTGAGCCAGGAACAAAGCGACTCACTAATGTGCAGCCTTTTCATTTTTGCCAATGTTTCTCATCCACAATAAGGAGATATAGAGAAACAGTAAACAACCTTCGGCGCATCAGTTCTGTACGTCATCTTCTGTCTGAAGAAGCCACCAAAACCCTCATTTCTGCCTTTGTTCTTTCAAGACTTGATTACTGTAATTCTCTCCTTGCTGGCTGCCCACAAAATCTCCTGATTAAATTGCAGAAAGTCAAAAATAATGCTGCTCGCCTCGTCCTGAAATGCCCGAGGACCTCTCATGTTTCTCCTTTGCTTCAATCTCTCCACTGGCTCCCTGTTGAAAAGCGCATTGAGTATAAACTCTCTCTATTATGTTACAAGTCGCTGAATGGTTTGGCCCCATCATATCTCTCTGATCTTCTATCGATTTATACTCCCTCTAGACTGCTTCGCTACTCTGACACTCACGTTCTGCAGATCCCTCGTTTCCGTGCCAGAACTCTTGGCGAACGTTCTTTTTCTTTCCAAGCTCCCTCCTCCTGGAACGGCCTCCCTTCTGCACTCCGAACCTCAAACAGCCTCTCTTCTTTCAAGTCCTCCCTCAAAACAACTCTCTTCAAAACATAATCTTTTCTCCTCCTCCTGCAAAGGTTATCCATTGAGTGAGTGATGTGCGCGTGTGTGTGTGTGTGTGTGTGTGTGTGTGTGTGTGTGTGTGTGTGTGTGTGTGTGTGTGTTGTTGGGTTTGTGTGTGTGTGTGTGTGTGTGTGTGTGTGTGTGTGTGTGTGTGTGTGTGTGTGTGTGTGTGTGTGTTTGACCTCATGTTCGTGTGAGTGTTTTGTGTGTTGTCTAGCTTTTCATTTTGTTAGTATTGTTTTTATCATGATTGTAAGCGCTTAGGGCTTTTGTTAAGATTAAGCGCCCTAAATATTCATTATTATTATTATTATTATTA
>CM065688.1:48701305-48718805 GCA_017654935.2 Phymorhynchus buccinoides
GGAGGGATGCCAAAATCTTTTCTTAAGCTTTAATCACCTTGGCCTTTGTGATTGTGAAGTGCCCACACCCTACCCTAGCCTTCGAGGTAGGTTAAATGAGAACCTCAGAGACTTAGCCATACTTGTCTGGGAGGGTTTGCTAGGAACTTTGTTTCAGTTCATTCCCCCAGCTGCCCAGGGCTATCTGTAGGCCTACGGCGGGGTGTTGTTGGCGTTGTCCACAATGAATGACATCACCTACTAAAGAGGTGAAATGTTCAATCCAATGAAATTAAACTGTTTGTTAAAGTGACCAATCAGAAACGAACCACTGGTCAGATATCCAATGGGATTAGGTATTGGGATCCGAGGGCTAAATGTGGGTAGAAGCTTGCTATATATTCCGTGAAAGTATTCTAGGCTTTCTCTTGTATGACCAGCAGCAGAAGTCTGAACTTGCTCTGAAGACTCTGAAGTCTGTAGCTGGTGTTCAGTCCTTTGCCTGGGATCTGTGTGTGAGTATTGACATTTTAGAACTTTGATTTTTCTAGTTCGTGATTGATTTTGTGAGATAAAGATTGCCATGTTTGTAATATGCATTTCCGACATTTCTAAGGGAACAGTCTTCATGGGATTTCGCGTTATTTTTGGTTGTAGAATTCAATTGAGATCTTCTTTCTGTTAAAGCGTTGTATTGAAAGAAAACCAAATTGAATTGAAATGGGATTACTAGTTTTGATCCAAACATGTTTCCATAGATGGCATCGTTCTCTCTCTCTCTCTCTCTCTCTCTCTCTCTCTCTCTCTCTCTCTCTCTCTCTCTCTCTCTCTCTCTCTCTCTCTCTCTCTCTCTCTCTCTCTCTCTCTCTCTCTCTCTCTCTCTCTCTCTCTCTCTCTCTCTCTTATTGTTGAGAGAGTCAAATCTCTCATAATGTGTGTCAATGAAGGTTAGTATTATTTTCTGTTTATGGATGATTTAACCTTCCACGATTGTGTAGCTTTGTTAGTTGAGATGATCATGATTGTTTGACGATGTATATACTTTCGCTGTTTTTGTTAGGTTAGAGAGTATCATTGTAAGATGATCTAGGCAGATTTGTTACCTAGGTAATTTGATGGAGTTTATTGGGTTTGAAAGGGCGAGACGGTTTAATTGAATAGTAGAATTAACCACGAGTTCTTGGCCACTTGATAAGTTTAGAGTCGGGTCAGGCGAGCTGTAGTGGGCAGTTGCCTGAGGGAGTGGACAAAAGTAGGCCTCCTTGGCGGCTTTTTGTATTGGCCCCTTTTGTACTGCTAAGGGAGGCGAGGTCCATTTGTTGAGTAGGGCCTTTGTTGAAAGGGATGGTCATGGTCTAAATGAAGGAGTTCATTGAGACTAGGTCTAATGGGTTGAAGGTAAACGGAAACATGTGCTTTCTTGTTGTTTAATGTTAGAAAGTCATACTGTTAGTTTATCTTTATGTGTATTGGTAATTGTCGTGTATTGAATGCTATTGACGATGTTATTTGGGATTATCGTGATTGATTGAATCAAAGGATGGTTAATAAGACACGAGGATAGATGTAAAACTTGTTGAAGTTAATCTGAATTTCAGAAAGTGATAATTTCGGCTTGGATAGCTTAGGTTTAACTGATGGCGTTAAACGTGTGTGATTGTTCTGGATAGGTTTTTCTCTGTAACTAACCTATGCAAATCCAAAACAAGGGACTAGGCTTGCTATAAGTAATCCTCGAGAGTGTCCAGGGGTTATCTCCTTTTGATAATAATTACTTCGTTGTTGATCACTGAGAAGATATCCCTATTATGTTCATCGTTGGTTTTCATGTTATTGTTTTAAGGATGTTGATCGTAACATTCTTTTATTATTCTAGTTCATTGTGAGCCTGTTGTTGTATGCTTGTGTTATGTCATTGTTGTTACAGGTCACATTGTTGCTAGAGTCCTTTCTTTTACTTAGTTTCCTTTTCCTTTTCTTATCCTTTTATATCCTTTCCTTTTATGATATACTTTTATTTCTTTTGTAGTTTAGTAGATTGATTAAAGAGTGAAAATTCCCAAATTGTCTCCTTTGGTTTATTGTGTATCCCTCGTTGTGAAAGTCTACTGAACTCCTTCACCCTCTTCAATTCTTTCTTCTTAAAATATCTTTTCTCTTTCTACCTTTTTTAAGGAAATCCTAACCTATCTACCCCGAACCCGACACCCTTTCTGTAACTGTGCTGCCCCACTAGGGTAGGTCTGAGAGGGTGGTTTACAGATAAACCAAATAAAAGATGTGAATTTGCCTTTGTCACATACCACAGCAGAGGTTGAATATGTCTAATTAAGATAAACCAAGTAATGGTTGTGATTTTGCCTTTATAACACAAAAATAGCAGAGGCTGAATTTCATGGTTATTGAAGATAAACAATCTTCCTCATATAGTGTTGCTGCTGCAGTATACCAAGCGAGTTGTTCAACGATTTTCGACCCACACCAGCGCCAAAACAGAAGGTATTTCAACATTGTATTTCTAACATTGTCATGAGATGCTCTAACAATATATCCGATGCATGAACTAATCTCCAGTTACAAAAGTATGATTTGGAGTAACTTTTTATACTGACTTTGTTTCAGGTCTCAAACAAAACTGCAGGTTTGTAGATAAACTTAATAAAGGATGTGAGTTTGCCTTCTTAACTTACCATAGCAGAGGCTGAATATGGCTCCTTTAGATAAACCTAGCAATGGTTGTGATTTTGCCTTTAGTTCACAAGAATAGCAGAGGCTGAATTTCATTAATGTTGAAGATAAGCCAACTATATACAAGCGAGTTGTTCAACATTTCTTCGACCCAAACCAGCGCCAAGAAATCAGCATTTGGAAGGTAATCCATCAATGTGTCATTAAGAGTGTCCTGAGATGCCCTAACAATACTTCTGATGCGTTGACTAACCTCCAGTTGCAAAGCTAAAACGTTACTGCAGCAGCAACGGTATATGAAGATGATTGTTTGGGTGCAAGTTTGAGGACAGTTACGGATACATGTGCATTTTGAAGCTAAAGCTTATTTGTGACTTTCTTCCACAGCACTTGCAGAATGTTGATAAAGAAGTATTGGCTACCCTGTAGGACCTCAAGGATACGGATTACAGCAACATCAGATGGTGGTCTATTAACAGCAGGAAGGATGAATATAAACACACGTGATATTTTTCAATTTTAATCATTGGCATGCTTTGTTTTCAAATTGTAATAGACCATGAAGCATCAGTGCAGAACTATGTTTGTCACATAGTAGGTTTTGGATTAACGTTTTATACTGACTTTCTTTCAGGTCTAACATACAAATCCAGGTTTGTGAGATAAACCAAATAAAAGATGTGATTTTGCCTTTGTCACATACCACAGCAGAGGCTGAATATGACTAATTAAGATAAATCAAGTAAAGGTTATGATTTTGCCTTTATAACACACACATAGTAGAGGCTGCATTTCATGGCTGTTAAAGATAAACCAACTATATACCAAGCAAGTTGTTCAACGATTGTCGACCCAAACCAGCGCCAAACGCACGAACTCATACACACACACACACACACACACACACACACACACACACACACACACACACACACACACACACACACACTGGGGGAGGGGTGTGTGTGTTCACAAACACATTTTTTATTTTACCGTTTTTTATATTTTGTGTTCTCTGCTGACTATATGAAATGTTCATTTTTGAATGGATGTATACAACTTCATTTCCTTCATTAAATGAAATTGAGTAAAATAATGGTATAACAAATTCACAAGAGAGAGAGGAAAGAGAGAGAAAGAGAGAGAGAGAGAGAGAGAGAGAGAGAGAGAGAGAGAGAGAGAGAGAGAGAGAGAGAGAGAGAGAGAGAGAGAGGTAGGCTATAAACAATTTTTCTTTTTTTTCAAACTTCAAATACTTTATTTTGCAAGGATTAGAATTTAGGATATGAATCTATTCTTCCATTTTGTTCTTGGTTCTAAGAGAGAGAGAGAGAGAGAGAGAGAGAGAGAGAGAGAGAGAGAGAGAGAGAGAGAGAGAGAGAGAGAGAGAGGTAGGCTATAAACAATTTTTCTTTTTTGACAATAAAGATTTACCATAAGCAAGCATTCTATCTAAAACTCTCCTTGATTTTACAGTTTACAGTATGTGGCACAAGTTATGTTGGACACCCTTTTTAGTTGGTCACCATTGCCCTAACCCTAAGTTCAACATACGACCTGGTGTTGCAGTGCCTCCAGGGTCTGTTCAGAGCATTGACTGAAGGTTGGTTGATGGTTCATCCCATATGTGCTGTTTCGCAGCCTAGTGGACATAAAACCTAACTTTCGAGACACCAATCATGGGTGTGGCTCCAAAGTTAAGTACACCAAGAAATGGAAAGTTAATTACTTCTCGAGGTAGTTTAGGCTAAACCCAAGGCGCGTGGTTTGAAAGTTAAGTAGGCCAAGAGGTAGACCTTCCTCCTGGCAAGTCAAGATAAACAAATTCCAATGGTAAATTACTAAAGAATTGGGATGGGGCGAACGTCTGTCGGATGAATGAAAGTTAATTACTTCACGAGACAGTTTAGGCTAGTGAAGGGAAACAAGGTTTGAAAGTTAAGTAGGTCAAGAGGTAGACAATCCTCCTGGCAAGTCAAGAGAAACAAATTCCAGTGGCAATTTACTAAAGAACTGGGATGGGGCGAACGTCTGTCGGATGAATGAAAGTTAATTACTTCACGAGGTAGTTTAGGCTAGTGAAGGGAAACAAGGTTTGAAAGTTAAGTAGGTCAAGAGGTAGACACTCCCGGCAAGTCAAGGTAAACACATTCCAATGGTAATTTACTAAAGAAGTGGGATTGGGCAAACTTCTGTCCGATGAATGAACCCTGTTTCCCAGAATGAGATGAATGAAACTTCTCGAAACTCTACGTAAAAATTGAGCGCATGGACAACAAGTATCCCTGAACCCCTTTTGTTCTGGCTCTCCATTGTTCTGGAGGGAAACGAGGTCTACGCGCATTCTTGAACATCAACACCTCCAGTCTCCCCAGAGGCATCAAGAAGTTGGCGAAAGAAGGGTGGCGGTGGGGGATTAAACACACTACGACTGGGTGGTGGGTGTCTATTGTCAAAGACAGGGATTGTTGACTTCCTTTGCTTCCTGCTGGGGAAACAAAACCAGCTGAGAAGCACATGTTGGCAAGTCCTCTCCACAAACAGTCGCACCTGGGATCGGTAAACAAAGGGTCTTCACACACACCCTACCCACCCCTGCTTCATGCACAAGGACTGTGTCAGTTAATAGCACACACACACACACTCTCTTTAATTATTTTTATATCCGGCATCTTTTGGCCCAGAAGGCGTTAAATCTCTACTTCTCTCTCTCTCTCTCAATGATGAGCAAACGTAAAGCATACATTTAAGCATACATTTAAACAAACCCATGCAGGCCATTACATACAAACATACATACACTGTAAACGTTTCATCGCGTTCGGACAGCCGTGAGGCTATCGTTTTAACAGACGTGATAGTTTGGTCATTATGATCTCTACGGCGGAGCCGCCAAAGATCATAGATTCGGACAGTAGTGATTCGGACAGTCGTGGCGTTCCCTTATAATCTTGGGCCCAGCGGTTTTCAGATAACTGGACTTCAGACTGTTCTGATGCCTGGTGTGTGTGTGTGTGTGTGTGTGTGTGTGTGTGTGTGTGTGTGTGTGTGTGTGTGTGTGTGTGTGTGTGTGTGTGTATGTGTGTGTGTGTGCGTGCGTGCGTGTATGTGCGCGCGCGCGCGCGTGTGCGCGTGTGTGTGTGTGTGTGTGTGTGTGTGTGTGTGTGTGTGTGTGTGTGTGTGTGTGTGTGTGTGTGACTGAGTGTCAAAGGTTTGCTTTCACGAGTAATTCTTTATAGTTTTATGCTTAATATTTGTCTGCACAGTGCCTAATTGGATTGTTATTGGTGTGTGTGTGTGTGTGTGTGTGTGTGTGTGTGTGTGTGTGTGCGTGCGCGTGTGTGTGCGTATTTTTTTATTTTTTATAAATTAATTATTTTTTTTGAACACGGAACATTACTCAAAGTTAACGTTAACTGGTTTTGTTTCTGAGGTTCACAAATAAAGACATTGGACACAGAAAAGCTTTATCAAAGCAAACTATTCTGCATTTCAAATGCACTAACTTTTCAGTCCTTCATTTTAGGGGTACATAGCTGACTATTCACTGAGATTTATTCTTTCATATATATATATATATATATATATATTTGTGTCTTTTATATTTTACTCATAAAAATAGAATGAAAACTAACATTTAAAAAAATAGACTATCAGATAAAATTTTTGGCCTTGGACGCGGGACAGACTTTTTCAATATCAACACTGGCAACTTCTACGATTTCTATGACCTTTTATATTTGAATTGTTCAGTGGAACCAACTGGCAAAACATCTGTTCTACTCTCTTCGAAAGATTGTAATTTTAGAACAATTATTTTTGTTATTTTACACTTAAGGGTTAACTATTTCTTTTGATTTCACGAGCTGGTTTGCTTTTATGTGGACTTTCAATCTGGTGCAAAGATGACTCCTATATACTCTTGTAGAAAGTCTTCTAAAGCTCAGTATTGTTTGTTAACTTTGGACCACCTCTTTGCACCAAGACATCCAGACTAAAATAGTAATTATCCAATCATAATGAAAACAGCTGTCTTTGCAAACACGTCTATCTCACATTCATACTAAGTAAATCAGCACAAGTCCTTTCAATAACAGAAGTTTCAGAATCACAGAATAAATTGTAAATTATTCGGTTGTATATATTCGGATTTGTTAGTTTCATTAAACTTGAATATTGGACACAAAATTAAATTTTATTGTGGCAAACTATATGATATCTAAAAGTTTAATGGTGTGTGTGTTTTTTCTTGCAATTCTTGTACGTTTATACTATGTATGCATGGTTGTGTTCGCTCAAAGCGAACATGCTGCGTGTACATGCGTCTCAAAGACGAAACAGCTGTCTTTCCATAGGCATTGTCTATCTCCCCCAGTCTAGGATAACAAAGTTTTCAGCATGTAAAATAGGGTGTGTTAGGGCACAGGGGTAATATTGGTAATAGGAGAAATGAAGTTTTATTGTGTTCATTTCTTAGGTTCACAAACTTAAATCTGGACACTATTTAAAAGTGGGAAAAAAGTTTTATATCTATTCTATTAAACTCTTGCTAACAAAATGAAATCAGATTGCAACTTTCCCTGGAACATTTTTTAAACAACTACACGACAACGGTTCTGACGTTATTGTTTCACTAACAGACATGATAAAACCGGATTTTTCTTCGAATGCATTCTTTATCAACACAAACAAACAATTCTGTTAGCAGCAAATATTGTTAAAAAACGAAATCCTGATTCTGCTTGAGCTTTCTTTTACCTTCTATGCACGGTGTGAATAAAAACAATACTTGCCTCTACAGTCCAACGCCTACAAAAAGTGTGCCAAGGTCAAGATCCAAATAATAAACAATACTTCCCCTCTACAGTTTCTTTTCGTCTTGCACACTACAATTGCTATGATCTCTAGAGAGTATTGTTTTTATTTTCTTTGAGTCTGGATGTTTTTGGCTCCTTCTATTGACATGTTTTGACACTCCTTTTGCTTATATTGTTGTTTTGTTTAACTTGGTTGTCCGATTTAAGGCGCATTCGCCTATCGAAGTTTTAAGTTCTCTTGTGAATAAAATACGTCACTGAGGACTTGTCGTGTACATTCTTTGATGAACATGTTAAGTGTTTTGGGATGGTTGTTTTTTTCTTCTTCAATTCCCATACGTTTATATATATATATATATATATATATATATATATATATATATATATATATATATATGTGTGTGTGTATATATGTGTGTATGTGTGTGTGTGTGTGTGTGTGTGTGTGCGTGTGCGTGTGCGCGTGCGTGCGTGCGTGCGTGTGTGTTTTAAAAAAAAAATTGGTTATCTTGGTTAAGTTGTCTTCCTAAACATTACTTGTGTCGTGTCTTGTTAGTAATTATAAAATGTGCATGCCAGGCAGCGAATGTCTTTGCTTCTTGTAAAGAATTGAATTGCTGACTTACTTGCTGACCCTGCATATTTAATTGATCTAGACAGCTAAATGATGATCTAGAACAAGTGAAGCAAACCGACATATTCTAAACCCTTTCAGAACGAAAGCAAAGACAATAAAATCAACGAGAGCAATGCTGAACTGAAGAGAATGGCGTAACAATTTCTACGAGTGGGGATATGTCATCACTTGTCACAAAACGTGGCGTGCACTTGTGACTAACGGGGTAGGCATTTTTGACACCTGCTTGTCACACAGGGTAGCAATTGTTAGCATGCTCACCGTGTCAGAGATTGTCAGAGGCAGGCCTTTACCTAATTAGATAGTAGGCCTAAGTGGGGAGCTCCATGCGCCGTGTGCCCCCCTGTTTAAACAAAAGCGTGGGAAACGATTGGTATCATAGAACCGATCGTCCTGTGTCCACGATTGGGCTTGGGAAGGTTGAAAGTCACTCGTGAATAGTGTCAACGTATACACAGACCTTTAGCTTTGGTGAACACTTGCCTTGGGTCAAGGTCGCAAGCTTGGGACCCCACCGCAAGCTTGGGACCAAAAGAAGTCTACCCTGGATTGATTACAAAACAAAGGCCCTTATCAGGAGACGTGATCGAATCCACAAAAAATGGAAAAAGACTGCAAATCCCATCCTCCATGACGAGTTCAAGTCACTGAAACGAACCGTTCAAAAGAAAATCCGTCAACTCTACTGGCAATACACAGAAAGCCTTATCACAGACACTGAAGCCAATGCAGACCACCCCCATCCAAATAAAAAATTCTGGTCCTTCATCCGGCAAAGGAAAACAGAACACACTGGTGTCGCCCCGCTCAAGATCAACGGGAAGCTTGTGACGGACAACAGAGCAAAAGCAGAAGAACTGAACAAACAGTTCCAGCAAGCCTTCAGCGCCCCAGAAACCCTCACTGATGAGGAAATAGCTGACCGTTGCCCAATGCCCCCTCTCAATAGCAGTATCCCACCATGTGAGGAAATTGAGATCTCAGAGGCAGGTGTACTGAAACTCCTGCAAGAGCTAGACCCCACCAAGGCCAGTGGTTCAGATGGCATCAGCCCCCGTGTCTTGAAAGAGGTGGCATCGGAGATCACACCGGCTCTGTCGCTGCTGTATCAGGCATCCCTGAACACAGGTGTGGTTCCGGCGGATTGGAGAGAGGCGCTCATCACCCCTGTCTTTAATAAAGGAGAGAGATACAATGCCGATAACTACAGGCCCATCTCCCTGACGAGTGTTCCCTGCAAGCTGCTGGAACACATAATTGTGAAGAACATCATGAGCTATGCAGAGAACAACCAAATCCTGCGGCCGGAACAGCATGGTTTCAGGAAACGCCACTCCTGCGAGTCCCAGCTCACTGGTTTTGTGGACGAGGCATCGGAGACACTGGAAAGAGGCCATCAAGAGGATGTGCTAATAATGGACTTCTCCAAAGCGTTTGACAAGGTCAGCCACGCCCTCCTCGTCTACAAGCTCCGTCAATACGGACTCGCAGAGAAGACAACCCAGTGGATCAAAAACTTCCTTGCTGATCGGATCCAGTCAGTCGTGGTGGGAGGAGTGAAATCGGATCCTACTCCTGTCCAGTCAGGAGTCCCCCAGGGGTCCGTGTTGGGTCCGTCCCTTTTCCTCCTATATATCAATGACTTGCCCGAGGGTCTTCAATCTACAGCACGCCTGTTTGCTGATGATACCATCTGCCATCAGGACATTCAAGCTTCCACTGATCAAAACCTACTTCAGGACGATCTTGACAGACTTGCCTCATGGGAAGACCGTTGGAAAATGGCTTTCCACCCCCAGAAATGCTCTGTCCTACATGCGACCAGGCGCAGAAAGACACTGGAGAAGGCCTATATCCTTCACGGACACCAGCTCCAGTGCGTGCCCCATGCAAAGTACTTGGGTGTCACGATTTCTGCTGATCTTAGGTGGGACACCCAAGTGAATGACATGGTCAGCAGGGCAAACAAAAGTCTGGGATTCCTGAGGAGGGCCTTGAAAGTGAACAACAAAAAAGTCAAGGAACAGGCCTTCAAAGCTATGGTGCGTCCCCTCCTGGAATACGCCAGTCCAGTCTGGGACCCCCACAACAAGAGCAGCATTGACGCCATCGAAAAAGTCCAGAGCCGAGCTGCAAGATGGGTGGCCCGAGACTACCGTCAGGCAACAAGATCGGCAGACCTCCTGAAAAACTTGAAATGGCCCCTTCTACAGACCCGTCGAACTGAAGCCCGTCTGACTACTTTCTTTAAATTCCACACAGATCTCCTCCAAATCAATTCCAAGTATCTTCCAACAAATACCCTGCAGAAGAAAAGTCTCCGTCAATCTCACTCAGCTTCATACGACATCCCTAGCCATAGAACTCAATACAGACAGTCCACTTTCTTTCCTCGCACTATCCCGCAGTGGAACGGCCTCCCCGAGGAAGTTGCCTCCACCCAGTCCTTGGAGGCCTTCAAGAGGGGCCTCCAAAAGCACCTCTACTAAACAACCATTCCTCTGTCTTCCCCTCCCCACCTCCAACCCCTGCATCCCCACACCTTAAAAAAACACACCCCAAAACACACAACAACAACAACAACACCACCACCACCAAAACAACCAAAAACAGATGCCCCCCCCCCCTTTATTTGCATGCATGTATTGTCACCTGAATACAAATACTCCTGTGCATGCATCATGTGGGGCCCGTGTTTCCCCGGTTGATCTGGGGGGACTAAGCGGTCGTGCATGACACTCTACATGCATCATGTGGGGCCCGGGTGTCGGGCATGACCTTTATCTCGTCTTTTCCCTCTATCACACCCACCCACCCCAACCCCCCTCCATCCCCCCTTCCCAAATCAAATCCTCACATATTTAACTTAATTCTTTCTACATGGTAAACTGTGTATCTGTGAATACTCAGTTATTTCCTGACTGTCTTGCAATCATTTCATTTCTTTATTTCTATTTCCCCATAATGTTATTATTTCGCTTTGTACTCTATCTCTTGCTATTTTTCTCTTTTTCGTACTACCCCCTAAAGTGCAGCAGAACCTTCAGCGTGTTGAAGTTGGCTGCCTAAGGAGAAGAAGAAGAAGAAGAAACCTTACTCGTCAGTCACATGACTTTCTGCTTCTTCGTTGGTCACTCACTGATTAGCCATCCACTAGTGGACCTGACAGAGGGAAAGGATGACACTGATTTATTAATTAACGTTGTTCTGAAGGCAAAAGACAGTTTGAACTATCATCGTGAACAAACGTGAGTATTAATTAACATTATTTTAAAAAAAAGTATTTTCTTTGTTCTGTTGGTTTCGTTCTGTTCATGACAAAGAAAAGGAGGAGGAAGAAGATTGTATATTCGTCACCACCCCCTCATGTTTACGATGCTCAATCTTAAAGTCTGCTTCTTTCAGTTTTATGAAAATAATCCGAGACTGAATCTACATTTTCTCGTATCATCTATGCTATCTTCGTTCTTTGTCTGTCTGTCTGTCTGTGTGATTCATTAACGATGCAATATTTTCTGCCATTTTTTAAGTTGTGTTTTTGAAAGACATTCTTCTTCGTAGGATGGTAGAAACTGCATAGGATGATGGGTAGTAGATAATGCTAAGGATGATGGATGGATGGTAGAAAATGCATGTTTGTCCACAGAACTTTAACATCAATTATTTCAAGAGTCCTGCCCTGGGGCGAGACTTTGCGCTATTGTCGCCTCTCTCTCTGTGTCTCTGTCTCTCTCAACCCCCCCCCCCCCCCCTCTCTCTCTCTGGTAGAGGTCGTGTCTCAGACTCGTGGGTTGTTTGACCACAAAACTTTAACATCAATTATCTCAAGAGACCTGCCCTTGGGCGAGACTTTGCGCTACTGTCGTCTCTCTCTCTCTCTCTCTCTCTCTCTCTCTCTCTCTCTCTCTCTCTCTCTCTCTCTCTCTCTCTCTCCTCTCTCTCTCTCTCTCTGTCCCTTACCTTGTTAACATTTTTTTTTCACCCCCCCCCCCTCTCCAATGTCATCTATGAGAACGTACAGGCCAGTTGAGCAGTCAAGCCTTGCCACAAATTCCCCTGTTGCCATGACAACAGTGTCACCATTCAAGGGTGTGGGCACTAGACCTTTGTCTTTGAACTTGAATGGTTCTGGCGAGCTATTGTATTAGGAGCTTAGATGTTCCAACGATTTGTTGCCCCCTCACCACCACCCGTCATCACAGTACCCCCAACCTCTCTCTCTCTCTCTCTCTCTCTCTCTCTCTCTCTCTCTCTCTCTCTCTCTCTCTCTCTCTCTCTCTCTCTCTCTCTCTCTCTCTCTCTCTCTCTCTCTCTCTCACGCACACACACACACACACACACACACACACACACACACACACACACACACACACACACACACACACACACACACACACACACACACACACACACACACACACACACACACACACACGCACACACACACACACACACACACACACACACACACACACACACACACACACGAGCACACAAAGAGAGAGAAACACAGAGAGAAAGAGAAGCATGGACAGCTCTACAGAAAGAAACAGAGACAAAGAGATGGAGACAGGTTTTAATGTTATCAATAAAATAGTTATTGTTTCGGGGGGAAAGTCTTGAAAGCTTCTACCTGAAAACAAACGTTTTTATCTTTATTTCTTATCTACTTCTCAGCTTCGCTACAGGTAAACATACAATTTGAAATGTTCCCTACGCAAAATTCGTTTATAATTCGCCACATGGACTTAGCTGTCGACGGGGCTGTGATGTTACACCTTCCCTGTTTGACCCTGTGTCCACTACGGTGTGTGTGTGTGTGTTATGTCTTTAATGATGTCATCACTCTATATGTCATAGCCCCAGAATCATGTTTTTTGCTTAAAGCAAATCAAGAAAGATAAGGTTTTTTTTTAATATCTGTAGACCATTCTTTTCAGACTGAGTCTTTGATTGTTTTTCATAATTCGCCCTATGTCAACCATTCATTTTGAATCGCTTTGTGTGTGTATTCTTTTATTTAGCAAACGAGCGATGGTACGATTGGGTCGCCATAGAAAGTGGAAAAAGTGATTGGTGGCCGACTTCATGTGTCTCCGTTCTCCACAGAAGAAGGGGCGGACAACGAGTGTCATCGTGACGTCATTATCACCTCCGTTCTGTGTGGCCAGCGATAGGGGGTGATGAGGGGGTGGGGTTGAAAAGGAGGAGCGAAAGTCATGTGAGTGGTCAAGCAAGGAAGACCTGTGTAATCCCGTGATACTGCGATGCCTTGGGACAGGCTCATTGGGACAGGCTCGTTCAGTGAACGAAATCATGCCGAAGTGGTGGCCAGTTTACAGTCTGAGAAAGTCGAAGTGTACTGCGATGCATTGGGAGAGGCTCGTTCAGTGAACGAAATCAGAGCGAAATAGTGGCCAGATACACAGTCTGAGAAAGTCGAAGTAGAGAAGAAGGAGGAGAAGAAGAAGAAGAAGGAGAAGACGAAGAAGGAGAAGAAGAAGAAGGAGAAGAAGAAGAAGAGAGCATTCGGAAACCATGGGGAAAACCAAGAAATCAGTGAGTACTCTTTTTCTATTTGTTCTCCCAGTTTCAAATGCAAACAATGTGTACTATTTAGCACTTTTGCCATCGCCAACTGTGTTGGTGGTGCGTGCGTTTGCTAAATCCTTGAGTTGCTACCAAAAACAATCTGTATTATTATGAATAAAATTTCGATTTTAAGCATTAAGGAATGAAGGTACCTCGTCTACATTTTTGAAGAATAAGTTTTGGATTTTTTACATTGTTGTGAATACAATTTCGATTTTAAACATTAAGGAATGAAGGTAACTCGTCTACATTTTTAAAGAACAAGTTTTGTATTTTTGTAGGCATGATCTAATCTCCAGTTACAAACGTATGATTTGGAGTAACGTTTCATACTGACTTTGTTTCAGGTCTAAAATAAAACTGCAGGTTTGTAGATAAACCAAATAAAAGATGTGATTTTGCCTTTGTCACATACCACAGCAGTGGCTGAATATGACTAATTAAGATAAACCAAGTAAAGGTTGTGATTTTGCCTTTATAACACAAAAATAGCAGAGGCTGAATTTCATGGATGTTGAAGATAAACCAACTATATACCAAGCAAATTGTTCAACGATTTTCGACCCAAACCAGCGCCAAAACGGAAGGTATTCCATCATTGTGTTACTAATATTGTCATGAGATGCTCTAACAATATATCCGATGCATGAACTAATCTCCAGTTACAAAAGTATGATTTGGAGTAACTTTTTATACTGACTTTATTTCAGGTCTGAAACAAAACTGCAGGTTTGTAGATAAACGAAATAAAGGATATGAGTTTGCCTTCTTAACTTACCATAGCAGAGGCTGAATATGGCTGCTTAAGATAAACCTAGCAATGGTTGTGATTTTGCCTTTTGTTCACAAAAATAGCAGAGGCTGAATTTCATTATTGTTGAAGATAAACCAACTATATACAAACCAGTTGTTCAACGTTTCTTCCACACAAACCAGTGCCAGGAAATCAGCATTTGGAAGGTAATCCATCAATGTGTCATTAAGAGTGTCCTGAGATGCCCTAACAATACTTATGATGCGTTGACTAACCGCCAGTTACAAAGCTAAAACTTTACTGCAGCAGCAACGCTATATGAGGAAGATTGTTTGGGTGCAAGTTTCAGGATAGTTACGGATACAGGTGCATTTTGAAGCTAAAGCTTATTTGTGACTTTCTTCCACAGCACTTGCAGAATGTTGATAAAGCAGTATTAGCTACCCTGTAGGACCTCAAGGATACGGATTACAGCAACATCAGATGGTGGTCTATTAACAGTAGGAAGGATGAAGAGAAATACACGGGTTTGGGGGTAAGTCCACGTGCTATTTTTCAATTCTACTCATTGGCATGCTTTGTTTTCAAATTGTAATAGACCATGAAACATCAGTGCAGAACTATGCTTGTCTCCTAGTAGGTTTTGGATTAACGTTTTATACTGACTTTCTTTCAGGTCTAAAATAAAACTGCAGGTTTGTAGATAAACCAAATACAAGATGTGAATTTGCCTTTGTCACATACCACAGCAGAGGCTGAATGTCTAATTAAGATAAACCAAGTAATGGTTGTGATTTTGCCTTTATAACACAAAAATAGCAGAGGCTGAATTTCATGGCTATTGAAGATAAACAATCTTCCTCATATAGTGTTGCTGCTGCAGTATACCAAGCGAGTTGTTCAACGATTTTCGACCCACACCAGCGCCAAAACAGAAGGTATTTCAACATTGTATTACTAACATTGTCATGAGATGCTCTAACAATATATCCGATGCATGAACTAATCTCCAGTTACAAAAGTATGATTTGGAGTAACTTTTTATACTGACTTTGTTTCAGGTCTCAAACAAAACTGCACGTTTGTAGATAAACCAAATAAAGGATGTGAGTTTGCCTTCTTAACTTACCATAGCAGAGGCTGAATAAGGCTCCTTTAGATAAACCTAGCAATGGTTGTGATTTTGCCTTTAGTTCACAAGAATAGCAGAGGCTGAATTTCATTAATGTTGAAGATAAGCCAACTACATACAAACGAGTTGTTCAACGTTTCTTCGACCCAAACCAGCGCCAAGAAATCAGCATTTGGAAGGTAATCCATCAATGTGTCATTAACCCCTTGACTGCCAGAGAAAATTAAAGAAAAAAATAATTGGTCAAATCATGCCACGAAAAAGACAATTGATAGAGCCAATCTGGCAAAATGGTCTGGGGATATTACTCTCTTGACTGTGTTAAAGAAAAATCCAGCAGATCAGAGTTATTCCTCTTCATCTGATGACGTCATCACTGATGTCACCAGGTCAGTACGTGATACGTTGGTGGCAGTCAAGGGGTTAAGAGTGCCCTGAGATGCCCTAACAATACTTCTGCTGCGTTGACTAACCTCCAGTTGCAAAGCTAAAACGTTACTGCAGCAGCAACGCTATATGAGGATGATTGTTTGGGTGCAAGTTTGAGGACAGTTACGGATACATGTGCATTTTGAAGCTAAAGCTTATTTGTGACTTTCTTCCACAGCACTTGCAGAATGTTGATAAAGCAGTATTGGCTACCCTGTAGGACCTCAAGGATACGGATTACAGCAACATCAGATGGTGGTCTATTAACAGCAGGAAGGATGAATATAAACACACGTGATATTTTTCAATTTTAATCATTGGCATGCTTTGTTTTCAAATTGTAATAGACCATGAAACATCAGTGCAGAACTATGTTTGTCACATAGTAGGTTTTGGATTAACGTTTTATACTGACTTTCTTTCAGGTCTAACATACAAATCCAGGTTTGTGAGATAAACCAAATAAAAGATGTGATTTTGCCTTTGTCACATACCACAGCAGAGGCTTACTATGACTAATTAAGATAAATCAAGTAAAGGTTATGATTTTGCCTTTATAACACACACATAGTAGAGGCTGCATTTCATGGCTGTTGAAGATAAACCAACTATATACCAAGCAAGTTGTTCAACGATTGTCGACCCAAACCAGCGCCAAACGCACACGACTCCCCCCCCCCCCCACACCACACACACACACACACACACAACACCATTGACCCCCCCCCCCCCCCCCACCCCCAACACAAACGTGCACACACACACACAAACACACACACACACACACACACACACACACACACACACACACACACACACACACACACACACACACACACACACACACACACACACACACACACACACACTGGGGGAGGGGTGTGTGTTCACAAACACATTTTTTATTTTACCGTTTTTCATATTTTGTGTTCTCGGCTGACTATATGAAATGTTCAGTTTTGAATGGATGCATACAACTTTATTTCCTTCATTAAATGAAATTGAGTAAAATAATGGTATAACAAATTCACAAGAGAGAGAGAGAGAGAGAGAGAGAGAGAGAGAGAGAGAGAGAGAGAGAGAGAGAGAGAGAGAGAGAGAGAGAGAGAGAGAGAGAGGTAGGCTATAAACAATTTTTCTTTTTTTTCAAACTTCAAATACTTTATTTTGCAAGGATAAGAATTTAGGATAAGAATCTATTCTTCCATTTTGTTCTTGGTTCTAAGAGAGAGAGAGAGAGAGAGAGAGAGAGAGAGAGAGAGAGAGAGAGAGAGAGAGAGAGAGAGAGAGAGAGAGAGAGGTAGGCTATAAACAATTTTTCTTTTTTGACAATAAAGATTTACCATAAGCAAGCATCCTATCTAAAACTCTCCTTGAGTTTACAGTTTACAGTCTGTGGCACAAGTTATGTTGGACACCCTTTTTAGTTGGTCACCATTGCCCTAACCCTAAGTTCAACATAAGACCTGGTG
>CM065688.1:48723805-48743805 GCA_017654935.2 Phymorhynchus buccinoides
GTTCAGTGAACGAAATCTTGCCGAAGTGGTGGCCTGTTTACAGTCTGAGAAAGTCGAAGTGTACTGCGATGCATTGGGAGAGGCTCGTTCAGTGAACGAAATCAGAGCGAAGTGGTGGCCAGTTTACAGTCTGAGAAAGTCGAAGTGTACTGCGATGCATTGGGAGAGGCTCGTTCAGTGAACGAAATCAGAGCGAAATGGTGGCCAGATACACAGTCTGAGAAAGTCGAAGTAGAGAAGAAGGAGGAGAAGAAGGAGAAGACGAAGAAGGAGAAGAAGAAGAAGGAGAAGATGAAGAGAGCATTCGGAAACCATGGGGAAAACCAAGAAATCAGTGAGTACTCTTTTTCCATTTTTCTCCCAGATTCAAATGCAAATAATGTGTACTATTTATCACTTTTGCCACTGTGTTGGTGGTGCGTGCGTTTGCTAAATCCTTGAGTTGCTACCAAAACCAATCTGTATTATTATGAATAAAATTTCGATTTTAAGCATTTAGGAATGAAGGTAACTCCTCTACATTTTTGAAGAATAAGTTTTGGATTTTTTACATTGTTGTGAATAAAATTTCGATTTTAAACATTAAGGAATGAAGGCAACTCGTCTACATTTTTAAAGAACAAGTTTGGGATTTTTTACTTTGTTGTGAAGGTTTAAATTAAAAGATAAGAAAATAAATATTTTGTTTCTAGTCCGTAACCCGCATTTTCCAGGCTACGGTTACGGGATTGTCGCAACACTTGACCATGTTCAGGAATAGTAACTCTTACTACTTGAATTTTTCGTCAACAAATTTATGCATTTTCTTATTTCGTATATTCAACACAAGAAGATTTCATTAAAACAAGGAATGGGGTTATTTATCCGAGTCATTTTTAGTTGTTTTTCAAGACACAACCACAATTTTTGCGTCCCGTGCTTAAGTCCCGTAAACGTAGCCTGGAGAATGTGGGTTATGGATCCGTAACCTCAGCCTCTGTTGTTTGTTTAAAACATTTGCGCTGTTAAATTATCGATATTTTCTTGTAAACAAAAATTAATTTTCGATTTTGAGACGAAGTTGTGAAACCACAAAATAAAACCTAAGGAACATTTTTACATTTCATTACTATCAAGCTAAACTTAAGGTTGTCTTCCCTGTGGTTTTATTTACAACCAAAGAAATTAATAAATATAGCGACTCCCATAAACATTAAACAGTGAAAGTTTTATAGAAGTTCTAGCATCAAACATCAATAGAACTGATGGTCCGAGTTCTTGTGCGATCTAAACATGCCTTTTAACAATGATTCATCTATTGGGGTTTTCTCACCTGTACTACCAAATGAAGTTATATTTGATATGCTTTTGGACTTGCAACCATGATTATTTCAAACCATTTTTTGTTAGATTTATTTGTGCACCTCCTTTATTTGGCCAAAGAACCATTGACGTAGTATCAAACTTATTACGAAAACTAATAACTTGTATGAAAAAAGACTGCAGAAATATAAAAAGCATAACCCCCTTTTTATATTATTTGCAGTCTTTTTCAATACAAGTTATTAGTTGTTGCAATAAGTTCAATGATACGTTTTGACTCCAAGCCATCGCAATATTGTAATGTGCATTTAGCCCTTTTGGGGGCAATTTAAAAAAAGGTCCTTTAAGGATTAAATGGATAGGGTAAAATATACGTGTCAAATGGAAAACAAATCGCCTTTATTTACGACGTCGGTATTATCATTCAGTGGCGTGCAAAAGTTGAAAATGTATGAAACAAATCTAAAAGGCTTAGTGAAGGGATATTTTGGTCTATTATTACAAGTTTGCAAAAGTCGAACATTTATAATACAAGTTAAAAGCTTTGTTGTAATTAAGTAGAGGGATATTTTGTTTATTATTAGCGGTTTGCAAAAGTCGAACATTTATCATACAAGTGAAAAGCTTTGTTGTTAGGAAGTGGGGGGATATTTTCGTCTATTATTAGCGGTTTGCAAAATCCAAAATTTATAATACAAATTTAAAATGATAAAAGGTTTGTTTTAACCCTTTTACCGCCAGCCAGTTTTCAGCCACAAATTGCCATTAAATTTACCTCGGTAGAGAACAAAATCCATCTCCAGTGTTGGGGATTCTTCTGTGACAGATATAAAATAAGGTCTATCCTTACTTCCCAAAACTAAGACAATAGGGTATTTGGATAATATACCCCAATTTGATGCCTTTTAGTGACATGGGTGTTAAATCACTGTGGTGCTAAAATGCGACTTTGGCGGTGAAAGGGTTAAAGAAGTGAAGGGATATGTTGGCGGTTTTCTTTTAATTTTCAACTCATCACTTTGTAGATTAATTCAAAACAGAGGGTAACACTTTTAACTTTTTGTGAGTATCAAATAGTCATTTTCCCCCCGTGGGGATACCGGGGGGATCTTTTGTACAAATAGTTCCTCCACCTTCTGGAAGTTCTGTGCTTGTAACTTCCTCTAATTCTGTCATTCTCTTTGACTCTGCCTTTTCCCTTTGCTTACTGTTATCTGTTATCTGTTATCTTTCTATCTCACTGGTCCATTCTCCTGCCTTTTTTCTATAAATTCTTACAAAGATTTCTTCAGCCGAAGTTGGACATGCTGGGCCTAACTATTTGTTAGTTAGGCGCATAACGGCAGCATGACGCATCTACGCTCATATGACAGGAAACGAGCGAACGAAGAAGAAGAAAGAAATAGTCATTCTTTGTTTTACTTCCTGTTTGTTATTCTTATTTATTTTCCCGTTTCTTATATTATAGTGTTTCTAAGCAAATTGAATTAGATTAACTCGATTTTTTTGTTCCCGAAGGAAGCTTCAGGAAGTATTATTTTAATTTTTCATCCGTCCGTGCGTTCGTGATTTTTTCGCTAACTGTTCAATCTGTTTTGAACAATTCCGGTATACAAGTTCAATATCATAGTTATTAGCTATCAACTGAATGCTTCAGTTTTATTTTAAGGTCACGGTCACGCCGGTTACGGGGTTCAAGCCCTGAAAACGTGATCCGTGTTTGAAAAACAAGTGAGGACACTATATTAAGTGAGGACAGTATATTGATAGAACAAAGTCCATATCCAGAATTATGTTCTGATATCTTTTGTCCACTTGCCATAAATTATTACAATGTTGTCTCATCATCTATAAACCTTTTGTGTCCACCTCTCATCCCCCCCTACCCCCCACCTCATTTAACTCTGTTTAAAGTGTGGGCTGCAGCAGTACCCGAGGTTCAATAATCTATCGTCAGTATCAGTATCAATCCACCCTCTTTCTGCTTAAGTGAGCTATGTTTACTAATTATCTGGATTAACTGGGATTAGTTGATCTTGCCCAGTGAAAGTTCTTTAATCTGTAGGCAGTAATCATTGCTGTGTTTTGATAACCCATCGTCAATCAGTATCAATATCAAGTCGCTCTCTTTTTCTTTAAGAGAGCTATGATTGCCAATTATCTGGTTTAAATAGAGTCAGTTTATCTTGCTCGTTAATATGCTCGAACTGGGAGTGAGCATGTGTCACCACTTGTCACAAACCTTGGCATGCATTTGAGACACAGGGTAGGCATTGTTGACATGTGCTTGTCACACGGGGTAGCTACTGTTAGCATACCACGGGGTAGCTATTGTTAGCATGCTCACTGTGTCAGAGAGTGTCTCAGAGGCAGGCCTTTACTTAATTAGATAGTAGGCCTAAGGGGGTGGGAACCCATGCGCCGTGTGCCCCCAGGGGCCGTACAGTTTAAACGAAAGCGTGGGAAACGATTGGTATCATAGTACCGATCCCATATGTCGTCACGTGAATAACGTGTTCACGATTGGGATTGGGAAGGTTGAAAATATGGGCTCGAAAATACTCTATATGATGATCAATGTTAGCATTATTGATGCTGAACACAGAACAGAATCACATTTGACTTCAACGCGAACATCAAGCCAGACTCGGCTCACATCAGTACTACAACATAATATTATGATGATAGCTTTTTAACGACTGTTTCTTTACACTAAATTTAAATGTAACTGGGATTCGAACAAACACACTGAAATACTGCGCTGCCCAACTCTATCAGATTTTAACCATCCTTTTTAATCAGTCTCTTAGTCAGTGCAAAATTCCGTCATTGTGGAAAACGTCATGTATTATACCTGTGCCAAAGAAAACGCCTGTGACATGTATGAATGATCTCCGTCCTGTAGCATTAACTTCTGCAGTCATTAAAGTGTTTGAAAGAGCTGTACTTGTCCATTTGCATGATTTTGTTAAACCCTTTGTTGACCCCATGCAGTTTGCCTACAGAAAGAACAGAGGTGTGGATGATGCCATTCTTTTTGTCTTGAACAAAGTGTATGAACACCTTGACAAAGCAAATACCTCTGTTCGTGTTCTGTTCTTTGCAGCCTCACATTTTAGCCAAGAAACTCATGAGCATGAAACTGCCCTTTCCAACTATTTTATGGGTACTTGAATAATTGACCAATAGGCCTGAGTTCGTGAAACTTAACAATTCCATTTCTAATGTTTTGGCCACTAACACTGGTGCGCCCCAAGGTACAGTGCTGTCACCTTTTTTGTTTACTATTTACACAGATGAATGTAGAAATGCTGTTGACAACTGTCCCCTTGCAAAATTCGCAGATGACTCGGCTTTGACAGGACTGATTACTAACGACGACGACACTGACTACAGGAACCAAGTCGACAACTTTGTCCAATGGTGTGACGATAATTACCTTGTACTTAATGTAAAGAAAACGAAAGAACTTGTTATTGATTTCAGGAAAAAGTCCCCAGTACTAAGTCGGATCACGATAAAAAATGAAATTGTTGAACAGGTTGATACCTACAAATATCTTGGTGTGACTATAGATAAAAACCTCTCTTGGTGTGAACATTCTAGTGCTCTTTTAAGAAAACTCAACAGCCGTATGTACTGTCTTCGTAAAATGAGATCTTTTAACGTTCGTACTGAAATCCTTCAAATGTTTTATTATTCTGTGATCTGTAGTGTTTTATCCTTTGGTGCTGTGTGTTGGGGAGGGAACATTTCAAAACAAGACAAAGGTCGACTAGATAAAGTTATAAAGAAAGCGGGTGGGGTGGTGGGCAAAAAACAAAAACCCTTTGACGACATGTACAACAGAAAACTGACTGACAAACTGAGGACGATCATGACTGACGAGACACACCCCTTACATGACGACATTGACAGCAGACGATCGGACAGAAGCGACAGACTGCGAGCCCCACGTGCAAGAACATCAGGCACTTAAACTCTTTCATTCCCTCTGCCATCCGTCTGTATAATTCGAATGTAGGCCAGCTGTCTTAACGTGTCATTGGGTGTGTGTGCGCGCGTGTGTGTGTGTGTGTGTGTGTGTGTGTGTGTGTGTGTGTGTGTGTGTGTGTGTGTGTGTGTGTGTGTGTGTGTGTGTGTGTGTGTGTGTGTGTATAAACCGACTTCGGTGCTATGCTTTGTTGCTGCTGTTGTTTTTAATTTGTGATACTTATGTATATATTATATTAATTGATTTATATTGTTTATTAATTTGTGGTGAAGTTTAACGTGGTGACAGCCCTGGCATGGCCTTGTAATCTTAATATTAATCTTAATTGGTTCATCTATTTTAGGTAAATATTAGTAGTGTTTATGAGTGTACGTTTTTCATGTTTTTCACATAATTCTAATCAAATTCTCTCCCTCTTTTATTTAATTCCTTGATGATGTTATATGCATTTTATTGTCTTAACTGTGGTGTTTCGATTTATGTAATCTGAATGTTTTTAGTATTGTTTATCGAGCCTGTGATCGCACAATTTAATTTCCACACAAGGATGAATAAAGTTGTATTGAATTGAATTAATAATCCTAATAAAATAAATGACTAATTAAGATAAACCAAGTAAAGGTTGTGATTTTGCCTTTATAACACACAAATAGCAGAGGCTGAATTTCATGACTATTGAAGATAAATCAAGTATATACCAAGCAGGTTGTTCAACGATTTTCTACCCAAACCAACGCCAAAGCGGAAGGTATTCCATCATTGTGTTTCTAACTTTGTCCTGAGATGCTCTAACAATATATCCAATGGATGATCTAATCTCCTGTTACAAACGTATGATTTGGAGTAACGTTTTATACTGACTTTGTTTCAGGTCTAAAATAAAACTGCAGGTTTGTAGACAAACCAAATGAAGGTTGTGTTTTTGCCTTTGTCACATTCCACAGCAGAGGCTGAATGTGACTAATTAAGATAAACCAAGTAATGGTTGTGATTTTGCCTTTTGTTCACAAAAATAGCAGAGGCTGAATTTCATGGCTGTTGAAGATAAACCAACTATATACCAAGCAAATTGTTCAACGATTTTCGACCCAAACCAGCGCCAAGACGTAAGGTATTCCATCATTGTGTTACTAACATTGTCATGAGACGCTCTAACAATATATCCAATGCATGAACTAATCGCCAGTTACAAAAGTATGATTTGGAGTAACATTTTATACTGACTTTGTTTGAGGTCTCAAACAAAACAGCAGTTTTGTAGATAAACCAAATAAAGGATGTGATTTTACCTTCTTAACTTACCATAGCAGAGGCTGAATATGGCTGCTTAAGATAAACCTAGCAAGGGTTGTGATTTTGCCTTTATAACACAAAAATAGCAGAGGTTGAATTTCATGGCTGTTGAAGATAAACCAACTATATACAAACCAGCATTTGGAAGGTAATCCATCAATGTGTCATTAAGAGTGTCCTGAGATGCCCTAACAATACTTCTGATACGTTGACTAACCTCCAGTTACAAAGCTAAAACTTTACTGTAGCAGCAACGCTATATCAGGAAGATTGTTTGGGTGCACGTTTGAGGACAGTTACGAATACATGTGCATTTTCAAGCTAAAGGTTATTTTTTGACTTGTTCTACAGCACTTGCAGAATGTTGATGAAGCAGTATTGGCTACACTGTAGGACCTCAAGGATACGGATTACAGCAACATCAGATGGTGGTCTGTTAACAGCAGGAGGGATGAAGAGAAACACACGGGTTTGGTGGTAGGTCCACGTGCTATTTTTCAATTCTAATCATTGGCATACTTTGTTTTCAAATTGTAATAGACCATAAAACATCAGTGCAGAACTATGCTTTTCTCCTAGTAGGTTTTGGATTAACGTTTTATACTGACGTTATTTCAGGTCTAACATACAAATCCAGGTTTGTGAGATAAACCAAATAAAAGATGTGATTTTGCCTTTGTCACATACCACAGCAGAGGTTGAATATGACTAATTAAGATAAACCAAGTAAAGATTGTGATTTTGCCTTTATAACATAAAAATAGCAGAGGCTGAATTTCATAGCTGTTGAAGATAAACCAACTATATACCAAGCAGGCTGTTCAACGATTTTCGACCGAAACCAGCACCCAAACGGAAGGTTTTCCATCATTGTGTTACTAACATTGTCCTGAGATGCTCTAACAATATATCCAATGCATGAACTAATCTCCAGTTACAAAAGTATGATTTGGAGTAACTTTTTTTATACTGACTGTTTCAGGTCTAAAATAAAACTGCAGGTTTGTAGACAAACCAAATAAAGGATATGATTTTTCCTTTGTCAAATATCACAGCAGAGGCGGAATATGACTAATTAAGATAAACCAAGTAATGGTTGTGATTTTGCCTTTATAACACAAAAATAGCAGAGGTTGAATTTCATGGCCGTTGAAGATAAACCAACTATACACAAACCAGTTGTTCAACGTTTCTTCGACTCAAACCAGCGCCAACAAATCAGCATTTGGAAGGTAATCCATCAATGTGTCATTAAGAGTGTCCTGAGATGCCCTAACAATACTTCTGATGCGTTGACTAACCTCCAGTTACAAAGCTAAAACTTTACTGCAGCAGCAACGCTATATCAGGAAGATTGTTTGGGTGCACGTTTCAAGACAGTTACGGATACATGTATTGGCTACCCTGTAGGACCTCAAGGATACGGATTACAGCAACATCAGATGGTGGTCTGTTAACAGCAGGAGGGATGAAGAGAAACACACGGGTTTGGGGGTAGGTCCACGTGCTATTTTTCAATTCTAATCATTGGCATACTTTGTTTTCAAATTGTAATAGACCATAAAACATCAGTGCAGAACTATGCTTTTCTCCTAGTAGGTTTTGGATTAACGTTTTATACTGACGTTATTTCAGGTCTAACATACAAATCCAGGTTTGTAGATAAACCAAATAAAAGATGTGATTTTGCCTTTGTCACATACCACAGCAGAGGCTGAATATGACTAATTAAGATAAACCAAGTAAAGATTGTGATTTTGCCTTTATAACATAAAAATAGCAGAGGCTGAATTTCATAGCTGTTGAAGATAAACCAACTATATACCAAGCAGGTTGTTCAACGATTTTCGACCGAAACCAGCACCCAAACGGAAGGTTTTCCATCATTGTGTTACTAACATTGTCCTGAGATGCTCTAACAATGTATCCAATGCATGAAGTAATCTCCAGTTACAAAAGTATGATTTGGAGTAACTTTTTTTATACTGACTGTTTCAGGTCTAAAATAAAACTGCAGGTTTGTAGATAAACCAAATAAAGGTTGTGATTTTGCCTTTGTCACATACCACAGCAGAGGCTGAATATGACTAATTAAGATAAACCAAGTAATGGTTGTGATTTTGCCTTTATAACACAAAAATAGCAGAGGCTGAATTTCATGGCTGTTGAAGATAAACCAACTATATACAAACCAGTTGTTCAATGTTTCTTCGACTCAAACCAGCGCCAACAAATCAGCATTTGGAAGGTAATCCATCAATGTGTCATTAAGAGTGTCCTGAGATGCCCTAACAATACTTCTGATGCGTTGACTAACCTCCAGTTACAAAGCTAAAACTTTACTGCAGCAGCAACGCTATATCAGGAAAATTTTGTTGGGTGCAGGTTTGAGGACAGTTACGAATACATGTGCATTTTGAAGCTAAAGGTTATTTTTTGACTTGTTCTACAGCACTTGCAGAATGTTGATGAAGCAGTATTGGCTACACTGTAGGACCTCAAGGATACGGATTACAGCAACATCAGATGGTGGTCTATTAACAGTAGGAAGGATGAAGAGAAACACACGGGTTTGGGGGTAATTCCAAGTGCTATTTTTCAATTCTAATCATTGGCATACTTTTCAAATTGTAATAGACCATAAAACATCAATGCAGAACTATGCTTTTCTCCTAGTAGGTTTTGGATTAACGTTTTATACTGACTTTCTTTCAGGTCTAACACAGAAATCCAGGTTTGTGAGATAAACCAAATAGAAGATGTGATTTTGCCGTTGTCACATACCACAGCAGAGGCTGAATATGACTAATTAAGATAAACCAAGTAAAGGTTGTGATTTTGCCTTTATAACACAAAAATAGCAGAGGCTGAATTTCATGACTGTTGAAGATAAAGCAAGTATATACCAAGCAGGTTGTTCAACGATTTTCTACCCAAACCAACGCCAAAGCGGAAGGTATTCCATCACTGTGTTACTAAGTTTGTCCTGAGATGCTCTAACAATATATCCAATGCATGATCTAATCTCCTGTTACAAACGTATGATTTGGAGTAACGTTTTATACTGACTTTGTTTCAGGTCTAAAATAAAACTGCAGGTTTGTAGATAAACCAAATGAAGGTTGTGTTTTTGCCTTTGTCGCATTCCACAGCAGAGGCTGAATATGACTAATTAAGATAAACCAAGTAATGGTTGTGATTTTGCCTTTATAACACAAAAATAGCAGAGTCTGAATTTCATGGCTGTTGAAGATAAACCAACTATATACCAAGCAAGTTGTTCAACGATTTTCGACCCAAACCAGCGCCAAGACGTAAGGTATTCCATCATTGTGTTACTAACATTGTCCTGAGATGCTCTAACAATGTATCCAATGCATGAACTAATCTACAGTTACAAAAGTATGATTTGGAGTAACTTTTTTTATACTGACTGTTTCAGGTCTAAACTAAAACTGCAGGTTTGTAGATAAACCAAATAAAGGATATGATTTTATACTGACTTTGTTTGAGGTCTCAAACAAAACAGCAGGTTTGTAGATAAACTAAATAAAGGATGTGATTTTGCCTTCTTAACTTACCATAGCAGAGGCTGAATATGGCTGCTTAACATAAACCTAGCAATGGTTGTGATTTTGCCTTTAGGTCACAAAAATAGCAGAGGCTGAATTTCATGGCTGTTGAAGATAAACCAAAATATATACAAACCAGTTGTTCAACGTTTCTTCGACACAAACCAGCGCCAATAAATCAGCATTTGGAAGGTAATCCATCAATGTGTAATTAAGAGTGTCCTGAGATGCCCTAACAATACTTCTGATGCGTTGACTAACCTCCAGTTACAAAGCTAAAACGTTACTGCAGCAGCAACGCTATATCAAGAAGATTGTTTGGGTGCAAGTTTGATGACAGTTACGAATACATGTGCATTTTCAAGCTAAAGGTTATTTTTTGACTTGTTCTACAGCACTTGCAGAATGTTGATAAAGCAGTATTGGCTACACTGTAGGACCTCAAGGATACGGATTACAGCAACATCAGATGGTGGTCTGTTAACAGCAGGAGGGATGAAGAGAAACACACGGGTTTGGGGGTAAATCCAAGTGCTATTTTTCAATTCTAATCATTGGCATACTTTGTTTTCAAATTGTAATAGACCATAAAAGATCAGTGCAGAATTATGCTTTTCTCCTAGTAGGTTTTGGATTAACGTTTTATACTGACTTTCTTTCAGGTCTAACATACAAATCCAGATTTGTGAGAAAAACCAAATAAAAGATGTGATTTTGCCTTTGTTACATACCACAGCAGAGGCTGAATATAACTAATTAAGATAAACCAAGTAAGGGTTGTGATTTTGCCTTTATAACACAAACATAGCAGATGCTGAATTTCATGGCTGTTGAAGATAAATCAACTATATACCAAGCAAGTTGTTCAACGATTTTCGACCGAAACCAGCACCCAAACGGAAGGTATTCCATCAATGTGTTACTAACATTGTCCTGAGATGCTCTAACAATATGTCCAATGCATAATGGTTGTGATTTTGTCTTTATAACACAAAAATACAACAACAGGTTTTGGATTAACGTTTTATACTAACTTTCTTTCAGGTTTACCATACAAATCCAGGTTTGTGAGATAAACCAAATAAAAGATGTGATTTTGCCTTTGTCACATACCACAGCAGAGGCTGAATATGACTAATTAAGATAAACCAAGTAAAGGTTGTGATTTTGCCTTTATAACACAAACATAGCAGAGGCTGAATTTCATGGCTGTTGAAGATAAACCAACTATATACAAAGGAAGTCGTTCAATGATTTTCGACCCAAACCAGCGCCTAAGCGGAAGGTATTCCATCATTGTGTTACTAACTCTGTCCTGAGATGCTCTAACAATATATCCAATGCATGATCTAATCTCCAGTTACAAACGTATGTTTTGGAGTAACTTTTTATACTGACTTTGTTTCAGGTCTAACATACAAATCCAGGTTTGTAGATAAACCAAATAAAGGATGTGATTTTGCCTTTGTCACATACCACAGCAGAGGCTGAATATGACTAATTAAGATAAACCAAGTAATGGTTGTGATTGTGCCTTTATAACACAAAAATAGCAGAGGCTGAATTTCATGGCTGTTGAAGATAAACCAACTATATACCAAGCAAGTTGTTCAACGATTTACGACCGAACCCAGCACCAAAATGGAAGGTATTCCATCATTGTGTTACTAACATTGTCCTGAGATGCTCTAACAATATATTCGATGCATGAACTAATCTCCAGTTACAAAATTATGATTTGAAGTAACCTTTTATACTGACTTTGTTTCACGTCTCAAACAAAACTGCAGTTTTGTAGATAAACCAAATAAAGGATGTGATTTTGCCTTTAGGTCACAAAAATAGCAGAGGCTGCATTTCATTAATGTTGAAGATAAACCAACTATATACAAACCAGTTGTTCAACGTTTCTTCGACACAAACCAGCGCCAAGAAATCAGCATTTGGAAGGTAATCCATCAATGTGTCATTACGAATGTCTGAGATGCACTAACAATACTTCTGATGCGTTGACTAACCTCCAGTTGCAAAGCTAAAGCTTTACTGCAGCAGCAACGCTATATCAGGAAGATTGTTTAGGTGCAAGTTTCAGGACAGTTACGGATACATGTGCATTTTGAAGCTAAAGCTTATTTCTGACTTTCTTCTACAGCACTTGCAGAATGTTGATAAAGCAGTATTGGCTACCCTGTAGGACCTCAAGGATACGGATTACAGCAACATCAGATGGTGGTCTATTAACAGCAGGAAGGATGAAGAGAAACACACGGGTTTGGGGGTAAGTCCACGTGCTATTTTTCAATTTTAATCATTGACATTCTTTGTTTTCAAATTGTAATAGACCATGAAACATCAGTGCAGAACTATTTGTCTCCTAGTAGGTTTTGGATTAACGTTTTATACTGACTTTCTTTCAGGTCTAACATACAAATCCAGGTTTGTAGATAAACCAAATAAAAGATGTGATTTTGCCTTTGTCACATACCACAGCAGAGGCTGAATATGACTAATTAAGATAAACCAAGTAAAGAAGTAAAGGTTATGATTTTGCCTTTATAACACACAAATAGCAGAGGCTGAATTTCATGGCTGTTGAAGATAAACCAACTATATACCAAGCAAGTTGTTCAACGATTTTCGACCCAACCCAGCGCCAAAGCGGAAGGTATTCCATCATTGTGTTACTAACTCTGTCCTGAGATGCTCTAACAATATATCCAATGCATGATCTAATCTCCAGTTACAAACGTATGATTTGGAGTAACTTTTTATACTGACTTTGTTTCAGGTCTAAAATAAAACTGCAGGTTTGTAGATAAACCAAATAAAAGATGTGATTTTGCCTTAGTAACATACCACAGCAGAGGCTGCATATGACTAATTAAGATAAACCAAGTTATGGTTGTGATTTTGCCTTTATAACACAAAAATAGCAGAGCCTGAATTTCATGGCTGTTGAAGATAAACCAACTATATACCAAGCAGGTTGTTCAACGAGTTTCGACCGAAACCAGCGCCAAAATGAAGGTATTCCATCATTTTGTTACTAACATTGTCATGAGATGCTCTAACAATATATCCGATGCATGAACTAATCGACAGTTACAAACTTTTTATACTGAGTTTGTTTTAGGTCTAAAATAAAACTGCAGGTTTGTAGATAAACCAAATAAAGGATGTGATTTTGCCTTCTTAACTTACCATAGCAGAGGCTGAATATGGCTGCTTAAGATAAACCTAGCATTTCATTGTTGTGACTTTGCCTTTAGGTCACAAAAATAACAGAGACTGAATTTCATTAATGTAGAAGATAAACCAAAATATATACAAACCAGTTGTTCAACGTTTCTTCGACACAAACCAGCGCCAATAAATCAGCATTTGGAAGGTAATCCATCCATGTGTCATTAAGAGTGTCCTGAGATGCCCTAACAATACTTCTGATGCGTTGACTAACCTCCAGTTACAAAGCTAAAACTGTACTGCAGCAGCAACGCTATATCAGGAAGATTGTTTGGGTGCAAGGTTCAGGACAGTTATGGATACATGTGCATTTTGAAGCTAAAGCTTATTTCTGACTTTCTTCTACAGCACGTGCAGAATGTTGATAAAGCAGTACTGGCTACCCTGTAGGACCTCAAGGATACGGATTACAGCAACATCAGATGGTGGTCTATTAACAACAGGAATGATGAAAAGAAACACACGGATTTGGGGGTAAGTCCACATGCTATTTTTTAAAAACTAAAATTTAAACTTCTAATTTAAAATTCTAATCATTGGCATTCTTTGTTTTCAAATTGTAATAGACCATGAAATATGAGTGCAGAACTATGTTTGTCGCCCAGTAGGTTTTGGATTAACGTTTTAAACTGACTTTCTTTCAGATCTAACACACAAATCCAGGTTTGTAGATAAACCAAATAAAATATGTGATTTTGCTTTCGTAACATACCCCGTGCTATTTTTTACTGACTTTCTTTCAGGTCTAACACACAAATCCAGGTTTGTAGTTAAACCAAATAAAAGCTGGTTTGGGTCGAAACTCGGTGAACAACTTGCTTGGTATATAGTTGTTTTATCTTCAACAGCCATGAAATTCAGCCTCTGCTATTTTTGTGTTATAAAGGCAAAATCACAACCATTACTTGGTTTATCTTAATTAGTCATATGCAGCCTCTGCTGTGGTATGTGACAAAGGCAAAGTCACATCTTTTATTTGGTTTATCTACAAACCTGGATTTGTATGTTAGACCTGAAAGAAAGTCAGTATAAAACGTTAATCCAAAACCTACTAGGCGACAAACATAGTTCTGCACTGTTGTGCAATGATCACTGTTAATTGGTCAACGATTGATGCGTGTATGTATCTTATTAACTGACTCAGGTTGAAACTAGATTGAAAAGTTATCAAATGTAGCATTCGAGAATCACCCGCAGCGTTACACTTGTTTTCAAAGGCCCTGGCCCTAAATGGTAGATCTGTAATAAAAATAATAATAATAATAATTAATAATGCTTATATAGCGCATAATCTTGCAAAGCAACTCAATGCGCTTTTCATTCACCATTCGTACAGACATTTGTAACAGACTGGTTCACGTATCCTCACCATACACACTATGAAAATGAATACATTAGAGAATGCATTGCATATAATCATAACACAACACACTAACACCCACCTCACTTCAACACTCCCCCCCACACCAACCATAGCCCCCCCCCCCCCCCATCCCCACCCCCGCCCCCCTACTCCCCACCCCCACCCCATACACACACGCGCACGCGTTAACCTCATGCTCAACGTCAATGAGCTGGAAGACAAGAGTGGGGAAAGGATCATAGACTTTACAGAGAGAAAGCTTTCATGAAGAAGTGGGTTTTTAGTTGGGACTTGAAGGAAGGAAGAGTGGACTGGTTACCCAGCCTATTGCACAAGTTTGATCTTCCTATCATTATTTCTTCATGGTGATATGCTGTTAACAACGCCCCTCCCCCCCCCACAGGTGTGTGTGTGTGTGTGTGTGTGTGTGTGTGCGTGTGCGTGCGTGCGCGTGCGCGTGTGCGTGCGTGCATGTGTGTGCGTTTGTGTGTGTATGTGTGTTTGAGTTGAAGCGCCCCAAAAGGCACATTTATAATACCCAGCCAACATTCCCACCTGATTTCATCTTGGGAACTTAATTTTTCCGACCCCCCGATTTTCTTTGTCCAGCGATCTCATTGACCTTGACCTTGACCTTGACCTTGATTGGTCAACAATATTCGGAAGGAGCATAAGCCAAACCACCTTCATACCAAGTTTCAACATCCTATGTCGATTGGTGCCTGAGATATGGCTAAAAATTGTTTTTCGGTTTTCAAGGTCGTACGTCAAGGTCATTACCTTGACCTTGACACCAAAAGGCACATGTACAGTACCTAGCCTACATGCACATCAAGTTTCATCTTCCTATCTTTATTCCTTCATGGTGATATGCTGTTATCTTGGGAACTCCATTTTTCTGACTCCCCGATTTTCAGGGTCCAGCGATCTCCTCGACCTCGACCTTGATTGGTCAACAATATTCGGAAGGAGCGTAAGCCAAACCACATTCATACCAAGTTTAAACATCATATGTCGACTGGTGCCCGAAAATATGGCTAAAGATATTTTTTCAGTTTTCAAGGTCGTACGTCAGGGTCATGACCTTGACCTTGACACCAAAAGGCACATCTACAGTACCTTGCCTACATGCACATCTATGGCATTCCAAACGTCAAACAATTATTTGCATGATTTTTAGTGGTAAAATGAGGCACTTTCCTCATTCTGTGCACACAATTCATTCTGTGGTGCACACAATTCATTATGTGGTGCACATAATTCATTCTGTGGCACGCACAATTCATTCTGTAGGACAGAATTCATTCTGTGGCACACACAATTCATTCTGTAGGACAGAATTAATTATGTGCACAAAATTTATTCTGTGGGATACACATTTCATTTTCTGCGCAGAATGAATTCTGTGTCCCACAGAATAAATTTTGTGCACAGAATGAATTCTGTTATCCCACAGAATGAATTCTGTCGTACAGAATGAATTATGTCCTACAGAATAAATTCTGTCCTATAGAATGAATTCTGTCCTATAGAATGAATTCTGTGGGAAACACAATTCATTCTATGGAGAACGAGGCTCATTTGCATATGACGTTGATTGTAGGTACCTAGGGAGTTTTCATTCCAAACCTTTCTTATACTTCCAATGTTTTAAACAAATCTATCAAATGTAAACAAAGCTATCATAACTATTTCATTCATATAAGACAGATTTTCCCCTCATCATTAATTAACACACTAACTGCTCCCTTGAGGAGCTTAGTAGGTCAATGTCTAACACCCGTGACGTCACTTTGTATGCGAATGAGCCTCGTTCTCCATAGAATGAATTGTGTTTCCGACAGAATGAATTCTGTTAGTACAGAATTTATTCTGTAGGACACAGAATTCATTCTGCGCACAAAATGAAATGTGTATCTCACAGAATAAATTTGGTGCACATAATGAAATATGTGTCTAAGTTATAGAATGAATTCTGTCCTACAGAATGAATTCTGTCCTACAGAATGAATTGTGTGTGCCACAGAATGAATTCTGTCGTACAGAATGAATTCTGTCCTACAGAGTGAATTGTGTGTGCCACAGAATGAATTCTGTGCATACAATGAATTGTGTGCATCACAGAATGAATTGTGTGCACAGAATGAGGAAAGTGCCTCATTTTACCACTAAAAATCGTGCAAATAATTGTTTGACGTTTGGAATGCCATACACATCAAGTGTCATCTTCCTATCTTTATTCCTTCATGGTGATATGCTGTTAACACCCCCCCCCCCCCCCCCCCACCACACGCACAGCCACTTACACAACAAAAACAATATCACCTTCGCTCCGTAAACTCCGCGGGTGATAAAGAATGTGATTTCAGTATGAAACTTTGAGACGGGTTTGTCTTGAGGCTGAGAATTATGAAACGTTGTCTGTCGATGATTGACACCGAAGAGCGGATGAGTTAGCACGGTTATAAAGTTGTGACTGCCGTCACAATGCTTTAGCACGTCCCGTCCACACCGTTTCATTCGTTTCCTTCTCGTCTTTCTGTCTTCCAGCAAATGAAAAAAATGATGCTTTACGTCCTCTCGGTCTGAAACGGACACATATGGGACATTTGTAAATACAAAAGATGGTGGGAACGATACTGGAGGCAATGCCCGGAGGCAGTGCAACTCCAGTAAAGTCCCGATTTTTTAACAATACAGATAGGTGTAGCGCGTAACCACGCCTCGGTTAAACCTCATCGGCTAGGGCACCGCTACAAGTGACATCTTTTCTGTCTTCCAGCGCCACCCCCTATTCCTTATCTATCTGTTCCATTGTCTTCTTTCCGCATTGTGGCAGTTGCCGTGTACTAGTTCACAAGAACAAAAACAAGAACAAGAACGTTTTTATTGTTATAAGAAAACCAGAGGTTCTGTGGGACACAAATGATTAAAACATTGACGACACCATTATGCTGGTGCACGTCATTGTCATTTAGTCACAGACACTTGCGAAACTCGGGTTGCTCCCGCTTGTGGTGGTGAACTTGTGCCGTGAGCCCAGCTCTCCCCAGTTTGGTGAGACCATGGATTATATATTAACAATGTAGTGTCCATGGTGAGACTAAATTAGCCCCACCTTAGCGTCTTCGTGTTTGTCGAGGCCAGCTTGTATGACTCCTAGGAGTGGTTGTCGTCTTAGTGAAGATGGGTTCTATTGTTAAATTCTAGACCTCAAGCTTTTTTTCTTCTAAAATGAACTTACTGGCTTTTGAAGCAATGTCAGACTTTCTGAGCTTCTACTATAGGGGCTTACAGGCTGAACTAATATCTTCCCGAGGTAAACTGCTATCTTTGTGACATGAGGCTGTTAATGACGAATAGATAACTGAGCCAGCGGCAGTAAAAGGTGTTGAAGCAGAACGGTGATTTTCCCAACTGTAGGGCCTACCTTTTCCTTCGTCCAACTACCTCTTTGTCCATCTACCCGCCCCCTCCCTCTCTCTCTCTCTCTCTCTCTCTCTCCTCTCTCCCTCTCTCTCTCTCTCTCTCTCTCTCTCTCTCCCTCTCTCTCTCTCTCTCTCTCTCCTCCCCTCTCTCTCTCTCTCTCTCTCTCTCTCTCTCTCTCTCTCTCCCTCTCTCTCTCTCTCTCTCTCCCCCCCCCCCCCTCTCTCTCTCTCTCTCTCTCTCTCTCTCTCTCTCTCTCTCTCTCTCTCTCTCTCTCTCTCTCTCTCTCTCTCTCTGTCAATGTTTTAGACTCCAAATGTATTAGTGACCACTCCCCTGTAAAATGCACGTGGATTAATAGACCCCCTAAACTTCAAACTAAAGGCCACACTACTATTCACTATAGATCCTTTAAACACTTTGATAAATTCGCATTTTTTCAAGATCTTAACATGGCGCATTTTAACAATGTTTTCAATTTTTCATGTCCCATCCAAGCACTAGATGTGTTTTGTGCAACCTTTCTAGCAGTAATTGAGAAACACGCGCCTCTTAGAACAAAAAGAGTTAAAAGTTCCACCCTTCCCGGATGGCTCACTCCAGAAATAGCTGAAACTATGAAACAACGGGCGCGTTCTAAACATGAATATATATTACTGAAGAAAGAAAAGACTGATTCGCTACCAACTGACATTAAAGCACAAAAGCAACTGGAACTTGAAAACAAAGAATTAGAATATAAAAAGCTAATAAATAAAGTCAATGATCTCATTCGGGACTCTAGAAAACAGCACTTCAATAAAATGATATCAACAAATCGTGACACATCTACATTATGGCGAGCCATCAACAACATCACAAATAAGTCCAAGCACAATTCACTAAATAGCTTCAATTGGTCGCCAGACTCATTCAATAATCACTTTATACACATAGCAGATTCTATAGGGGTACCTGACCCAACACACCCCGAAAACGAATACTGTCCTTCGTCCTCTCTTCAAATCTTTTGTAATAGTAACATAAAACCTGGTAATGCATTTAAAATACCTTCACTTGCTGTTCACGAAGTTGGCTCCCTTATCGCAAAATTGAAAAATAAAAAATCTATGGGACCAGACTAAATCAGTAGCTCTCTCTTAAAACTTGCACTTCCCTACGTAGTAGAACCTCTTACCTTCATATATAACACATGCCTGGAACAAAACATAGTACCACCTGGTTTAAAACCAGCAAAAGTTATACCACTGCCTAAATCCAAAGATGTTTCTGACCTAAACAACTTTAGACCCATTTCTATTCTTACAGTTATATCTAAACCTCTTGAAAAACATGTTCATAAACATCTAATGCAGTATCTTGAGGACAACAATCTTTTCCATCCTTTACAATCTGGCTTTCGGCATCACCATTCTTGTCAAACTGCCGTAGTTCGTCTCTGTGATACATGGCTTTCAGCAATTAACCGAAACAAAATGACAGGTGCTGTATTTCTTGACTTTAAGAAGGCATTTGATCTTGTGAATCATAAAATATTATTACAAAAGCTAGCACTATACCTGCAAGACGAAAATACAGTTTCTTTTTTTACATCCTATCTTACTAACAGAACACAGTTTGTCCTAAGTAATGGTGCAGTTTCATATAATAAGATAATTAAGACTGGTGTGCCGCAAGGATCTGTTTTAGGACCCCTCCTGTTCTGTTTATTTATTAATGACCTACCCCTTTCAATATCAGATGAAAGTGTCTCATGCGATCTGTTTGCTGACGACTCCTCCCTCCACTCTAGTGCAGCTTGTTTATC
>CM065688.1:48756305-48761305 GCA_017654935.2 Phymorhynchus buccinoides
CTACAGTACCTAGCCTACATGCACATCAAGTAGTATCTTCCTATCTTTATTCCTTCATGGTGATATACTGTTAACACACACACACACACACACACACACACACACACACACTCTCTCTCTCTCTCTCTCTCTCTCTCTCTCTCTCTCTCTCTCTCTCTCTCTCTCACACACACACACTCACACACGCACGCACGCACGCACGCTCACGTACGCACACGCACGCACACGCGCACACATACACACACACACACACACACACACGCACACACACACACACACACACCGTGCGCACGCTTCTGTGTTACCTTCGTTATTGTGTCTGTTTATCTGTCTATAATTATAAATTGTACACGTTATGATTTCCGATCTGCACATAGGCAAAGACAACCCGGTGTAAAATGACTAAATACCACTAATACTGCGATGGCTTGGAGTGAAAACCGACTATCTTTAGACAGTCCATTGACGTATTATTGAACATATTGTGAAAGACATTTTTTTTTGCAGTCTTTTTTTTAATACAAGTTCTTAGTTTTTGCAATAACATCAATAACAAGTCAATGGACTATCTAACGATAGTCCGTTTTGACTCTAAGCCATTTAGGCCTATGGGGTCAGACAATGAGACGCGATTCAGATGATATATTTGATTATAGATCGGTTGATAGAAGTATGGTAATTATAAAACTGCGAGCACGCGTCTATGGGTTATATAACAAAGCGAACACCAGGATTGGAAACGCATTAATACTCACTTCACTCAAACATTGTATAATTTACAGAGAAACGCATAGAAACCCACAGCGCTTGGTAGAAACCTACCTCCTTTTTGGTCAAAGGGAGTTAAACCTTGTATTGACAAAGGCTTGGTGAATTGTAGTATTCACCTACTTGCATCCCTTGCTTTGACGTTCCATGATGTACTTTTATCACAAAGTGTGTGTGTGTGTGGGGGGGGGGGGGGGGGGGGGATGCGCGCGCGCGCGCGTGCGTGCGTGCGTGTTTCAGTACAATAAGTAAACTAGCCCGATATTGCTTTCGTTTATTGATTTGTGCTCGCTTCAACAGTCCAGCTGGCTAAAAAAAAAAGAAGAAGAAAAAAAGCAATAATTAGAAAGAACTGAATCAACATAATATTCAATGCCGAAACAAATGCGAATGAATTAATCGCTTCTTCACATTATTATGAAGGCTATGTATTTATATAAAGAAAAAAACGATAAAGAAAGCAAATGATTATGTTCATCGAGTTCATCGTCGTCGTCATTCATAGGGGAATAGGGGTAAAAAGCCCATGGGCGGGTAAGAAGCCCATGCCAATGATCTCATGAAATAAAGCACATTTCAGTCACATTTGCCCATGAGACGAATGCTAAGCATTAACACTCGTCTCATGGGCAAAATGTGACTGAAATTTGCTTTACATTCGTCTCATGGGCAAATGTGACTGAAATTTAGTTTATTTCATGAGATCATTGGCATGGGCTTCTTACCCGCCCATGGGCTTTTTACCCCGTCTTCACCTATAATTAATATCATCGTCATCACGCTTATATCTCCATTCTTTTTTATGGCGTTGTTGTCGTTATAATGTTGTCGTCGTCGTCGTCGTCGTTGTTGTTGTTGTTGTTGTTGTTGTTGTTGTTGTTGTTGTTGTTGTTCTTCTTCTTCTTCTTCTTCTTCTTCTTCTTCTTCTTCTTCTCTATCATAATTTGGTCCATCTACTGTACTGTGATAGAAAGACACAACCATGTCAATCCAAAGCACAGCCAGCCAGTCATGACCTTCACCTTCACCTACAAGCCTGTCGCTACGTCGCCAGCTACCCCCTCACAGCGAAACAGCCAATGACGAGCCACTTTTTGCAGGTGGACAAAGGGAAGCTTCGAGACTCGACCACGCCAGGAGAGAGAGAGAGAGAGAGAGAGAGAGGGAGAGGGAGGGTGGTGGTGGTAGGGAGTGAGTGTGAGAGAGAGAGAGAGAGAGAGCCGGAGAGAAAGACTTCAGACTTCAAACACTTTATTTTACAAGGATAAGAATTTAGGCTGGGCCTAGTCTTCCATTCTGTCCTTGGTTCTAAGCATGCAATACAGAGCGAGCGAGAGAGAGAGAGAGAGAGAGAGAGAGAGAGAGAGAGAGAGAGAGAGAGAGAGAGAGAGAGAGAGAGAGAGAGAGAGAGATTATGGTGCTTTGCTGGTTTCAAAAAAATAATTGCGCTGGTTTCGTTTAGCTTTGGATTATAATCGGGAGTAAATACTCTATCAACAAAACTGCGACAGATCCTACCATGTGTAAACGTTTCGATCAAGTAATGTGTTGTAAACATTTATATAGCTTTACCTCAAATGTGTAAACGTTTCAATCAAGTAGATGTAGTATTTAACTTAAATGTTTTTAAGGACAGTATCATAGAGATTGAGCTCTGATGCAAAGCAAATAATTATACTAATTTACAGTCATGCTCGTCGTTGATAGGACCTAACACTTTGCTGAGATACCTTTGGTCACGGTGACCCGTTATGTTCATGACAATGGGACGCACGTGAATCCCGTTCCAGTAAGCTTTAAAGGTTGGACCCTGACGGATGAGCTTTTGCAAGAAACACATCACGAGATCACCAGAAAGACAGCCTTTTCAAGGATCGGAACACTCACTTTTCTCTGGTTTCAGTCCTAGAAATCAAAGCGTCAAAACGGCGATTCCTCCTTGGCGGAAATGCCGGAGAGATAAGCCATTTTGGATGGGGTGGGTGGAGGCCACTCATTGTGGCTAAAGCTTTTTCTTCTTTGTAGTGCAGTAAAACACACACCAAAAAGAGCTATTTCCTTTGTTGTGAGCGAAATTCCTTTTCGTAAACTGCATAAAATTTAAGAAATAAATAAAAAGGCTTGTATTGTCGAAATTTCGTGCAAACGATTTGGTCTAAAATCAGGCGGCCATTAGAAAAGAGAAGGCACATCACAGAAAGAATTTGACTTCCAGCACCTCCACCAACTATGAATCGCTGATTTGACGGTTTGATGTATAGGAAACCATAGCAAAGGGAGTGTTGCGATCTCTGTAAGGGGTGTTTTCCTGGTGATATTGACGTGTTTCTTGCAAAAACACATCCGTCAGGGTGCCCCTTTAAAGGTCTAGCTGTGCTAAGACATGAACATATTAGGCAGTCATGTGATTTATCACAGCTTCAAATGCAACTATACAGCTGTCTGAAAATCCTCAAAATGTCACAACAATGTTTGTTCAACAATAAATTATAATCAAGGAAAACATTATGCAGTGTATCCTATTATATTTTCGTTAATTCCACCACACAGACACTTATTTTAGTATTGGCCTGACCACGTAACCACATATTCACACATTCGTCTAATATTCTTAATGCTCATTTTCCGTGATTCCACGTTCAATCTTCACACACACACACACACACACACACACACACACACACACACGCGCGCGCGCGCACGCACACGCACACACACACACACACACACACACACACACACTCACAAGTATTTCACTTCGATGTTATATGTTTATTGTCAATAAACGGGCAGTATGTACGTCAACAAATGTTTTGTTCATTCGCATTTCTTTTTGGAAGTGGCTATGCAATCGTCAGTGCTTTTCTTTCTGATGTTTTGTTCCACGAGAGAGAGAGAGAGAGAGAGAGAGAGAGAGAGAGAGAGAGAGAGAGAGAGAGAGAGAGAGAGAGAGAGAGAGAGAGAGAGAGAGTGTGTGTGTGTGTGTGTGTGTGTGTGTGTGTGTGTGTGTGTGTGTGTGTGTGCATGCATTTCTGTATACATATTTACGCTACATAAAACATTATATACACCCCTCCCTAAAAAGAAATAAAAAGAAAAACGGAAACGAACGAAGAGATTTCATGTTGACTTTTGAAACCATCCGATCTTCATAGCAATGTCAAAGGCTCAGCCGCCATGATGACCTTGAGTGTAGAATGACAATAGTCCGGATGGCGGGGGGGGGGGGGGGGGGGGGGGGGGGGACGTCTTTGCCTTGCTTGCCTTGCGAAATGTCTTCGTCCTTTTTCTTCTCTCTTCTGGCAGTCGGGAGGAGAGGAGAGGAGAGGGGAGGGGTGTCGAGTCAATTTGATGGTAGCTGTTTTCTCTTCTCGCTTTTAGTCAATAGTAAAGAGTGGGAGGGGTAGAGTGCGTGAGTCTTTGGAGAGAGAGAGAGAGAGAGAGAGAGAGAGAGAGAGAGAGAGAGAGAGAGAGAGAGAGAGAGAGAGAGAGAGAGAGAGAGAGAGAGAGAGAGAGAGAGAGAGAGAGAGAGGGTGGGGACGGGGAAGGAAGGGAGGGGAAAAGAGAGATGGGTGGATGGGAGACAAGTCTTTTTATTTGACGATGGAAACTGAAGACGGGCCCGCCCAGCTCAGTGGATGGACCGCGTTAGTAGTAGTAGTAGTAGTAGTAGTAGTAGTAAAAATAGTACTATAGAGACGAAGAGATTCTCCTTCCCATCTTTTTCTGGTAGTTTTGTCTCGGACGTTTTGATTGGTAGCAGCAGCCGGAGAAAGGACAGTCAGAGTTGCCAGTCACTTGAGTTTGGACTACCCTCAAGAGCCAATGCCGTGTCCTGTTTTCTTTTTTTAAAATTGGTAGCGACTAAAAAGAGATGTTCGCGGTTGCTTGGCCTCTTCCTCTGGTTGGTGAACGGTTATTAGGGGAGAAAGGAGTGTGGTAGAGAGGAGGAGAGGAGGAAAGAAAGAGAAGGAGCATGCAATGAAGGAGAAGAAAATTCACGAAACGAAACGAAGTTTTATTTAACCAGGGTAATGATATAAGCATAATGTATTATACAACGCTTTTTTTTCAAATCTGTCCCGAGGCAAAAAACAACAAACAGAAATCAAGAAAAAAAAGAAGAAGAAAATTCAACAAAATATTAAGCAAGGGCAATCAAAGGGAAATAAACAAGAGAAGAGGTGACGAAGTAACTGTAATACTACAAAACCAAGAGACTAATACGTTAT
>CM065688.1:48766305-48788805 GCA_017654935.2 Phymorhynchus buccinoides
AAAAGTAAAATTTTGGGTGCAAACACACCCGCGGGGTACGGGAATGGTTATGGCAGCATACATCATAGTCATAATTCTCTGTAGCCACCTACCATGCTTACTCAAGCATCGTGCTTTTTGACATTCGTGATAAAATACTTTTTTTATATTTCCAGTCAACCATGTGATATATAGTGAATAAATAAATATTATTCGTTTCTGACAAACAGAAGTTATTCTAAGTGAATACTGAATGTCCAGAAGCAGCTTTATGGCACCTGATATCAGAATGGAAGTACGGGTACTTGGCAACATTATTGTAATTGATCAGCAAAACAAACAGTAACAATCCACGCTTAGCGACAGCCAGTCCATCTTATGTAGACAGCCAAGCCAAACTCAGTCCACTAGTCGAAACAAGGCCATTCCATCCTATGGCGCGCCAAAGATACAAAACTCTATCTAGCTGTTCGATAGAGTTTCGAAACTGTATCTATCAGTTCGATAGAGTTTGAAAACCCTATCTAGCTGTTCGATAGAGTTTTAAAACTCTGTCGAACAGCTAGATAGGGTTTCCACAACATAACCCTATCGAGATATAGTTTTTCTATCGCGATTTCTGATTGGTACATGGCTTGAGCGACACGTTTGTGGCGTTGGCAGGGCAGTGACCCGTGAATTTGAATAAGACGATAGGCCTAGGCCCCTACATGAAGTCAAACAAACATGGCAGCTGAACGATTTCAATGAGCGAATCTTCCCGGCGTTTCATCTGTAATTGAAGCCGCTAAACGAGTTCATAGAATGCCACCTATTAGGCTAGGTGTAGGTCACAGTCAAAGATACTAGTCCTATCTACCAATGAAATGCTTCGTTTAAAAAAAGTATCAAAATGGCGCGTTCGATAGAGTTTTACGACGAGAAACTCTATCTAGCTGCTCGACAGAGTTTTGAAACTCTATCTAACTGCTAGCTATAGTTTAGAAACTGTATCTAACAGTTCGATAGGGTTTTTAAACTCTGTCGAACTGCTAGATAGAGTTTTGGTCATTCGGCGCGCCATACCATCCGTTCACAAGTAACATGCCATTCACATAAAAGCCAAAACACCCGATCCTTAGAATCGGGTAACCATATTCCGACACTCGCTGTCCGGCGCTACAGAGACAAAGGTAGGGATAAAGAGTTGCGGCACGCGAGTAGGGAGGCCGAATGAAGCCACGCAGCTCGACTCGGTCCTTTTATATCCCGGTTGTGCCTTTAAGCCCTGACAAAGTCCAACGACAAACGGTCCAAACAAATTCAATCTTTCTATGCACTCTTCTATAATATTATATCATTCTACTGTGCATATACAGCCAAAGCCAGTAGTCGTCCCATCTCAGATAGCCAAAATGTCAGTTCAATTTCAGACAGTCAAAAGTCAATCCGACCTCAGACAGCCAAACACAGTCCAGCTTTGAGATAGTCAAAAGTCAGTCCAATTTTAGACAGCCAAAAATAGTCCAGCCTCAGACAGTCAAAAGCGAGTCCAACTTCAGACAGCCAAAAATCAATTCAACTTCAGACAACCAGAAGCCAGTCCAACTTCAGACAGGAAAAATGTCAGTCCAGCTTCAGGCAGGAAAAAGGTCAGTCCAACTTCAGACAGCCAAAAATCAGTCCAACTTCAGACAGCCAAAACTCAGTCCAACTTCAGACAACCAGAAGCCAGTCCAACATCAGACAGGAAAAAGGTCAGTCCACCTTCAGACAGGAAAAAGGTCAGTCCAGCTTCAGACAGCCAAACATCAGTCCAACTTCAGACAGCCAAAAATCAGTCCAACTTCAGCCAGCCAGAAATCAGTCCAACTTCAGACAGGAAAAATGTCAGTCCAGCTTCAGACAGACAAAAATCAGTTCAGCTTCAGACAGCCAAAAAAATCAGTCCAACTGCAGACAGCCAAACGTGAGTCCAACTTCGTACAGCAAAAGGTCAGTCCAACTTCGTACAGCAAAAGGTCAGTCCAACTTCATACACAAGTCCAACTTCATACAGCCAAATAAGACCAATCTATGCACATACAGTCCACACACACAAAAACAGTCCAACGACAGACATCCAAAACCAATTGAATCCACGATGCATTCAGTCCTACTTGCAATCAAACTAGGTCAGTTTTACACAACCATTTTAAAGTTAGGATAATGATCAACAAAGCAACAGAAACTCACCAGGAATGAGTATTCTGCCACAACAAAGGGGCGTACCCTCTACGTCCCCTACAGATGGCTCCATGTCAACGTTTAATGTTCAAATACCTTTTGAAAACGTTTTGTTGAATCCGTCCGTTAGTAACATTTTGTACGCTGATGTCAAACTAGACGCAACACTACCAGCACAATACAATTTGGTACTAAGCACAGTAATAATTTATCTACAAACTACGTTCAGAAACATGAGACTCGTGTTTTTAGAAGAAACGTTTAGCAACACATACTGTAGAGCCCGTGTCTGTATCAACTATCATCCGGGTGCGTCCCTTTGGGACTAATCCCGCTCGGAAATACCTTTTGAAAACGTTTAATGCCGTTGAATCCGTCCGTTATTAACATTTTGTACGCTGATGTCAAACCAGACGCAACACTACCAGCACAATACAATTTGGTACTAAGCACAGTAATAATTTATCTACAAACTACGTTCAGAAACATGAGACTCGTGTTTTTTAGAAGAAACGTTTAGCAACAAATCATACTACGTAGAGTATCGATAGTCTGTACTCCAAGCTATCATCCGGGGGCGTCCCAACGGGACTAACGTCCCGCTCGTCCAATGTTAACAAATGAATGGATATAATGTTCAAATACCTTTTGACGTTTTGTTGAATCCCCGTTAGAACATTTTGTACGCTGATGTCAAACTAGATGCAACACTACCAGCACAATACAATTTGGTACTAAGCACAGTAATAATTTTTCTACAAACTACGTTCAGAAACATGAGACTCGTGTTTTTAGAAGAAACGTTTAGCAACACATACTGTAGAGCCCGTGTCTGTATCAACTATCATCCGGTTTTCCCTCCCTTTGGGAAAACCTGCTCAAAATACAAAAAGCAAAACCCCCTTTTTATATTTCTGCAGTCATTGCTTGACACAAGTTATTAGTTTTTGTAATAAACCCAATAATACGTCAATGGACTATCTAAAGATAGTCCGTGTTGACTCCAAGCCATCGCCGGGGGCCACTGCCAACGTGAACCCACGTTGATAATCGTCCAATGTTAACAAATGAATGGATATAATGTTCAAATACCTTTTGAAAACGTTTTGTTGAATCCGTCCGTTATTAACATTGTGCACGCTGATGTCAAACTAGACGCAACACTACCAGCACAATACAATTTGGTACTAAGCACAGTAATAATTTATCTACAAACTACGTTCAGAAACATGAGACTCGTGTTTTTAGAAGAAACGTTTAGCAACACATACTGTAGAGTCCGTGTCTGTATCAACTATCATCCGGGGGCGTCCCACTGGGACTAATCCCGCTCGGACTAATACCCCTCGGACTAATCCCAGTCGGACTAATCCCAGTCGGACTAATGCCGTTCGACCTAATTGCTTTGATTTGTATAGCTTTTCCCATTCGGTCTAAAGTCTGCTGAGCATTTCGATGGCTTAGAGTCAAAGCGGACTATCTTTAGATAGTCCATTGACTTATTATTGATGATATTGCAAAACCTAAGAACTTGTATTAAAAAAAAGACTACAAATAATATTAAATTGGGATTATGCTTTTTATATTTCTGCAGTATTGTTTTTATGTAAGTTATTAGTTTTCGCAATAAGTTCAATAATACGTCAATGGGCTATCTAAAGATAGTCCGTTTTGACTCCAAGCCATCGAATTTTTGTATCATTGCATTTCTGCGTACCCAGGTATTCCTTGTTTTTCCTCGTGTTCCTCGTGTTTTTATCTGATCTTTTAGGGTTAGGGTTAGGGTTATCTTATCTTTTGCCATGGGAATTAGTGTCAAACTGCATTAGACTCTTTACAATGACATGCCGAAGACTAACTTTCATAAGTCATAAATTCTGCTTGTGTCTGGACAATTGTGTCCTTTTAATTAATTTTTTTATAATTATTATTTTATTTTGTAATAAATTCGTCGAAATGACTTTACTGTTTATTATTATTTCTTACACTAAACGTATGTATGTAGTCCGAGCGGTACAGATAAAATGTTAGTCCACACGGGATTAGTCCCAGTGGTATGTGGTATGTCCGCCATGACTGTCAGCGGTGTGATCAACAGAGTAGTCCGAGCGGGATTAGTTCCAACGGACCCTCCCCCTATCATCCAATCTATCAATCAACGGAATATTGAAAATAAGCAAAGGTCTCAGGGAATCGTGGACGATTCGGAAAATAAATCCACAGTTACGCGCGAAAATATTAACAATCTACTAAAACTAGCTCCAAGTTGTTAAAACATATAGAACATTAATTTTGCTCAAAACCAATAGGAATTGTTCGGAAATAATTAAGGGGAGTAATTTCATGGTGTGTGGGAGTGATCTTGCCTAATTCAATCGGTCAAACAGGGTAAACTACTCTACCATCAGGTAGATCCCCAGCTCTCGCCTCGTGTGTTTGAGTAGGCTTACATCACTTAGAACACCGTGCGTCATTCTAAATTTGATGTAATTTATATTTTTACGTCACATTTTGCAAGTTCTATCGGTTTGCGGATACTGGCCGCCCCTCATTTTTCTAAAAAATAAAATGTTTGCAAGTCGCTGACTCGCATCCTCCGGTTTCAAGCTTCGACGCCATTCCGCCAATTTTGCTATGGTGTTGACCGAGAAAGTCGAGGTAATTAACTCTAATTTTCACGAAGTGCTCTCCCCTAGTTTTCTCTCTCCGAAAATCGTCTATTGAGGTTGTAAGGATACGACACAATTATATGGAGGGAAGGTATAGATGCACACAGCCATGCACACTAACACTTGAAAGTAATTACAACATTAAGATCACTACGTTGCATGAATACTCGCTACTAAAATAACGCTAGGTTATGGAACGCCAAAAAATCATAACAAAAGGTAACACATCAATTAGCAGTCCTCCTCCCCCCACCCCTTTCTTTGCCAATCTTGTTTGGCTTGATTTGAAAAGTCAATCACAGTTGAAGATCCTATTGACGAAAGCATTAAAAACAATCGAACACACGCAGCAAGAGGTAAGATTCTTTGCTCAAGGAAGGTAGTGGGTAGAAATGGTATTAAATAACATTTCCTATGCAATATAGTAGCAAAACAACAATGTTAAAGGTGGATCCTGACGGATGAGTTTTTGCAAGAAACACGTCGAGATCATCAGCAAAACCACCCTTTACAGAGATTGCAACACTCACTTTGCTCTGGTTTCCTACAAATTAAACCGTCAAAACGGCGATTCCTCCTTGGCGGAGATGCCGGAGAGAGTAGCCATTTGGGATGGGGTGGGTGGAGGTCACCCATTGTGGTTGAAGCGTTTTCTTTTTTTGTAGTGCAGTAAAAAAAAATTGGAGCTATTTCCTTTGTTGTGAGCGAAACTCCTTTAGATAAACTGTATAACATTTAAAAAAAATTAAAAATAAAAAGGCTTGTATTGCGAACATTTCGTGCAGGCGGCCATTAGAAAAGAGACGGCACACGCCTTCTCTTTGGGTGAAATAATTTGACTTCCAGCACCTCCGCCAAGGAGGAATCGCCGATTTGACGGAAATTTCAGGAAACCAGAGCAAAGTGAGTGTTGCAATCTCTGCAAAGGGTGTTTTCCTGGTGATCTGGACGTGTTTCTTACAAAAACGCATCCGTCAGGGTGACTCTTTAAATAACAAAGAGCATACCAGTAGCCATTGTAATGTCTTTCAGCCGTAGCCGCAGAGTCCCGTGGTGGTTTTTATATCATGTACAGCACTGGATGAAGATTTTGTTTCTCTTGCATAAACAAGAAAATGATCATCACTGTAGACTGGATTTTGGGGGGGGCCTCACACACACGAAATCACAGGAGACTATTCAAGCAATAATCTTAACACAGTTCCGTCAAATCACGAAAGGTAGTCCGGTGGCAGAGGGGGTCGAACCTAGAAATGTTTGGCAACAATCGTTTCTTCGCATTTTTCAGTAGTCTGGACCAAGTAGTTGAAAAATCCGTTGGAAGGTCTCGTGACAACCTCTTGGCATTTTCATAATTCAAGATGGCGGCCAACATGGCGGCCAAGTCTCAAAGATAACACTGTTCTTTCTAACGTTTGGAATATAAAGCATATAAAATCATAATTACAAAGTCTAATGTAAAGTTTCTGTAGACAGAACACGAACAAAAATGAGCAAGACTTGAAATGTGGCACCAGCAGACAAGAGCCTACTTACTATACTACTGATCGACTGGGTGATTATGTTTGGCTATATTACAGGGAAACAAATTAAAACGTCCTTGTAGGTCTTTGTTCAGATTCAGACACCAGTGAAAGTGGAAGCTAACTGTAAAGGGACACCCTGACTGATGTGTTTTTGCAACAAACACGTCGAGATCACCAGAAAGACAGCCTTTTCAAGGATCGCAACACTCACTTTACTCTGGTTTCTTAGAAATCAAACCGTCAAAACGGCGATTCCTCCTTGGCGGAGTTGCCGGAGAGAGAAGCCATTTTGGACGGGGTGGGTGGAGGACACTCAGAGTGGTTGAAACTTTTTCTTCTTTGTAGTGCAGTAAAAAAATAAATTGGAGCTATTTCCTTTGTTGTGAGCGAAACTCCTTTTGGTCAACAGTAAATAAAAAAGGCTTGTATTGCGTAAATTTCGTAATTTGGTCTAAGCAACTCAGGCAGCCATTGAAAGAATCTGACATCCAGCACCTCCGCCAAGGAGGAATCGCCGATTTGACGGTTTGATTTCTAGGAAACCAGAGCAAAGTGAGTGTTGCGATCTCTGTAAAGGGCGTTTTCCTGGTGATCTCGACGTGTTTCTTGCAAACACTCACCCGTCAAGGTGCCCCTTTAACAAATTCTAGTTGAAATGCTTTCAAAGTACGCATGTCACAAAGAACGTTCGTACGTCGCGAAGTTGGAACTCCTTACAGCGATTTCACCGCATAGTACAACACACGGTGATTTTCAAGAGCAATGAAAATATTTTTTGGTCCCAGAACAACATTACTACACAGAGAGGAAGAGTTCTCTAATCTTAGGGTGCGGGGATGGGGATGGGGATGTGGGTTGGGGGGGGGGGGGGGGGTAATCAAGGTGGTAGAGGGCATGACTGTGTGCGTGAAGCTTCCTCCTTTACCCTGATTCATCGTTAGTCTTTCTTAACCTTCAATAGGGCATTTGCACCGACGGTCGTTTTTTTGGCCACTGCAACAACCATGTTTTGCTAGAGTGAATGCCCTTGGTAGCTGCTTGAGTACTGACCAAACAAGGGAATAACTCTCACCAATAACCCTATTTGAGGCCCACTAAATGGCTGCCTTTCACAAGAGTGAATTCCCCTTTCAGTACTGACCAACATGGGCTTCACTCTCACTGTCAAGGGCGTTAATAACCCTAGTTGCAGAGGCCAATAGACTAGTCTGACTACACGTTTGCCCGCCTGTTTCGCACGTAGTTGCGTGACCTCTCTTATTCAAAGCCTTTAAAGACCCACCACGTCACGTGTCAAAATCACGGTTTTCACGTGTTTTCCCTCTTATAGCTAGTAAGGAATCTTAAGAAATCTTCCTTGCATAAGAGGGAATGTGGCACGTGACGTACGGGGTCTTTAATTGAAATTTCAAGGTCACTCTCACGTGGCAAACGGTCTATTGCCCCCAACGAAGAATGCTTTAAAACAAATAAAGACAAAAACACTAAAAAGCAACTCTGGTATAAAAATGAAGACCGAATCCGAAGAGAACACATTTGAGGGAACGTAACTGTCGTCTTTTTGTCAAAGAATCCACTCTTTGTGGAAACTGGGGGATGGTTCTCTTTTTAAGATAGTTTCACACGCATACGAAGAGGGTTGGTTTTCTCTTTGGAAGACGCCACTGTATGAAGATGTAGAATGACGGGTTTCTGTTTATAACAAGTCCACGTTATGATGCAGAATGACGGGGTTCTGTTTATAACAAGTCCACGTTATGATGCAGAATGACGGGGTTCTGTTTATAACAAGTCCACGTTATGACGCAGAATGACGGGTTTCTGTTTATAACAAGTCCACGTTATGATGCAGAATGACGGGTTTCTGTTTATAACAAGTCCACGTTATGATGCAGAATGACGGGTTTCTGTTTATAACAAGTCCACGTTATGACGCAGAATGACGGGTTTCTGTTTATAACAAGTCCACGTTATGATGCAGAATGACGGGTTTCTGTTTATAACAAGTCCACGTTATGATGCAGAATGACGGGTTTCTGTTTATAACAAGTCCACGTTAAGATGCAGAATGACGGGCTTCTGTTGATAACAAGTCCACGTTATGACGCAGAATGACGGGTTTCTGTTTATAACAAGTCCACGTTATGATGCAGAATGACGGGTTTCTGTTTATAACAAGTCCACGTTAAGATGCAGAATGACGGGTTTCTGATGATAACAAGTCCACGTTATGATGCAGAATGACGGGTTTCTGATGATAACAAGTCCACGTTATGATGCAGAATGACGGGTTTCTGATGATAACAAGTCCACGTTATGATGCAGAATGACGGGTTTCAGATGATAACAAGTCCACGTTATGTCTTCCAGCTCATTGACGTTGAGTATGAGGTTAATGCGTGCGCGCGTGTGTATGGGGTGGGGGGTGGGGAGTAGGGGGGTGGGGGTGGGGATGGGGTGGGTGGTGGGGGCCGGAGGGATGGTTGGGGTGGGGCGGGGGGGGGGGGGGGTTGAAGGGGAGTGGGGCGTTAGTGTGTTGTGTTATGATTATATTCCAATGCATTCTCTAATGTATTCATTTTCATAGAGATGCATGGTGTGGGTACGTGAACCAGTCTGTTGGAAATGTTTGTACGAATGGTGAGTGAAAAGCGCATTGAGTTGCTTAGCAAGATTATGCGCTATATAAGCATTATTAATTATTATTTTATTTATGATGCAGAATGATGGGATTCTGTTTATAACAAGTCCACGTTATGTGGATGCAGAGATTTCAGATTCCTGTTTTCTTTTTGGCTGTCCCTTTTATACCTTCTCATTTTTTTTAGAATGAAAATCTATTTAACGTCCTCAGGTCTGGAACAGACACATATGGGACATTAGTAGATAAGATGGTGGGAATGATCATCCTTCATCCCCAGATCCATCCACCTTCTAAACTCATGATCCTTTTAGGTTTAAATGTGTGTTCATTGTGTTAAAAGAAACTATGCATGCTTATCCTTAGACGTGTATGTATCCACATATAATGTGTATCTTTAAGTGTGTATTATGTGTAACTTTTGCTCCTATTCATGGTCAGGTCAGGTCAGGTCAGGTCAGGTATTTGGACGACCAGGCCTTGCAGCCTCTCAATGCGTCCTTCCTTTTGGTTAGAGTTTGGCAATTGCTGTGGCGGTTTTTAGCATCCATATTGATGCACTAATCATGGACATACTTTAACAGGGCAATTTTTGGATCACTGTCTAGGAGGTTTTTGAATTTGTTAGTATCTGAGGCCAGTTTAGTATGTGCAGGGAGGTTGTTCCAATATTGGGTGACTCTGTTAGAAAAAAGTTTTTTCTAATGTCTGAATGTCGATGTTTTTGTTATTCTGGCACCTGAACAAAATTTCTCCTTGGGAGATAATGAAGTGAATTTGATTTGATCTGATTTGATCTGATTTGATTTGATCCTGGAGGCAATGCCCGGAGGAGGAATTGGCGTTGCATTTCATAAGGAAAACAATGGAGGGGACATCTTTTGCTTGGAAGGGTCCAGGTGTATGAAGACAGTCATAAAGATGTAGGTTTTCAATTTGGAAGAAAACCCCCAAAACATTTAAAGAGATAACTGTTGGTATGAACATTCAGATCAGTGGGCATCTTTTAGGGACAGTCCATTGCACGGAAACCAGGACACTAGTTTAAAAAAAATATTTTGGAAGAGTCCACTTTTTGATGCCACAGAAAGTTTTTTGTTCCTTTTCTTGGGGACAATGTCCCTACGGTGAAAAGGAATGTTGAATGATGGGTGGTGGGTTTTTTTAAAACTTTTACTTTTACTTTTATTTCTTATTTTGTAGTTGAGTAGATTCATTAAAGAGTGGAAATTCCAAATTGCTTTATTTGGTTTGTGTGCACCCCTCAATTCTGAAAGTCGACCGAACTCCTTCATCCTCTCCAATTCTTTCTTCTTAAGATCCCTTTTCTCTTTCTATCTTTCTGTCATATCCTAACCTATCTACCCCGAACCCGACACCCTTTGTGTAACTGTGCTGCACCACTAGGGCAGGTCTGAAAGGGTGGTTTACTTTACGATGACAGCAGAAGGGAAATGGAATAATTATGAGAACGAATGAAGAGGTAGTAGAAGACAGCCAGAACAGCCGGGTGGTGCGGTGGTGGTCAGGGCGGACCGGGCTGTGGTTCCTCAGGACAGCCCTGGCTGTCTGGAGGTGGTGGTAGTGGTGATGGTGGAGGTGGTGGTGGTCGCTGGCACAGGGGCACATGCTCTGTGAGGATGTGCAGCAGCTCATCTCGCTCCTTGTTCAGCTGGCAGATCTCCGAACGCAACGAGTCGTTGTCCCCTTCCAGCCTTTGAGACTCCTGCCAACACACACAGACACGCGCATGTACGTGCACACGCATTTACATACAAAGATATCGCATAGAAGTACTTATACACACACGCGCGCACACACACACACACACACACACATACGCGCGCGTGTACGCACGCACACACACATACACACACACACGCACGCACGCACACACGCGCGTGGACTACACTCCGATATTTAGACGGCATTCATGGTCAGGAATACATACAATCAACAATCAATTAAACTGATAGTTTGATTATTTGGATACATTTTGATCAACAAAATAAACTCTATTTAAAACAACAACAACCGCTCTATAGTTTAAAAAACCCGAAGAAGCAATATTCCGCCTGTCTTCGTTTTTGTGATTATACCATAATGTTTTTTAATGTTATAGTCATCCTCAAAGTTCCATACACATGTGTGTGTATTACGGTGTGTTTTCAGCCAAGTTGTTTATGGAGAGACCTACACAGTAACAAATCGACAGTCGTTGACTGGCAGAGGTAAACAACAGTGGAGGAATTCAAGTCAGAAGGTATGCTTCTTGCCTATAGTAATTGCTTTTAAAAATATTTCAGTTGTTTCGAATTTTGGTAAGCACACTTTAGCAATCCTAGAAAGCGAAGTGTCGGGTTAGGTGGCTAATCAGAAAATCCAGTCCCTCAAAAACTGACTCAAGGCGGAGCTTGGACGTGTGACATTTGCTTTCTCCTCCCTCGTGCTTTTACCACTCCAATCGTAGTCCATCCCAGTTGTTGCTCTCTTTTCACCCCCCATCCCATCTCTTATATCATCCTCCTCCTCCTCCCCCTCCTCCTCCTCCTCCTCCTCCTTCTCCTCCTTCTTCTTCTTCTTCTCTTCGATTGCTCAGACAGGGCCCACCCACCGGCCCACCCACCCCCGTGGGAATACCGGGGGTCTTTTATGTAAATAGTTCCCCACCTTCTGGAAGTTCTGTGCTTGTAACTTCCTCTAATCTGTCACTCTCTTTGACTCTGCCTTTTCCGTTTGCTTACTGTCATCTACTATCTTTCTGCCTTTACCGATCCATTCTCCTGCCTTTTTTCCCACGATACACTTTCAAAGAGATTTCCTCCAGCCGAAGTCGGACTTGCTTGGTGCATGACGGCAGCATGACGCATCTGAGCAAATAATTGACATGAAACTGTCTGAGCGATCGAAGAAGAAGAAGAAGAAGACAGGGCCAGCTCAGATAGTTTCCTGTCAAATGAGCGCAGATGCGTCATGCTGCCGCTATGCGCCTAACTAAGAAGTAGTTAGGCCCAGCATGTCCGTCTTCGGCTGGAGAACATCTTTTTGTTTCGTAAAAAGAAAAGGCAGGAGAATGGGCCAATAAGGCAGAAATATATCTATAGATGACAGCAAGCGAAGGGAAAAAGCAGAATCAAAGAGTGATAGATTAGAAGAAGTTATAAGCACAGAACTTCCAGAAGGTGAGGGGAACTATTTGTACAAAAGACCCCCCCCCCCCCCCCCCCCCCCCGGGGGGACAGGGGATGTGTGTGTGTACGAGTTGTGTGTACGATCCGCCATCTTTCTCTACCTCCGCCCCTCCCCTATGGGTTATAATCCATGTTGGCAACTATCTTTATTTGTTTAGAAACGTGAATGTTGTTTTGCGTACAAAACAATGGCCAGTTAGTTAGAAGGGGGCGATTGTAACATTGTTGACACCAAAAAGACTTCTTTTCCATTTGCACTGAAACAGAATTTCTCAAACGCGACAAGCTATGAACGTATCGTGGAAGTTACTATGACAAAAAAATCGTGACCAATGATAACTATATTTTCTACTAATGAAAAATGATAATTAGATTGTTACCTAACAGTTAACAGAGCTTCGTACCTGAGAGTCAGACGTCTTTTTTCCCCTAATCGTAACCGTGAACAGTAAAATCAGTGGATTGGTGATTAAGAAAGCATAATCATAAACATAGAGTGAGTAATTATTAGAAATGTCATTGGAGACATGTTTCTACACCAAGTAAGCGCAACCTATTAAAATCAGCCTATGCATTTAATTTATAATTCAGAAAACCTATTCATGGCTATTATGAGTACTGGAGATGCGTGAAACGATAAACATGATAAGTTTTAAAAAAGTTGAGACGTGTTACTCTATTAATATAGCTTAATCATCATTAACAAAACCAGTGGTAATGTAGCATGCACAGAGCATTATGATTCGTAGTCTTTTTTGGATTGCTGTTCGCATGCGAATGAAAGAAGTATCATTTTCTTGTCAAAATATTTTCTTGCACATTTTGTTCTTAACTTTGTTGCTAGCTAGACCCAAAATATAGTGAAAGGATGTTTTTATTCTGTGGAGATTTAACGCGCTGTAGTTCAAATGATAGACTATGTCTGGAATAAACATGGAAAATACTAAGGATCAAACTTCGATTACAAGAGTTTTTAGTTTTTGCCTTTTTTTCTTTTCTGAACTTTCACAAACTTAGACTAACATCAAACAACTGGTTAGTCCTTTAAGGATTGTTCTACAGCTTACGTTATCAAGCACTTAGAGCTTCAACAGCACATAAGTATGTAGTAAATGGTCTATTTGGGGAACACAAACCTTGCAAGGGAGATAAAAGACCAGCGAAGAGGGGAGAGAGAGGTGGGGGAATGAAAGCGGTTGCTAAAGACCCACTGGCGCACCACGATTAAGTCCCTTGTATATTTTTTTTCTGGGTAGCTGTGACCCACATGCAAATTTCCCCAACTTGAAATTGAGGCTGCTCTTTAATCTGATGTTTCGGTTTGAATTTGGGGACATGTATATGGGAGTCAGACTTGGTCAAAACAAGATTTATTTCCAGTTATAAGAGGGAAAACACCCGAAACCCGTGATTTTGACACGTGATCTGGTGGATCTTTAAAGACCCAGTGACGCACCACGATTAAGTCCCTTGGTTTTTTTCTGGGTAGCTGTGACCCACATACAAATGTCCCCAACTTGAAATTGGGGCTGCTCTTTAAACTGATGTTTCGGTTTGAATTTGGGGCCATTTATATGGGAGTCAGACTTGGTCAAAACAAGATTTCTTTCCAGTTATAAGAGGGAAAACACGCGAAACCCGTGATTTTACACTTAAGGTTTAATTCTGATCGCTTCTCGACTTTTTGGCTAAGACAGTGATTCAGGAACATAAATTATTGTTTATACCCTGGTTGGTTTGTTCAGCCCGTCGTACATGGCGAAAGCCGACACGCGACGTTAAACTGAACTTCCTCCAACCCGTGATTTTGACACGTGATCTGGTGGATCTTTAAAACATAAGAAGCTAGCCAATTATTCTGACGTTACGAAACAGTCACAGGAAGCTTCACTCGCCAGATGAAAATACTTACACAGCCGTTGTACTCTGTATATTTCGGGAAATGTTAATCCAATTTGCCTCTAAGCAACGAAAAGTTTATCCGTTACAGTAGTTCCTTTGAGCTATTTTGGATGTCGCTTTAGTCACTTCACTTTCTTCATGCGTCATCTGAGGATCGTGTTAGTGAACATAAAACATAAAGCAAACAAACAAGCACGCACACGTCTGAAACTTGATTGTATCAAAGTTTGGCTTGCGTTGCGCAATGCCTGATTTATCTTGTCTAAACATTCAAGGATTCAACGTGTATTGTGGTGTAAAAATGGGAACACACATTTACTTTCACCGTTCTCTCTTGATCTTGAGTCGGCATATTTGTTCCCCCCTCCCCTTTTTTTTTACTACCCCCACCCCCATGTCTTCCCCTCGTATTACTCTATTTTCGTATTACTCTATTTCATTTTTCAGTTGTCCTTGTTGTTGCTATTTGTTTGTCTTTTTTTTTTTCTTTATAAAAAAAATAAAATAATCAAACAAGTTATGAACATGTCAAGTCAAGTCAAGTCAAGTCAAGAAATCTTTATTATCTCTATACAGAGAAATTGCATTGTACACTGGCACTATCAAAATGTTTTGCGCCATCAAAGATTTCACTTCTTGTGAGAGTTTCGAATTATCCACTTTTGATTGATACTGAATTCGTATTATTTTTCTATTAATAAGTAACATTTGAGATGACATAACTACAGCCTATAATGAGTTTGAAGAGAATGCAATTAACGAGAAGAAGAAGAAGATGAAGAAGAAGAAGAAGAAGAAGAAGAAGAACAGAAAAACAAAGAAGATGAGAGAGAGAGAGAGAGAGAGAGAGAGAGAGAGAGAGAGAGAGAGAGAGAGAGAGAGAGAGAGAGAGAGAGAGAAACTTGAAAACTTGAAAAATTTAACTTTATTTTTCAAGGATAAAGACTTTAGGCAACGCCTAGTCTTCCAACATGTTCTTGATACATATATATGCGAACATAGAACACACACGTGGCAAGGCATACTATTACACATGCAGATGCGAACATAATGGTAGCAAATCAGGTGATATTATAATACAAACATTGGTTGAAATAAGATTTATAAAACCTGCATACGCATAAGCATATTTTTTTAATAATCGCGCGTGCCATACACGCGCACATCCGCACGTACGCACACGCGCACATACACACACACACGCAGGTGCGCGCGCACGCACACACGCAAGCATACATGCACATACGCACAGAGATACGTTGAAGCACGTATTAAAGAAATATATATTATATATATAGAAAAGGGCAAACAAAATAGCGTAGGGTGTAAAACCGGTAACAATTTGCAATTTATTTATTAAGACAACTTTTATAGCGCCTAATCTTTAAGCTCTAAGCGCTTTACAGAAATCACTAAAATGAATAGTAAACACAATGAACAAAATGTATACATTAAACATTGACCAACACCCCCCTTCCCTGATCCCTCAGTCAATTTCTCAATCACGCCCAAATAATGAATGACATAATCTACAGTACACTTTCGCAACCAACTTGAAACACTCACACTGATGGACACTTAAAGACGCCCAGGCCACACTATTAACAAATCACATCCACACCCACACTTATAACGAGAGAGAGAGAACGAGAGAGAGAAAGATAAAAATGAGGACAAATTTAAACATTAATTTTAGCATGTATCAGGCACATTGTTGGAGAGTACTAAGCAAATAAAATAAAGTGAATACATACTGACATCGTCGTAAGCAAAATAGTTGATAAGGAGATATAACCAAGGAAACAAAAATTATGGAGGGTCGAATGTTAGTGTCTCGCGAAGACTCGTTTTCAAGGTTGAGATAGATGAGCATAATTTAATGTCGGACGCAAGGGAATTCCATATGGAGGAACCCGAAAAAGTAAAACTTGATTTGAATTGATCTATTCTTGTATGTAGTAAGACATAGTTACTTGAACCATAGCGATGTGAGGCTTGTGTAAGTAGATTTTTCAGGTATTGTGGAGCTAAGTCATAGTGTACTTTGTACATGAGAATGGCTTCATTATAGCTAAGCTGTGATTGCAGCGGAAGTATGTTTATCTGGGCTTGTTTTGCTGATGTACTGAGTTCAGGATCAGGAAGAATTATTTTAGCTGCCATTTTGTACATATAATTGAGTGTTAACCCTTTCGCCGCAATGTCGCATTTTAGCACCACAATGGTTATGTGACAATTAGCAGCAGAGTCCCAGACTACAGATGCGTAATGTGGGAGAAACAGTGTGCATGGAAAAACACACCATTGTGCGTGCGTCTATATCTATGAAGGGTGTAAGTTTGTTTAGCAGGAATAGGCTGCGTGCAAGTTTATGTGTCATTTTTTCAATAATTATGGAGTTGCCATTTTAGCTCGTCGTCTATTATCACTCCCAGGACTCGGTGCTCGCGTACTTGGTCTATGGCATTGTCATTAATATGAACATTTCAAATTAGAGGTTCTTTTTGATGCTTTTGTCTTGGTGTAATTATCATGCGTTTGTGTGTTTTTACGGTGGAGGACATAAGGTTTTGGTTACACCAAACAGAAACATCATGCAACGCTGAATGAAGAGAGGTTTGAATGGAGATAGGTTAGTTGCACTAGAATGGAGAGAAGTGTCATCAGCAAAGAGATCACACGAGACAGAGTCAGTCGATATTAATAAAGGTAGATCATTAATGAATGGGCAGAATAGAAGAGGCCCTAAGACAGATACTTGGGGTATACCAGTCTTTATAATCTCAGTGCACTAGTTTGTGCCATTACTAAAGACACACTGTGTTCTATTAGTAAGATAAGATGCAAAGAAAGAGATCGTGTTTTCATCTCGTAGACATAGCGTCAGTGGTTTTTTATTTTTATTTTTAGTAATATTTCATGATTCACACGATCAAACGCTTTCTTGAAGTCTAGGAATACAGAACCTGTCATTTTGCCTCGGTTGATTGCTGAAAGCCATGTATCACAGAGGTGGACTAGGGCAGTTTGACAAGAATGGTGATGTCGAAAGCCAGATTGTAGGGGGTGAAAGAGATTACTAGCTTCAAGATATTGCATTAGATGTTTATGAATATGTTTTTCTAGCGGTTTAGACAGAACAACACTTCGTCCTCTTGTGACAACGTCTGTGAGACATGATTCACGTGACATAGGACTTCCATCTTAAAATAATTCAGATTCGTTTAGACAGACGTATTAATTATTTTCACGAGAATCATACTTCAAAAAATGTAACATTTGGATCCCAGTTGGATCGCGTCGTACGCAGTGTGGTGACCCCTAAACAGTCACGTGATAGCTTTTTTTAAATTTATTTTTAAATTTATTTTTTTTACTGTCCCCCGCCTTTCTTTTCATTTCTTTTTTTTATTGTCTCCTTTTTTTCTTTTTCTTTTTTTTTCTTTCTTCTTCTTCTTTCTCTTTTTTCCCCCTTTGCTTCTCTCATACATATGTCTGTGTGATGAGCTAAGATGGACATTTTTCTTCGGTATAGTTTAGAGTTTTAGTCCGATACATAAGTGTCTGGGTTTCTGTATGACTTAGAGTTTGGTGTACTGACCATTCATTCTGTGTGCGTGTGTGTGCGCGCGCGCGCCCGCGCACGCGCGCACGTATATGCAGCATCAAACAATTATGCACGTAATATCAACCATTGACATTGAATTAATACACCATCAACCATATCTTCAATAACTTAAAAACGGCTTCATAGAATACATTCATTTTTTCAGTGTTTACTAAAGAGTAATAAAGAGTAACGTGATAGCCTTAGCGCACGTACACATTGCACGCAGAAACCCCTTGCGTAGGCCTAATCCGTAAATAAGTACAAGAAAGAAGGAAAAATATACGGGCGCGTATATGTTTTTCCTTCTTTCTTTTAAAGTTTCCGCGCGGAACATCCGCATATGTGTGTACGTGCGCTAAGTATGTAATGGAGTTTGATTTTAGTGATATTATTTTTATTTATTATGCACATCTGTATTGGTAAAAGTTCGGGACTTTCTGGTGTTGCACTGCCTCCGGGCATTGCCTCCAGGATCGTTCCCACCATCTTTATATCTACTAATGTTCCATATGTGTCTGTTCCAGACCGGAGGACGTTAAGCAGAATTTCATTCGTCGATATTAATTTACACGTGTTCAAAGCCTTATATTATTATTATTATTATTATCATTATATTATTATCATTATTATTATTATCATTATATATTACCTCTGTCAGCTGTTTTCCTCTCTCTTTCTTTTTTCGTCGGAACTTCTGGGCCGCTCGACGATTCTGTTCCCTTCGACGGTTTAGCTTCTCGATTTCCTCTGGACGGGGCTGAAACCAAAGCAGACACGATCAATTTTAAGAGAGAGAGAGAGAGAGAGAGAGAGAGAGAGAGAGAGAGAGAGAGAGAGAGAGAGAGAGAGAGAGAGAGAGAGACAGACAGACAGACAGACAGACAGACAGAGACAGAGACACAGAGGATAGAAAGAAACTGAGAGACACAGAGACAGACATACATACATAGATACATACACACACAGAGACACACACAGAGGTAGACAGAAACAGAGAGACAGAGACAGACAGACATACAGACAGGCAAACATACAGACACACAGAGAGACACACACTGAGGTAGACAGAAACAGAGCGACAGAGACAGACAGACATGCATACAGACAGACATACAGACACACACAGAGACGCACACAGAGGCAGACAGAAACAGAGCGACAGAGCCAGCCAGCCAGACAGACATACAGACACACACACAGACACACAGAAACAGAGAGAGACAGAAACAACAGAGACAGAGACAAACAGACACACAGTGTACAATGGGTACTAATCGTAACCATCTGTCAGTTGGAAACCTGCAGTGTACTAAGCCCTACATGTATGTGTATATAATCATGTATGTATGTCGCGTCCAACAATTAATCACTTCTTCCTGTTGGGGTTGATCCACAAGATAGTGTTTGTTAGCAGATATACATACTGACGAGAATTCCATAATTCGAAAGAGATCTCTCTATGTACCATGCTCATACACTATCTGTCCCCCATTGGGACAAAAAGTAAACCAGCACAATCTTTTACTTTTATTTTATTCTTTTCACAGCACAGAGCTACCTTCAAAAAGTATACACAGTTAGTGGTGTTTGTGGTTTCTTTGATCAAATATTATCTCCATTATGGGTAGAACCACTGGCATCCTTTATGGATCCACCACTATTAACAGTGGCATTTTAAGCTATAAAGCCTTTTCAAGCTACATTTGTACAGTGCATGGAGGGTTGGTAGTGTTTTGTGGTATAATTTGTTCATAATTAATCACTTCTAGATAGCAGAAGGGGGGGGGGGGCTGCTATCCCAGAGGGCTAAACTGAAATTGTGTTTACAGAAGAGATACGTACAACCCCACTCTCTCAATTTAGAGGACTTGTACAATGCAGCTGGTATTATAGGGGAAGACGGGGTAAAAAGCGCATTGGGTAAGAAGCCCACCCCAATTATTTCATGAAATAAAGAAATTTCAGTCAAATTTGCCCATGAGACAAATGCTAGACATTAACTCTCGTCTCATTTAGAGACTGAAATTTGCTTCATTTCATGAGATAATTGGGGTGGGCTTCTTACCCGCCCATGCGCTTTTTACCCCGTCTTCCCCTAGTCTAATATCACCATTGTGTGAACAGACTTTAAATTAAATCAATCAAATCAAATGAGCTGGTATTGGGCGGGTCTTCGAAAGCCAACTTATCCCCTTTGCTGCAGCACGTAGAGCCAATGTACCGCCTTGGCATAACCAACTGACATAAGCTAGAACACCAAGGCTACAACAAAAAGCTCCTAGCATAATATCACCAGTCCGAAATCCTCCAAAGTCTCCAATGTAAAGGACAAAAAGAAAAAAGAAAAGAAACTATTATATGTAAAGAAACAGAGCACCACAAATAATTGAAGAAAACCCCCAGCGATGAAGCTCAAGTCTACAGTTATTACCTCAGTTTCATTCTGAATTCTCAATTAAGACCGAAACAGTGTGCACTATTCAAAATAATCAGATTTGAACTTCTTTCGACCAAAGATGTGTTGCATCGTTGCATAAAGGCCCTTCAGTAAAAGCGTTTCACTCGAATGAGGCTTTATACCGAACATTCTCTGCCCCTGTCTCTTGACCGGAGATGCGAACGCCCCCTACTTAAGATTATCGCCCATTCAGTAAAAGCGTTTCACTCGAATGAGGCTTTATACCGAACATTCTCTGCCCCTGTCTCTTAACCGGAGATGCGAACGCCCCCTACTTAAGATTATCGCCCTTGCCTGTCAGGAACTAGTAGCATAATTATAGCCACAGAACATTATCTGCTCCTGACTCGTCACCAGGGGGCATCGGCAGTTCAGGCCTAAAATTATCGCCCTTTCGTGTCGGCAAGCACAGCTGTTTCGGGAGGAACATTTAGTTTATCTATTATATTCAGAAGTTTTTTCAAGCGAACTTTAGTTTACCATAACCACCTTTTCATAAATAACAGTCAAGAACATGTTGCAGTTTGTGACTACATTAGTTGTATTCGGTTGATATTGCTAGCTTTTCACTCATGGGCAATTTTATTTATGTTTGTGTATTGTCCAAGAACATTTTCTACTAAACATGTTGCGTGATACTGCTCAACAAAAATTAGATTTTACTATAAATCTGATAGAAGAAATATATTAAAAATACAATGAAGAACATGCAGCCAAAATAATTTGACAAACAAAAGCTTGGTGCAGTTTTTATCTAAACTTTCTAGATTCAGTCTTTTGACTAAATAGCTTGATTTTGTGTGGGACGCAACAGCTGTGCAAGGAGCAGTATAAAGTCTCAAAGAAAAAAGAAGACGACTTTTTTCTGTGCAACTAGATCCCATTAATCAGTCTTCGAGCAGTTCCTTCACGCTGTGATCAGATCACCTGCCTTTGCACTCTTCTCTGTGCCTGTCACATCTGTCTAACGAGATTTGCTGCTGCTGCTGCTGCTGCTGCTACTTGTACTGCTGTTAATGTCATTGATGACACAGATTCCCGAGGGGACAGTGTCGCTTTGTAGTGTGGTTTTTTTTTATCTCCTTCTATACATTCCTGTTCACCCCCCCCCCCCCCCCACCCCCCCCCCCAGCGCGCGCGCACACTCATACACGCACGCATGCATACACGGACACGCACACGCACACGCACACGCACACACACACACACACACACACACACACACACACACAGACAGACGTCTCTTCAACAAATGCCTCAGCATGTTTAGTGTGGTAAAAGGAGTCGCTCCCCCAAAAATCATCAAGACTTTTGCTATTAACCCAAATAGACACACCCACAAGCTTTCTTTCCCCAGACCACGAAATAATGTTTATAAACCTAGTTTTGTTTACTCAGGGGGCGCATCATGGAATAATCTGTCTTTTTAAAATTTTAAATCGTGTCCTTCAAAACAAACCTTTAAAAAAGCACTTAAAAAAGAATATGCTTGATGCTTTGTAAAAATACCTAATGTGAATATGAGAATGAGTGCCTAAGGCGCTATTGTTGCTATTGTAAATTGCTTTTGTGTTTGTGCTACTTTGCACTAGTAGACGAGGAGACATTACAGGTGCGTGCAAATTCATGTTTTAATTTTTTTATTTATCATTCCCTTCCTTCTGCGCTTTAAATGTAAGCGGTGTTCGTTTTTGGGTGTTTTTGTTTCTGCGTTGTGATTTTGTTTGGATAATTTTCTTTTTTCTCATGTCCGAGTAAACTATGACTCACTCTCACTCTCACTCTCTCTCTCTCTCTCTCTCTCTCTCTCTCTCTCTCTCTTGCCTGCAAGAAGTTATTAAATGTAAGCGTTAAAACACCCAACACGATGGTTTATGGAGAGCTAGGCCGCTATACATATAGGTCCCCTATTCTACCCTGAACTCGCTTTAAAAAAATCAAATGTCACGATATATCCACATTTAAACCCACACAGTTGAATGGCCCCATTGATATATAATCGCTTAGAGCAGAGTCTGGACACTACAATAGTAATGAAGAACAAAAGCTCCTTTCGTAATAAGACTGGATCATCAAGACTCTTATTAGTTTCATCGTTGAGAAGCTGCTGAGGCTGCTATTATTATCAGGGTAATACATCCACATAACAAAACTCCATGCCAGCTAAGCACTGGTATCAAGCCTACGGATACAATATCTCATCGCCTCATCATAGAAGTGTTCATGGTGGCCAGAACTTGGATAAGACACTTGTTAGAGTGGTCTTCCACCAAATATGGTGGGTAAGCACTTATCACACAACATTGACTACTGGGATAA
>CM065688.1:48793805-48806305 GCA_017654935.2 Phymorhynchus buccinoides
TACTATCTATGTGTGTTCATGTACTGTGGACCTAACAACATTATTCAAACCAATGTCAATAGACGATTTTCGGAAGAAAAAAAACTAGGGGAGAGCACTTCGTGAAAATTAGAGTTACTCTGTCAAATACCATAGCAACAATGGCGTCGAAGCTTGAAACCGCAGGATGCGAGCCAGCGACTTGCAAACACTTTTTTAAAACAATTAGGGGTGGCCAGTGGCCACAAACTGATAAAACTTGCAAAATGTGACGTAAAAATATCAATGACCTAAAGTTTTAGAATGACGCACGGTGTTCTAAGTGCTGTATGTCTGCTCAAACGCACGAGTGGATAGGCTACGAGAGCTGATGGTAGAGTGACTTCCCCTGTTTGACCGACTGAATTAGGCAAGATCACTCCCACACACCATGAAATTACTCCCCTTAATTATTTTCGAACAATTCCTATTGAAAACAAATGATTTGAAGCATGCGATTGCTTAGTTTTGACTGAAACGTGGTAGAACTATCGGCTGTAATTCCCCAACAGAGAATTTCCACGATAAAAAAGAAATTTGGGCATAAATGCCAATGAATCAGAATGTTGACCGTGGGCACTCGACTGGAAGACAAATAATTAATAAAGAAATACATGAATAAATAAAGCAAAAACATGTATCTAGTGCATCTGTGTTAACTCCAAAACTGCAATGGAAAAAATAAAAATTAAATGACACCCAGTCCCTAACACTCTGACAAGTTTGGTTTTGAATCCGTTCCAATTTTTTTTTATACATTTGCTGTTAACAGTTATACAAACAGACAAAAACAGGAGGAAAGCACAAAAGAAAACTTGTTTGGCACTTAGAATATCTTTGAATACTTTTTAAAACTTTGGCTAGTTGCACTCAACTGTACACGTAATACTTATACAATTAAAAACTTCCTAAGGACCACTTGCTGCGAACATTTCAAACATAGTTTTCAGTGCTTAAATAAACTACCATTTATAAACTTTGTGATGCTGTAATATCATAGCCCAAGGTCCGAAATCTTATGAATTGTAAAAACAAATGTTTATAGCATCCTGCACAGTATTCGTCGATGGGATACCGCTTTTGGTGGTGCCTTGAATGGTCAAATGGGATGCACTTGCGCACCATGCCGATACAATAGGAATTGTTCGGAAATAATTTAGGGAAGTAATTTCATGGTGTGTGGGAGTGATCTTGCCTAATTCAATCGGTCAAACAGGGGAAGTCACTCTACCATCAGCTCTCGTAGCCTATCGACTCGTTGTGTTCGAGCAGACATACAGCACTTAGAACATCGTGCGTCATTCTAAACAAAAATGTCATTTATATTTTTATGTCACATTTTGCATGTTTTATCAGTTTGTGGCCACTGGCCACCCCTCATATTTCTATAAAAAAAAATGTTCGCAAGTCGCTGACTCGCATTCTGCGGTTTCAAGCTTCGACGCCATTGTTGCATTGTTATTTGACCGAGAAATGGAGGTAACTTGAACAACTTTAATTTTCACGAAGTGCTCTCCCCTAGGGTTTTTTCTGAAAATCATCAATTTAATAAATAGCAGTGTTCAACTGTTCATACATTACTAATGAATAAAACCGCGCTTTAGGTTTTCTACTCGTCCTACTCATTTGCCCCTAAAATAATTCCAAAGACCTAAGCCCCCAAAAGCGCAATAGGAATTGTTCGGAGATAATTAAGGGGAGTATTTGTATGGTGTGTGGGAGTGATCTTGCCTAATTCAATCGGTCAAACAGGGGAAGTTACTCTACCATCAGGTAGATCCCCAGTTCTCGTCTCGTGTGTTTGAGTAGACATACAGCACTTTGAACAACGTGTTAAAATTGATGTAATTTATATTTTTGCGTCACATTTTGCAAGTTCTATCAGTTTGTAGCTACTGGTCACCCCTCATTTTTATTTTTTTTAAATGTTTGCAAGTCGCTGACTCGCATCCTGCGGTTTCAAGCTTCGACGCCATTGTTGCTATGGTATTTGACCGAGTAATCGAGGTAAACAACTCTAATTTTCACGAAGTGCTCTCCCCTAGTTTTTTTCTCCGAAAATCGTCTATTCGCCCTCTGGCCTCTCAGAGGCCAGTAATGACATCACAGAGGTTAGAAATGTAACTTAAGACAATACTGTAAGACATTATGCATTATTCATTGTAATGAAAGACATTATTCCAGCCACGACAGAACTCTGGGACACTCTTCCAGACAATGTTGAAACTTGTGATTCTCTTAGTGCCTTTAAACGCTTCTTATCTGCACGTGATCATGTTGTACCTGTATATTTCTACTTTGGTGACCGTAAAGAACAAAGTGTACACTGTCGTCTTCTATGAGGGGCCGGATGTGTAACATTTATCTAATTTAGTGTAGCTTATTCAATAGGAAAAATAGCTATTATATACACAAAAACCGTATTTAATAATGTCATCATTAATATTAAATAGGAAAAGTAAAGAATCCAAAGTAAAAAAAAGATTATTTTCGTGACTATCGGTTGTTTAAAAAACTTTTTTTTACTGCTCTTTTCTATTCAATAGAACAAAAACAGTATTGAATAGATGCAAACTCAGTAGAGTAGAAAATAAAACCCTTGAGTAAAGAATAGATTCCAAGCCTGCACAAGCCATTCTTTATTGAATACCGAAATAATCTATTAAATAGTTTCAATATATATTCAATACTTCGCCTTGATATCAGTGATTTAAACTATGACTTATTTACTCGACATTTAACAGATAATCCTAGTTGCACTTGTGGACATGAAGGCGAAACTGCCGAACACTATTTGTTGTCATGCCTCCTATTTAATGGGGTTTTTCGTAACAATACACTACATAACCTTTCACCTGAGCTTATTCAAATTGATCTCCTCTCCAATGGCAGACATGATTTTAATTATGAAACCAACATTTTTGGCTCACGTCGTTTTTTTAAAACAAAGTGAGTCTATAGTATCGTACATGTTCGGTTGTGTGTCTGTGTGTATGTATGTGTGTGTGTATGTGTGTGTGTGTGAGTGTGTTGCGTCCGTGGCTCCGACCTTTAACCTTAACTCAAACCTTAACGTTGTCATTTTCTCTAAACATATAAGGCGTTAGAGGGTTAAAGTTAGCAGGCTACTTGATTTTGACGTGAGCCTTCAAGTCACGACGATCAAAGCAGTCAGATACATTGATAAAGAACAAAATAAAGATAATCATTTGTTGCAGAGATTACTGTTGTGCAACCTTTGACCTTGACTCAGTCACACTCTTCAAACTAAAGAAGACTCTCACTCTCCACTGAAACTTTAACGTTGTCATTTTCTCAAAAAAACCATAAGATGTTAGAGGGTTAAAGTTAGCAGGATACTTGATTTTGACGTGAGCCTTCAAGTCATGGCGATCAAAGCAGTCAGATACATCGGTAAGGAACAAAAGAAAGAAAATCATTTGTTGCAGAGATTACTGTAACTGTTGTGTTGTACCGAGTAGGAGATACATACTGGAAAGAAGACTCTCCATTAGATATACAAAAACGCTCTTTAAAAAGAAACACAAGACTTCAGGTGTGTACAAATAGATACATTTTAACGTCGTCAACTTATATTTTCTGTAACAAATGGATGTACCGAGTGTGTGCGTTGACGGCCCGGTTGTTTAGCTTTATTTGCGCCTTTGAGTAACGGTTGTTCGTGTTCAGTTGCACATCATCTCTGCGCATAACTTAGCCTACCGCACTTCCGGCAACAAGGCCTAGGCCTAGAGTCCATGCCTTACCTCATAATCAAGACGACGTACTTAACATTTAGCCCACATTCATTTCAGTCTTGAAAAAAAATATACGGAAAATCCAGGGTTCGTCGATTTCACTGCCTTCGACGTACGAATCCTTTGTTAGGCCTAGACGATTGATCACCATGAGCAAAGACTGTACAGGGGAAGATAAACATGGATGAGCTTGCTGGCTGTGACCTTGACCTTTGCTTTGTGGCAGAGGGGGGGGGGGGGGGGGGGGGGGGGGGGGGGGGGGGAATTAACGAAACGAAAATAAAATATTAGGACTAATATAAAATATCTTACAGAAATGTAGATGATGTGGAACAAGTTTTCATCGCATGAACAATCAGTTTAAAACAGTAACAGATCAGAAGTATGGCCTAACGAATCACGCAACTTCAATTAGGTATATCTACAAAACGGTCAAAATTCAAGGTAGCCAAAAACCAAATGCATATTTATAAACAAACCCGTAATAGAAACTCACATGCAAAATTTCAGTTAAATCTCTTCAATAGTTTATAAAATAATTGCTTATAAATATCCAATATTTTGCGCTATTTTGGAAAAGTGCAAAAACGGCTGTTTTTGAAGTCGCATATCTCAAAGATTAATTACTTTCAAAAGTTGAAACTTGTATTTTGTAATAGTAGGCAACATATACGACATGCCTATTTTTTTCTGAGTAATGAAAATGTGCAGTTTAGAAATTACAGAGGTGCAAAAAGGGCTTAAAACCGCTATTTTCGCTTTTGTCCAATAGGCAAATTTCAGAACAACTGACACTAACATGACAATATTTCTAAAACTACTGGACCGACAGCAAAATAACTGGTATGCAGGGGTTTAGCATGAACTAAAGAATAAGAAAACGTTAACAGTTGTGGAAAATAAACAAACTGTAACTCACACACACAACTAATATTAGCCCTGGTGCTAAAAAGTACCTTAGATTAGTACCACTGCAACCATCACAGTTCCTTGTTCCATACAATATTCCAACATCAAGCGGTTTTCCTGTCTCCAGAACAACACATCTTTTGAATGTTTGTACTCCAGAACTGCTGACCGTCTCCACAGTGTCTTGCAAGATGATGTATTGTCCTTTGCCCCACTATTGTGGGATAGGAGTATGTTTGTTGCGGTCTATTTGATTTTGTTCTTTTCTTGTCTGTGTTTGTCTGTCTGTCCCAAGCATGCTGCTGAACAAAGTCGCTTCATATGTTGTGAGATGATGTATTACCAAGACAAAAAGACATTCATTGGCTAATTTACAATCACGCTGACCTTGACCTTGAAATTAGACCTTGAAAACTTGATTCTTTTGGTCTGATGGCCATAATGTTTAAGTCGTTGGAGATACAGTTTTGAAACTTGGTATGTGGATATATTGGCTTAATGGCCTTCATAATATTGGGTAGTGGTTATCTTGTTGACCTTTGACCTTGACCTCAGATTTATTCTTTTTTTAAACTCCATATCTTTAACATTTTTTTGCAGTCAAAAATGTCACGCTTGGTAGATTAGTAGACTGACTCAATGTAATGCGTGATGGTCTCTGAACTTGACTTTTGACCTCGTCATTTAAAACATTCTATAGCCCCCAAACCATTGGGCGTACACCCACATATCCACATATATTCTTGGTCAGTATGACCCCGACCTTCGACCTTGTGGCTGTAGTCAGCGACTCATAGGTCATGTATCTATATAATCACATAAATTCTTAATAGGTACCACCCAAGGATTGTACCTGGAGTCACTTTGTATCTTGTTGATCTTGACCTTGAACTTTGACCTATGGCTGTAGTCTTTGTAGTATTCGTAGTACACACATACAACCTTATATATTCCAAATCAGTAACACCCAAGGCATCCAGTGGGAACATTTTGAAGCTTAGTGACCTTGGGCAAGTCTAAGGTCAAAGTCAGAACAGAGCAGTGACCATTTAGCCAACGTTCCTATAACCATGAATCCTTAATCGGCATCTCTTGAAAGGATGCAAATAGGCCAGGAAGTAAGATATGGTGGCATGGGCAATGGGATAAAGGTCATTTTCCTTTTCGGCCCCATCAGTTTGGAATTCCTTACCACGCGAAATTCGCCATATCCAATCCTAACCATCTTTCAAATCAGCTCTCAAAACCCACCTAGTCAAACTACATCACAACCTTTAGGCCACATTACTTCTCGATTATATCCCACCCACCCCGTCCCACACACCCCTTATGTTAGTTGACTGTCTGCGTCAGCTTTGTTGCGCGAGAGAGAGAGAGAGAGAGAGAGAGAGAGAGAGAGAGAGAGAGAGAGAGAGAGAGAGAGAGAGAGAGAGAGAGAGAGAGAGAGAGAGAGAGAGAGAGAGAGAGAGAGAGAGAGAGAGAGAGAGAGAGAGAGAGAGACGCAATGACGCAATTAATTTTTAATGTGAGGCCACCGACCTATACACATTTGGAGGTGCACTTAATATGCACACAACTAAAGCAAAAAGGTAAAGAACACAATCATTAGAACAATAGAATATATCATGATGCGGATACTACATCAAACACAAAAACAAGTTAAGGATTTACGAGTGTTGTAAACTGTTCCCTTTGTTTTAGAGCATAGTATATGAACATAGCAACGTTTCTAGTAACTAAACAACTTTCATTTTGCAATAAACAGTTAAGTAAGGGAGGTCTTGTAGTTACCATCATTATTATATTTTGTCTGTACAAGTATTTTGAGAGAGAGAGAGAGAGAGAGAGAGAGAGAGAGAGAGAGAGAGAGAGAGAGAGAGAGAGAGAGAGAGAGAGAGAGAGAGAGAGAGAGAGAGAGAGAGAGAGAGAGAGAGAGAGAGAGAGACGAACGAACGAACGAACGAATCTTTTTTAATGTTGGAAAAGAATAAGCACAATACACGCTTGTTTACATCTCGCCAACAACAAAGAAGAAAATATTAGAAGAAAAAAACCACCAAATCAATGCAGAGAGAGAGAGAGAGAGAGAGAGAGAGAGAGAGAGAGAGAGAGAGAGAGAGAGAGAGAGAGAGAGAGAGAGAGAGAGGAAGAGTTGAGGCTTCATTCAACAGTTTGTTTCATTATGTATTGTTGTTTTGGGTGGGGTGAGTGGTAGTGATGTGATGGTGTGTGTGTGTGTGTGTGTGTGTGTGTGTGTGTGTGTGTGTGTGTGTGTGTGTGTGTGTGTGTGTGTGTGTGTGTGAGTGAGTGTATGTGTGTGTGTGTGTGTGTGTGTGTGTGTGTGTATGTGTGTGTGTGTGTGAGCGTGTGTGTAGCTTTGATTCATAACGTCAGTTCCTCTCATTATTTTAACAACTGTCCTCTCTCTCTCTCTCTCTCTGCGCGCGTGCATGTGTGTGTATGTGTGCTGTGTGTGTGTCTGTATGTGTGAAAGGGATATTATATGAATACATTTTCTTTTAATCTATTTTACATTAAATCTATTTTTTCTTGTTGGTTTTAAACCCGTGAGTGCGGTGAATACGAGTATGTCTTCATTTGCTTTTATGAGCGTGTTTGTCTATTTTTGAATGTTTGTGAACCTTGTGTGTACCTATATGTATACTTTACTTTTGCGGTTATTGTGAATGTGTAAATTGAAAATTGATTTTTTCAATGTAATCTGATTGTAAATTGTTATTTTATGATGTATGTATTTTATCTATATTTAGTTAAATATGTAAATATTTGTGTGTGTGTGCGCGCGTGCATGTGTGTGTGTGTGTATGTGAATATGAAGGATAGTGTGGAGGTATGTAAGCGGTTGTTTTTAATGTGAATAATATTAGTGCAATTGTAAAGCGCGTAGAGCTTAAAGGTGAAGCGCTATATAAATTTTCTTAAATAATAACAACACAAAAATTAAAAACAAGAAATTCAACAAAGACATGCAATCGCTTACACACATACAAATAGGCATACACATACCCCCCCCCCCCCCCCCCCCCACTCTCCTGTTAAGCGCATATAGCTCCACATTTGGTGGAGGGGTGCGCTATATAAATGCTTCACTGCTATTATTATTATTATTATTTCTGCCGTTCAGCGATAGTTTGGCACTTTTCTCCCAATGATCCTGCTAGGAGTGTGTGCATTCTGTTGTACGTGTGTGTTTCTGTGTGTGTGTTTCTGTGCAGGGCCGGACCTAAGTGTTTAAGGGGTGGGGGCTAATTTATCGAAGGTGCGAAGCACCAAGACCCCTAGAGGGTTCCGGGGGCATACTCCCCAGGAAACAATTTAAATCCGAGACGCAAAATAGTGCAATCTGGGCATGAAAAAAAGGACTAATGCCATTACTGTTCATACCCCTATTGAAACATGTTTTGAACCATTAAGTACCTATCAACTGGTGGTGCTGATGAGTGCTAGGTATAGCCCGCTAGGAAATTTAGCTGCCGTTCAGCGACATGAATTGTTGTTGTGGTTTGTTTGGGGGTTTTTTGGGGGGAGGGAGCGGGGGGGGGGGGGGATTCTTCTCAGCACTGGCATTTTTTAAATTATTTAATTTTTTTAGTTGTATCCATTAGCGATAGTTTCATTTGTACTTTAAAATTTTATTGGCAACACTTGCACTTCAGACACCTTAGTTTTAGTTTGCAATGCACGTGTAGTCATAATACTGGATACAATCATGTGTGTGAGTGCATGCATGCATGGGTGTGTGAGTGTGTGCGTGCATATGCGCTTATTCTTCCCTCTGTTTTATTATTTTTAAGAAAGAGGGGGTCCAGACCCTCCCCCCCCCCCCCCCCCCATCCTTCTGCTTTTTTGTTTCTATTTAAAAACATTTGTGTGTGTGTGTTCACACAAATACACCATCGTGTAGGCACTCTCATAATCCAGGAACACATGCATACATGCATACTAAATCCCACACATCGTGTAAAACTGCAATATGCCTAAGTGTGCAAGCGTGCCATAAGGCTGAATAAAGCATAACAATACTACACAACAGAACTAATGTGCTGTGCGCACGACTATAATCAAACTGACTGAACATTTTACTTCAACATAAATTTCTCAACCAACACACATGCGCGCGCGCGCACGCACACACACACACACACATAGTCTCTCTCTCTCTTTCTCTTGTACACACACGCTGTTCTGTTTCTCTTTCATACACACGCGCGCGCACCCACATACACACACAAAGCGAGAGAGAGAGACTTTTTGCTCGCTCGCACGCACACACATATCCACGTGTCTCCCCCCCCCCCCCCCCCCCCACACACACACACACCCCTGTCCCGTCCGTACGCACACACACAGAGTGACACACAGATATACACACGCGCGCACGCGCGCGCGCACACACACACACACACAGAGTCTCACAGTCACAGGCCTACTTCGTCTACCTGATTCATAAACAAATCATACCAACACATAAGTGGTTTCAGACCCTATGCATATTTACTACCACAACATTATCTGATCTCTACTTATTTATGTGTCTGTCTGTTTGTTTGTTTGTCTATTTAATTGATTTTTATTTCGTTTTATTTTCTTCTTTACCCGAGACCAGGGATGTATAGGAGACAAAATATTATTGAGCTGAGCCAGAACTATATATAGGCCCTACAGACGTAAGTCCCTAGTTCCGTTTCTTGACTAGCCAGTAGATCTAGACCAAGTAAAAAACTGTTTCAAAGTATATAAAATCAACTCTGACACACTACAAAAAAAATAGGCGAAAAACGTGAGTATTCTGTTAATTGTTTCAGTGACAAGAGCGGGTCCATACCTCAAAAACACCAACAAATCTTGATGATTATCAGACCAAGCATAGGCCTACAGGGAATCTCCGAATGTTTTATAGATCTAGATCTACTTGTTTTGCTTCCGATACATCTATTGTATTTAAAAAAAAAGAAACTTCGATATTCTTGTTGTTATTAACTCCGCGAAACTCCACAGAACAAATCTAGATCAAAATAATGATATTTGTTTCAGTAAATAACGAATGAAAAAGCATTTACTGGCCGAGTCTGAGACTCTAATCACTGAAAAAGGCCTCCATCGAACGTCAGCCAAAATGGCAAGCTCTGAATGCGGTCTACCACCTTTTGCTTCAAACAGCGATTTCGCTTACAATAGTGGTTAGTCATGCAGTACATCGTTTAAAAGAGGAAAAAATGAACTTTTTAAGCATGTGCTCCTCAAAATGTATTCTTTCGAAATGAATCTTCGATTGGCTTTGAAACACATTGCTATGTTTTGAATCCCTGATCTTGCGGTCTTAATCGACCCCTATCTCTTTGATATGAACATCGACTAATAGCGGAAAGCGTTAAGTTTCTGTTGGTGTAACGGATATTTCCATTGGTCCACAAGCGAAAACGCTAAACCCGTTTGTCAAGAGAAGCCGTTTCTAGTACGGGCATAGCGAGCGTCAAAACTTTGGTCATGCCGTGATTTGTATCGTCACCTCCGTCTCCTGTCATCGCTAGTTGTTCAAAGTAACCAACATTCTTCCACACAGAATCCCTATCGACGTAAGCAGCAAAGATTGTTTTATTTATCGACATGTGTTTCTTTGGCATGTATGGAGTACTCAGTAAGAAATCAGAAGTTGAAAAGTAGTGAAATTTGTAGCAGTCGGACAGTGTTTCACAGCGTCATTAGAGACGTGGCCCTACCTACTTCAATTATTAATTTTCTAAGAGTAAGAGGCTTAGACTCACAGGCAAAGACTAGGCCTACTACAGGTGTCCGTAGACCCCCCTTACCCCGGCGGGGGTGGGGGGTGGGGGGGATTGGTCACAATGTTTTTTTCTGAAAGCTTGGTCAATATGCTTTTCAATTTTACTTGTTTGCCAAAAATAAAAATAGGGCTCCACTATGTTACATGCGCATACATATAATTAAATTTTAAAGAAAGGGGTAGGGGTGCATAGAAATAATTTTAATTTACACAGTAAAATAAAAATTAATTCTGTTTTCAGATGCACAAGTGTCTACATAACAGTATTCTCTCTATACAGGCATGGGAATTGTCATGGGAATTCCCATGCCTGCTATAGTAATAAAAATCAGACGTGAGCCTTGCAGGCTTTGCCTCTTGTTTCTGTTTGAAACTGTTCACTTTTTCATTCGCAATTCACGTCGATTTTCATCAAAGATAATGTGTGTTTTCTATTTTGCTGCAAAGTGAAATTTTCAAAATTAACACATCTTTTCCAATAGCTTATGTGTAAAAGCGCAAGTATACTTCTGACATGTATTGTACTCGAAGACTGGCTACTTTCTATGCTTTCTTGTATGAATGGCTGCATATGAATATTTTTTTAATTTGCAACTTAGCTTCGTGAATTATTCGTTTATCATGTTGTTTATTCTTGTCTCTCATTGTTTTATCGTTTTTCTGTATCTCATCTATTATTATTATTTCATTTTCGTTTTCATAGTTTGCTCAACACAGCATCGCTTCTTCGCCTTTCGTCTTTGTATATTATTATTGTTTTCTTTTTGATTGACTGCTTTTGGTTTCAACAAAGTTTATTAACATAATACATTGCAGTGTACACAAATTATTGTATGAGCACAACAAGCTATAAGCTTATAAGCGCACTCGAAAACGTTTCAGTTACGAACAAAAGGCTGCATCATGAAATTACTTGAATAAGCTATGAGAAAAATACAATTGGAATAAGAAAAATAACTAAGCAAAGATATCAATACATCATGCACCAATTTATAACTAGACAAACAAACAATAGAAGTAAAAAAGAAAAAACAAGAATAAGGAAAGAAGAAAAAAACAATAACAACAAAACAACTAAGAATGGGGGTGGTGTTACAAAATTGACTGCTTTTGCATTGAATACTTATTATTACGATGATGTCAATGCGCTAAATGTTCTTGGTTTAAACAAATCTTTAATATTTCCAAGCAACACATATTACAGAAAGCAAAAGAGAGCATCAACAAGCTAGCGCTTATAGCGTGCTCGTGAAATATTTCATGAAAAATATTTGGTGAATGACAGACTGTGTAAGTACAATAATACATCATCCATACTTGATAATTGAGCAAAAGAAAAGGCAAAAAGAAAAAAAGAGAAAAGAAAATCAAACACGCACAAAGAACATGTACAATCATTAAATGTTCTTCTGTGGTGAGAACTGTTCACCTTCTAATTATGTATTGTGCATGGGGTACGTCATAAGCGTTTGGTTTAAACAAATGCAGGGTTCATTCTTGCCACAGGACATCATAGGTCATTTGACCTGTTGGCAGAAAAATCAATAGGTCATTTTCCCAAAACAATAGGTCACAGATTTACCGCGGTACATTACAAACAGATGTGGCCTTTCCCCATGGTTGAAGGTTTTCATCAGATTTTTTTTAAATTTCTCTTCCTCGCCCCCCCCCCCCCCTCTCTCCCCCCCCCCACCCCCCCACCCCCACACACACACACGCACGCGCGCGCGCACGCACACGCACACGCACACGCACACACACACACACGCACAGAGTGTAAAATGTACCTTGCCATTTCATAGTTTAATGTAAAAAAAAGTCAAAGGAAACTAATATTCCTGCTCACAATTTAACCCTATGATCCTGCTTTAAAAAAAAAAATGTAATCTCATTCTCATTCAGTGTTTATGCACAGTGAACACACAGGCAGCCGCAAACACATGTGCATAACCCCTGGAATAGGCTGACTACAGAGAGAGAGAGAGAGAGAGAGAGAGAGAGAGAGAGAG
>CM065688.1:48816305-48823805 GCA_017654935.2 Phymorhynchus buccinoides
CCTCTCGCTTACAAGCAATAAACCGATTAGACTGATAGGTCCGCCATACTGCATACGATTCAACGCGGCTGCGATCCGATTGTAACATTGGTGAGGCATGATACTCGTGAAATACTACTTTTCTGATGAAATCCTACCAGCTTAGTTCACAAAATTCGTAGTCCCCCTTACACGATTCTGATGAAATATCTGTTTTGTTTTTTAATTAGACATTTTGTTTAAGTACTACCAGGATTTTCATCAAAAATCGTTTTTTGGATAACCTAGTAGTGTTTTACATCACTACATAAGTAAATCTTTATATTTTCACACACAGTTTAAATTTTTAGCCAATTCATCACCGAAGCAGAGATATCTGGGGTCAAAGTAGGTAGGTGTTGACCCCCGGACGCAGATTCGTGGCCCCAATTTGGACATTTTTGTTGTTTTTAGTGGAGAGTAATCCCCCGTTGTGAAAGTGAGTCTGATTGTGAATCAGATGTTGAACTTGAAGATACTTTCAGTCAAGAGTGAGGAGGTTTGAGGATGATTGATGTTGACAAGGTAAAATCAACTCTTATTTTCTAATTTTAAGGTAAAATCAACTCTTATTGTTCGCATGCCGATTTTCTCAGAAAACGCCTCTTTTCCTACAGTTTGTACTCTATATTTTCTTTACTTTTAAAGCTAGAGCCTTGACATTTTGCATGGGGATTGCTATTGCTATGCCCTGGATCCTGTTCTACAATGATAACAATCAGAGTGAAAGAAGAGAATTTTCATTGTGCATGTGAAGGTGGATTTTATTTAAAAAATCATGTAAATTTGTCCGCGTCCTGAGCATTAAATAGTCAACTTACAAACTATTCTCCAGGACAGGTTCCAGATAGGCTTGTATTTGACCTTTAAAGCAAAGGACATCATTCAAATATTATTAGTGGTAGAGAAAGTTGGTAAAAAGGAAGGCCGTGTTTTATTCAACATTTCCCCCTGGTATTTATTTTGTTAAACAATTCCTCGCATACTAACCACACAACTGACTTAAAACTGTTCTTACAACTAGCTAATAGATAGACAAAGATGATCACCAAATTTAGTTTAAATCCATGGAATAGTTTAGGAATAACAAAATTGAACAAAAAATCAACCCCCGCCTGGTAGTACTGGCCCCTTAATTCGTGTAGTGCGAGTCTACCCGAGTACACTGAACGAAAGCAATAGAAATATTTTTAGACGGAAATACTCTCCATAAAGGATCATACTTTTAGGGTCACACTTACGGTATGGTTAGGTTATGTTAGGTACATTATAGTCACAGGGGCGTCTCTGTGAAATTCGGGTTGCTCCCACCTGGAGAGCGCGTCGCAGCCAGAGGCGCGTCACCCAATTATTTTTAATGCGATTTTTGTGTGACTGATGAGGAAGGAAGGGCGGGGGGTACATTTTGACCAAATGACAACTTTTTCGTTGCCACTGAGTTTAACGTGTGCTAAGTGCATGAGCACACAGGACCTCGGTTTATCGTCTCATCCGAAAGACTTATGTTGTTCCTAATCGTTTTGTGTCTTTATTTTGTGTCTTTATTTTCATAATCTAATTACGGTTATTACACGTAAAAATGAACATAAACTAACATTAGAAATGTACAAAGATTGGCGAAACGGTTGATTTTTTAAAATGATTTTTAAGAACGCATTCGCTGAATTTATGCCTCTCGGTATATAATGGGAGAGGGTGAGAGTGAGAGTATTCTTTTAAAATTAAATAAGGCCAACTTTGTTTTTTTATGAATAAAATAAAATTTTGAATTTTGAACACTGTAGCCCTTGAATTTTAATCTCGGGGGGGAGATGTGGTTTCGGTTGGGTGACAGACAACAAAAAGAATTTTTAAAACTAAAATCTTAACTAAACGTAGTAAATTTAATCAGTGTCATCTGACACAAATAACTATTTTAGAAATTTTACATTTTTTTTTACAACAATCATAGACTTGCGCTCCTTAGAATTCCCCTTTCATTCTTTATGTATTGTCTGCGTCCTAGTTTTGTCTTTTTACGCTTTGTCCTGTTTTATTTTTAGTTTCTCATACTAACCCAGTACAAATGTCCCATATGTGCCTTCCCAGGTCGACTGAGAGGACGTAAAACACAAACATACATACGTGAGAGTTTGAGCGGTTTTAGTCCCATATGACTTCGGTCGAGAGGACGTAAAACATAAACTCGTCAGTTTGAGCGGGGTGTATTGGTACAGGGGATTTTTTCCTCTCATTCTGCACTAGGCTTTAACGGTCTGAACGTGGAGTCTTTCGGATGAGACGATAAACCGAGGTCCCGTGTGCCCATGCACTTAGCATACGCTAAACCCAGTGGCAACGAAAAAGTTGTCATTTGGTAAAACTTTACAGCCCCCCCCCCCCCCCCCCCCCCCCCACCCCCCCCCCCCCCCATCAGTGACAAAATTCGCATGCAAAAAAACAACAACAACAAAAACAAATTGGGTGGCGCGCCTCTGGCTGCGACGCGCTCTCCAGGTGGGAGCAACCCGAATTTCACAGAGACGCCTCTGTGACTATAAAGTACCTAATACTAATACTGGTTGGGTAGGGGACTGGAAAAAGGCTGGAGAGTGACATATTAACAATGGAGACCTACTGCTTATGTCACTATTTTTCAAACTATTCAAATAATAATAGCATGAAATAAAACATGCGAAAAGGTGCAAAAACTAAATGACTAGCAACAGATCATCAAGCCAAATAGCAAGTGTAGTTATTCCTAACCGTTCAACCGAAGAAGGTTTCTTTTTCGTAACGTAAAAACTTCTGCAGGGGAGCGGGTGGAGAATTAGTGATTAATCTTGGGGATGAAGTCTTAGGGATTAGTTCATGCCTTGGGAGAACATTCCTCCAAACGTCCTCAAGGTCGAGAAAGTAAGGATGTACCTTGGGCACGGCATCTCCATTATGAACAATTTCCAGACCAGTTTGTTTTCTCTCAAATTGAATAGCAATTGCCTCTTCTGCTATCTGTTGAACAACAGTCTGTTTCGCGTTTCTTTTTCTCGTGTTTTTTCTTTTTCGTTTTGTGTTCTAAATAACATTTTTTGAGTGTGTATTTCTAGAAATAAATTATAAATAACTGATGCGGTACTGACATCCTACCAACTTAGAGAGTCAACCCAGTTTTTATGTCTTTAAAGCTTAATTTGAGGTTGATTGTAAGCACACACAAAAAAAGAAATGCAACTCGTATAAGATTAGGTCGCTCTTGATATTGTATTAGTGAAAACTATCCGTATGTTGTTAATCCTAAAAGTAATTCAAATCACAGCTTGGAAAACACAAGTATTATTAATTCATAATCGTTGTTATCATAATAAATTATTATTTTAGAATGATGATAAAATTGATAATTTTAAAATTATATTTTCAGTATGACAACATAATTGTCCATGAAAGCTTATAAATTTTAGAGTGCAGATGCTAAATATTAAAAAGGCACACACACACACACACACACACACACACACACACACACACTATGTTTTGTGTATCGAAAACTCCTGGATTCAATGTCTGTTAATTAATATCATATATGAAATGACTGCGAATGCCCACAGATTTTCATAAAAATCCATTCACAAAGTTGTTTATTAATGTCGTTGACAATAAGAACAGAAAATAAAGATAAAATGCCCACGAAGTCAAAACAAACAAACGAACAAAAAAACAAGCAAAGAAACAAAACTGAAAACAACAAGAATAAAGTAAAGCAACAATGTTTGGCATTAGAACTAGACAAATTCAAGTGCCCTTTGCCGATTGATTAAAAGGTGTGTGTGTGTGTGTAAAATCAGAATTCCGATTTTTCCCGGGAAGATTCCGAATTTTCCCAAGGCTGGGAAGATTCTGAATTTTCCCAGGAAGATTCCGAATCTTCCCAGCCTTGGGGAAATTCGGAATTTTCCCGGGAAGATTCCGAATTTTCCCAAGCAAGTAGCTGCATGCCATAAAAAACCGAAATAAATCACACAGAGAGAGACAGGCAGACAGACAGACAGACAGAGAAAGACGGAGAGAGACAGAGAAGAGACAGGGGAAGAGTGAGGCATGCTAATAGGCGGAGAAGCAGAGTTTGTTTTAAAGATTTCACACATCCAGTGTTGGCCCATAGCAATCCACTACGTTTCCAGAACAGGTTTCTAGTTTTTAATGAAAACAAAAATGTAGAGTCCAAATTATTTTGTAGTGATCACAATGCACTCAACACAAATACATTAGGAACTCGTGCACAAGCATACCTAATTATCAATTATGGATTCGTATTTTATATGTTGAATATTCCACATCAAATATAGCTAAGAATGAAATGTTTTATTGGTAAATTACTACATGAAATATAAATAGTGTATCAATTTATATCAGATTCTAACGATACCTTTCCATGACAAAACGTTCTTTGCAGGTGTTCCATAATGTTTTGCGAAGTGTTTAATTTGACAACAAAAAGGAGAGGACTCTAAAATTGTGCGAGGGCACATCTCTTCATCTACCTCGCTGCCTGTCTCACCGGTTCATATGTATGAATATGAATTGCAATGTCGTGTTGCTTCGCTTCACACTATAAAACCATCTCTCTCTCTCTGTCTCTCTGTCTCTCTCTCTCTCTCTCTCTCTCTGCCTGTCTGTCTGTCTGTCTATATTTCTTTCTCTCTCATAGTTATAGGTCGTGTGTGTGTGTGTGCGTGTGCGTGCGTGCGTGCGTGCGTGCGTGCGTGCGTGTGCGTGCGTGTGCGTGCGTGCGTGCGTGTGTGAGTACTTGTGTTTGTACGAGCGTAAGTGCGTATGGTTGGATGTAAGGTTATCTTTATCAACACGTGTTCTGATTTATGTTTTATATTGCTTGGATTTGGTTATATTTGACTGTTACATACGGTATTATGAATCATTTGGATATTGCTGTTTATTATCATTATCATCATTATTATTATAGATTTTATTACTTTTGTTTATTAATATTCCTATCGTCTTTCTTGATGATGTTATGCTTATTCAGTTCATCCTCATTACACATTTCAGGTTTCAAGTTTCTCTCTCTCACACACAATTCATTTAACTTTGTTGTAAGCTTGGGAAAAATCGGAATTTTCCCGTGAAAATTCCGAATTCCGAATTTTACAGAGACCAATCCGGGAAATATCAGAATTCCGAATTTTCCCGGGAAGATTCCGAATTGTCCCAAACTCGGGACAATTCGGAATTTTCCCGGGAAAATTCGGAATTTTCCCGGATTCCAATATTTCCCGTGACATATATATACCAGGCCGATCATGCAAACTGATGAGACCTTCTCTTAGGGCAAAACAGCTGTCTTTGCATAAGGCACTGTCCCTCCCCCATTGTAAATCAGCTTATTTAATTATTTTTTTAATTTATTTTTATTTTTTTTTTTTATTATTATTTTTTTTTTTTTGGGAACACGGAACATTACTCAAAGTTAACGTTAACTTGTTTAGTTTCTGAGGTTCACAAATAAAGACATTGGACACAGAAATGCTTTATCAAAGCAAACTATATATATATATATATATATAGTTACAGAAACTTGGAACACGGAACATTACTCAAAGTTAACGTTAACTTGTTTTGTTTCTGAGGTTCACAAATAAAGACATTGGACACAGAAATGCTTTATCAAAGCAAACTATATATATATATATATATATATATGTTACAGCTTTACATGGTTCTTGTGACAGGATCACGCAAACACTAAACAAACTCTTGGGACTTGGGTTCAGCTTCTCCGGACTTTAATTTACAGAAAGAACTCATATAAAAACGATGGAGATGAAGGTTGATTATCCGATTGATGAGGTATGAAGACAGGTATAAGTAGGGAAGCAGATGAAAAAGTAGAAGAAAATATATATATATATGTGTGTGTGTGTGTGTGTGTGTGTGTGTGTGTGTGTGTGTGTGTGTGTGTGTGTGTGTGTGTGTGTGTGTTGAAAATTAAACTAAAAAAGAACACAGAGCAAATACACAAACACAGTACAATTATTGCAAATACCTATTAGAAATCCAGACAATACATTCAACATCTAAGCTATCCCAGGTTTTGCTCTAATTCTACATTTGTAATGTCCTTTTTAAAATCCGAAAGCACCAACTTCCTCGCCAAGAACAGTAAGTTCTAAATTGTGTAAAACCCAACGACAACACAGGTTCTTCTTCTTCTTTCCTTTAAGCGACCACAATCAATTGCTGATTATTCTGTCACTGTAAATTCAGGGGGATCTTACCGAAAATATGCGCAGAATAAATCGGCTATAGTCTTTTAATAAAATTTTATTTTTAAATTAAATTTTTTATAAATCCTCTATTCTACGTGACTCAGGGACCGTTCAGCGGAACCCCAACATGATGCCGAATCGGACAGGAACCACCTAAGCTACTGAAGGGGAAGGGGAGGGGAGGGGAAGGGGGGGGGGGAGGGTGAAGCGTTCTAAATATAAATATGAAAATAAGCATTGCTGTATCATAGTATGTGAATGAAAACCCAGATTTAGCTCAACTTTACTCCAAAAGCCAGACAGAGAGACAAAGACAAAAAGATATAAACCTCTTCTGCAGAGGTGACCACAAAATGAGAGGAACAAAACTAAGAGAAGAAAGTACTGCCGTGAGGCTGCTTGAAGTAGATGTAGAGGGAAGTAAGCTTAGCAGGTTTGTGATCATCTCACAGCAAGAGGGTTTTTTCCTCATAATATCGGAGGAAGAGTTATATCTCTTGCTAAAAAAAATATGATAAATAATAATAATAAAATAATAATAATAATAATAATAATAATATAATAATAATAATCATAATAATAATAATAATAATAATCTTCAATAGCGCTATTCCCTGACACAGCAGGACTCACCGCGCTTTACATGAAAAATGAAGAAAAAAAGGTAAGTTTACCACACGCACACAAAAGATATTCAAAATACATGTACTTAAAATTATTTAGAAAACAAGCGCGGATTCGCAATCGTTTGTGGCACGCTTTTCTTTCCCTTTTACAATATGTGCGACAATTTTGGACCGATCGACCGACCGACCAACAGACCGACAGACCGACAAAGTGAGTTATAGGTTTGTGGCTTGTGCCACAAACAAAAATCACTTTACATGAACAAAGCAACATTATTGCACTCACACAACTCACATTTAAAATACCTACACACGAATTAAAACATTCTTTACAAGAAGACGGTGGATGGACAGACAGAAATTAACAGAGATAGTTCTGAAAAGATGCGTCTTCAGGCCAGTTTTGAAAGAAGACAGAGATGGAGAGCTGCGGAGAGACAAAGGGAGATTGTTCCAGATGTGTGATGCTTGGAAACGAAAAGATCTGTTTCGAACTGTTTTGTACTTGGTGACAGGTTTGCAGAGAAGTTTTAGGTCGCTTGATCCGAGGTTGCGTTCTGGTATGTAGGCAGAGAGGAGAGAAGAGAGGTAATCAG
>CM065688.1:48831305-48833805 GCA_017654935.2 Phymorhynchus buccinoides
ATGAGCGCTTTTTCCTGAGCGCTTTTGGAGTGCCCCCTTGGAAGACAGTCGAAGATAATATGATATGTACAGTTTAATTAATTCGTCACATTTAGTTCCTTTGTATATGACTATGCAATTAAACAGACATCTAAAAAGAATACTAACTAAATTCAGATTTGGAATATCAGATTTAAACAAACATTATTTTTATTACAGGGATCATAAAGAAAATGAGTTATTGTGTCCTTATTGTCAAACTGTAATTGAAGATGAAGTTCATTTTGTATTCACCTGACCATTATGATAATGATGATCTCAGAAGAAAATGTATTCCTGCTAAGTTCATTCGTAATCCCTGTCTGTTTGAACTTATAATGCTACTCTCCTCTAGGAATGAAAATGTTATAAAACAATTTGCTATTTTTCTCTTCATCATGCATTTAAGCTCAGATATATATATATATATATATATATATATATATATATATATATATATATATATATATATATATATAAATTAGATGAATGCATTGTTTGAATGTTCATGTCCCCCCCCCCCCCCTCCCTCAAATGTGGCCAAGGCCTTTTGAATAAACCATTCGCATTCTCTCTCTCTCTCTCTCTCTCTCTCTCTCTCTCTCTCTCTCTCTCTCTCTCTCTCTCTCTCTCTCTCTCTCTCTCTCTCTCTCTCTCTCTCTCTCTCCCTCCACATCTCATTTTTAAGTATTTTATGTATAATGCTGAATTTATTATGTGTCTGTTTATTGATAATGTGCCTGCTTATGATGATAATGTGTGTTCGTTTTCTTTGCTTTGCATGCCTTAATTATTTATTGAATGTTTTGCTTTTGATTTCCTTTTCCTTTTTTTTCTTGAGGACTGGATGAAAAAAGTATTTATACTTACTCTATTATCCTCAGAAAATAAAAGATATTCATTCATTCATTCATTCATTCTCTCTCTCTCAGAAAAAACCCGACAACTGTACATTGTTCGCGGTGGTTGCCATGTCGAACTGTTCACTGCCGATTATTGTTTTGGTTATTTTCGAATATTTTGCAATGTGCATCGCGTCGAAATGTTAATGGAGCTGTCTGTATAGCTCTAAGGCATTAAATATTTCGTAAAAGACTTGAATAAATACAGACTACAACACCGTAGTTGTGGCAGCGAATTTTCGGTTTATTTTAAAATATTTGATAGCTAGTTGGCCAACTCAAACACGTTCGTGTGTGCGTGTGAAATACTTCGTATTCGTATTCGTATTCGTATTCGTACTCTCTCTCTCTCTCTCTCTCTCTCTCTCTCTCTCTCTCTCTCTCTCTCTCTCTCTCTCTCTCTCTCTCTCTCTCTCTCTCTCTCTCACAGTAAGCACATTTATTGAAAGGAATTTTAAGTGTTTATGACATGTGCATATAATGGTATTCATGATATTTGTGTATGGAGTAATCCCATGTAATTATGATTCTATTTCTCATTTCCCCATTCCCTGATTGGAATTGTGGTCTGTGGCCAATGTTCAAATAAAACATTTTGTTCGTTCGTTCGGTCGGTCGGTCGGTCGGTCGGTCGGTCGGTCTCTCTCTCTCTCTCTCTCTCTCTCTCTCTCTCTCTCTCTCTCTCTCTCTCTCTCTCTCTCTCTCCTCTCTGTGTGTTATACATGTGCTTTTTCTGTGACTCATTTTGGTCGTTCTATCTCTGCCTGTACGGTTATCTCTCTCCTTTCCTCCAACCCACTACACCCCTAACCCCCACTGTTTTTAACCCCTTCACCGCCAAAGTCGCATTTCTAGCACCACAGTGATTCACCCATGTCACTGAAAGCCATCAAATTGGGGTCTATTATCCAAATACCCTATTGTCTTAGTCTGGGGGAAGTAACGATGAAAATCCGCTTAACGTCCTCCGGTCTGAAACAGACACACATGGGACGTTAGTAGATGTAAAGATGGTGGGAACGATCCTGGAGGCAATGCCCGGAGGCAGTGCAACTCCAGGAAAGTCCCGAATTTTTAACGATACAGATGTATGTATTAGAGTAAGCATTTGGGGAGTAAGGATAGACCTTATTTTATATGATAAGAATCCCCAATACTTCAGATGGATTTTGTTCTCTACCCAGGTAATTTTAATGGACATTTTGGTTTGGCTGAAATATGACTGGCGGTGAAAGGGTTAACCCACCACGTTGTACATCCTCCTCTCTCCCCCCCCCCCCCCCCCCCCCTGTTCCTTGTTCTGGTACAATTTATCACCTTTGTGTCATCATTCAGGATGTGCTGATAAGTGCAGAGGCGGATCGGGACAGTGTGTGTGTGTGTGTGGTGGGGGGGGGGGGGTCTAGAACTTCGAAGAATTAGTTCATGCGTTCCGGACCCCCTACCCCACCCCCACCTCCACAAAATAAAAAGAATAATGCTGTTCGTCTCATTTCTCGCTCCCCTAGATACGATCACATCACTCCGGTTCTTCTGTGGGACCCTTTCTTTCAATCAGCATGTTTCCAATGTTTGCAAGT
>CM065688.1:48836305-48843805 GCA_017654935.2 Phymorhynchus buccinoides
AGAGAGAGAATCAATAACCACTATTAACTTATAGCAGTCAATGGCGCAAAAAAAGATTTTTTTGCTAACGCTTGCTTGTTGGAATATATTTTTCAATGGCACCAAAAAATTAGCAAAGAATATAATTATAAACAATTTCTTAGTTTTCTTTATTTGTGAGCAAAAGTTTTTTTCAAGATTCAAGATTCATGATTCTTTAATCAGCCAATGCATCGTAATACAAAGAAAATCGTTTTGGTTTTGCACAAGACACAATCCAACAACAACGAAAGCATGCACATCGAATGGACAACCAATTTATTATTTTTTTAAAAAGGGTAACAAAATCAGATTACATCATCGTGTATCAGTCTCTCTCAGATTCTTTCTTTCTCTCAGACGCACACCTACACATACACCAACACACACACACACACACACACACACACACACACACACACACACACACACACACACACACACACACACACACACACACACACGTGCATACACATTTATGCTAACACATGTCCCACCTCCTCACACACGCACACACACGCACACACACACACTCACACAATACCGCGAGCATGCAGGCACACCGATTGACACAAGTCTGAGCAAAATAGGATACAGAAATTCCCCTAGGGGAGTGAGCCTACTGAGTATTGATGGCTCTGACAGCAGAGGGGTAAACGCTGTTCTTCAGGCGGTTATATTTGCACTTAAAAGAGCAGAACCTTTTACCAGAAGGAAGAGATTGAAACAGATGGTTGGCTGGGTGTGTGCTATCAGATATTATGGATTTGGCTTTGTGTCTTATGCGCACACTATAGATGTTTCATTTTAATGGGTATCGATCTGTTCAGAACGTCTGTAATACTTGGAACGCAAATAGCTATGGAATGAGTGCGTGTGCTTTTTTTAAAAGGTGCACACATACACAAGCAACATACACATACACAAACATAACAAATACAGACTTACTTTAACCCTAAACCTAACCCTAACCCCTCACCCTTTTCATAGTAGATATGGCTCTTGGCAAATAACTAAGTAGGCCTACCTGTTGTTATTTTTCCAGACTAAAAGAAACAACGTACAAACTGTTAAAAATAAGTTATCCCCTTGACTGCCACAGAAAAGTAAAGAAACATCGTTGGGCAAATCATGCCATGAAAAAGATAACTGATAGAGCCAATCTGGGAACATGGTCTGGGGCTATTACTCTCTTGACTGTGTTAGAGTAAAAGCCAGCATATTACCAGGGCTATTCCTCTTCATCTGATGACATCATCAGTGATGTCATCAGGTCAGTACGTGATACGTTGGTGGCAGTCAAGAAGCACCAAGCAAAGATATGCAAAACAAATGCAATTGTTGACATTTAACCCTTTCACCGCCAAAGTCGCATTTTAGCACCACAGTGATTTAACACCTTGGTCACTAAAAGGCATCAAATTGGGCTCTATTATCCAAAGACCCCATTGTCTTAGTTTTGGGAAGTAAGGATATAACTTATTTTATATGTGCCACAGAAGAATCCCCAATACTACAGAAGGATTTTGTTATCTACCCAGGTAAATTTAATGGACATTTTTGGCTGAAATATGGCTGGCGGTGAAAGGGTTAAAGGATCAATTGATTTCAACATAACTTACATTTTACTGATGTTCACCAGACACATTTTGTCACCCATTGTTTTATTGCTATTTGATGCTTTGGTGCTTACGTCTTCTCTCTCTCTCTCTCTCTCTCTCTCTCTCTCTCTCTCTCTCTCTCTCTCTCTCTCTCTCTCTCTCTCTCTTTTTGTTTCTTAAATTTGTTTTTCTTTTATCCAAGGACAGATTGTAAGAATAGGCATCGCCTAAAATCTTTATCCTTGTCAAATAAAGTTTTCCAGTGTCCAGTCTCTCTCTCTCTCTCTCTCTCTCTCTCTCTCTCTCTCTCTCTCTCTCTCTCTCTCTCTCTCTCTCTCTCTCTCTCTCTCTCCCCCCCCCTCTCTCTCTCTGCTACATCTGAAGCCGACTTTCTATATTTGTCTTTAGGCCTACCTGTGTGTTTTGTAAACAACATTTCAAACAACTATTTGTCTTCGGGTGGGAAACGATACCCGGTAGTTTATTTTAGATAAGCAAGCACCTAGCAACATCGCTTGCACGGTTTCTAAGGTACTTGCTGCACTTTTATTTTGTCACTTTGTTACGTTCGTTAAAGGTGGACCCTGACGGATGAGTTTTTGCAAAAAAACACGTCGAGATCGCCAGAAAGACAGCCTTTTCAAGGATCGGAACGCTCACTTGGCTCTGGTTTCCTAGAAATCAAACCGTCAAAGCGGCGATTCCTCCTTGGCGGAGATGCCGGAGAGAGAAGCCATATTGGACGGGGTGGGTGGAGGCCACTCGTTGTGGTTGAAGTTTTTTCTTCTTTGCAGTGCAGTAAAAAAAAAAATTGGAGCTATTTCCTTTGTTGTGAGCGGAACTCCTTTTGGTAAACTGTATAAAATTATTATTAAAAAAAAAAAGGCTTGTATTATGGAAATTTCGTGGTCTAAACTCAGGCGGCCATTAGAAAAGAAAGAAATAATCACTGAAAGAATCTGACTCCCAGCACCTCCGCCAAGGAGGAATCGCCGATTTGACAATGACTGGCCTCCACCCACCCCGTCCAAAATGGCTTCTCTCTCCAGCATCTCCGCCAAAAAACTCATCCGTCAGGGTGCCCCTTTCAGATGATAGGATGGATTGTTTTAATATATTTGTGTGTGTATTTGTCTGTTTGTATTTTGTCTGTCCATTTTCTTTCAGCTAGTAAAATTACTCATGAAAGATATTGAGAACTAATTTAAGAACTATAGGGGACGACGGGGCAAAAAGCCCATGGGCGGGTAAGAAGCCCATGCCAATTATCTCATGAAATGAAGCAAATTTCAGTCACATTTTGCCCATGAGGCGAATGCAAATTTGCCCATGAGACGAATGCTAAACATTAACACTCGCCTCATGGGCAAAATGTGACTGAACTTTGCTTTATTTCATGAGATAATTGGCATGGGCTTCTTACCCGCCCTTGGGCTTTTTACCCCGTCTTCCCCTATACTTCGCATAAGATCATAGTAAATTGTATCTTTTAAAATGTATACGAACACAGCGTAAAAGAACATATTAAAACGGTATGCTTTTCATAAGAGACTGATGCGGATATAGAAGAACAAAATACACCGTTACTAAACATTGTAGGTATATATCACTGAGGGGTCATGTACTGTGTTGGTTTTTGCACGTGATACGATATTTGGACTGCCCAAGAGGTGTCACATAAAGCTGCGCACTAAGTTCGCTTTGGGTTAATTTTTCGTCTCGTTTCGTTTGTTTCTTACTTTTCTTTTCTTTTTCCTTTGCTTTCCATTTCTGTGCGGTTTTTTCCCGTAAAGGGGCACCCTGACGGATGAGTTGTTGCAAGAAATCTTGCAATCTCTTTCGAGATCACCAGGAAAACATCCCGTTTAAAGAGATCGGAACATTCACTTTGCTCTGGTTTCCTAGAAATCAAACCTCAAATCGGCGATTCCTCCTTGGCGGAGGTGCTGCAAGTCAAATTCTTTCAGTGAAAGAGAATGCATGTCTAATGACCGCCTGAGTTTAGACCAAATCGTTTGCACGAAATGTCCACAATACAAGTCTTTATTTTGTTTTTGTTTTAAATTATTTTATATTTTATACAGTTGACCAAAAGGAGTTTCGCTCACAACAAAGGAAATAGCTCCTTTTATTTTTTACTGCACTACAAAGAAGAAAAAGCTTCAACCACCATGAGTGGCCTCCACCCACCCCATCCAAAATGGCTTATCTCTCCGGCATCTCCGCCATGGAGGATTCGCCGTTTTGACGGTTTGATTTCTAGGAAACCAGAGCACTTGGAAAACAGAGCAAAGTGAGTGTTCCGATCCTTGAAAAAGCTGTCTTTCTGGTGCTCTCGACGTGTTTCTTGAAAAAACTCATCCGTCAGGGTCCACATTTAACACACAAAAAACAAAACAAACCACACGAAAAATGAAAAAGAAAAGAAAATTCAAACAAAGCAAAAGCAACAACCATGAAAATAACTAAAACTTACATTTCACTTTACTCAGGAGGATAAAAACAAGTGCGTGCGGCTAACCAACCAACCAACCAACCAACCAACCAACCAACCAACCAACCAACCAACCAACCAACCAACCAACCAACCAACCAACCAACCAACCAACCAACCAACCAACCAACCAACCAACCAACCAACCAACCAACCAACCAACCAAGCACACGAACATTTGCTATTACAACATTTTACAACAAAATGTTTTGTTGTTGTGCTTGCTGTTTACAAAATCAATATACAAACCAAGTTTTGTATTTTCTCCTGCGAAAGTTAAAGTTAAAAGAACAGGAACAGGAACAGTGTCCAGTAACTAAACCCGAATCAAGAAGAATGCTGAAGACAGCAGGGGGAAAACAACAACAACCGCAACAGATAGCAGAATAAAAACTGAAATGAAAACACGATGAAAGAAAAGTGACAGAGGATTACATAGGGTGAATAAAAAAAATATGACCCGTAAAATCGTTAATGAAATGTCTGATAACCAAGCCTTTATTTTGATTTTTCACACTTAGGCCAGGTTCACATTAGACGCGTAAGTTCCATACGGAAACCCCCAAGTAAGTGGAAGAAAGAAGGATAAAAGTGTACGCATAATTTTTTTTTTTTTTTTTTTGTTGTTGCTGTCCCATCTTCTGGGCCGTACAGTGGCGTTGCTCCCACGCCGCTCATTCCGAGTTCCAACTCGCAGCCACACCTCCGCACGTTCAGGTCGCAGAATCCGAGACCAGCAGTCCATAAAGGAGCGAAGGAGTTTACGCATAATTATAAGGGAAATTCGGACACGTGCGCAAATCTTTTCCCTTCTTTGTTTCACTTATTTATGGATTACGCACGGGTTTCCGCATGGGATATCCGCTTATGTGTGTACACGGCCTTATGAAGTAGATTCAATGCATTAACTAACGATTACAACGATTTGTTTTTCCAACATGCCCTGGAGAACTCCCGAAAATAAGTTTCCATGGTAACCCATTTAAAAAACCCAGAAAAATAAGGGACAAAAACACATTCGCAAAAAACACCCAATAGCCGTAAACTGTCTGTCTCTTGACAATAACTGTATGCGTTGCCATTAGCATTAACAGTATTCAACAATATATGAAGACATTGAATTTGCGCAAGTATTTCTGCACCTCTAAAAGGGATTTTTGTGTGAAAGGGCGTCACCATAAAAAACTGTTAATTCCCGAAGACCTTAGGTGTATTCTTGGTATAAAAAAACCCACCTGGTAATCTTTCAAATAAAATTCTGATCGCTTCTCGGCAATTTTGGCTAAGACAGTGATTCAGGAACTTAAATTTTTGTGTATACCTTGGTTGGTTTGTTCAGCCCGTCGTACATGGCGAAAGCCGATACGCGACGTTAAACTGAACTTCCATTTCAAATAAAATTTTAAATCTTCATAAACCTGAAAATTCCAAATAATAACTTGACAATTATAAGCTTTATAACCGATTTTGTGCGTAGCACTATTTTGTTAGTCACATAAGAGATTGATAAACATGATTAATACTTAAATTATTAGGTATTATTATTATTTATTATTATTATTATTATTATTATTATTATGTACTTTATTGTCACAGAGACGTCACTGTGAAATTCGGGTTGCTCCCACCTGGAGAGAGCGTCGCAGCCAGAGGCGCGCCACCCATTTTTTATTTTTTTTTGCATGCGATTTTTGTGTGACTGATGAGGAAGGTGTGTACATTTTGACGAAATGACAACTTTTTCGTTGCCACTGGATTTAACGTGTGCTAAGTGCATAGGCACACGGGACCTCGGTTTATCGTCTCATCCGAAAGACTCCACATTCAGACCGTAAAGCCTGGTGCAGAGTGAGAGGAAAAATCCCCTGTACCCAGGTTCGAACTCAGGTTTACTTGACACGGGTTTACTTAAGACTAAAGAAAACAGAAAAGGAAGGGAAAAAAGATAAAGTCAGATTCTTTTAATTGCAAGCAATTGTTTAACCCTTTTACCGCCAATGTCGCATTTTTGCACCATAATGATTAAACACCCATGTCATGAAAAGCCTTGAAATCAGGGTCTGTTATCCAATGACCTTGTGTTCTTCATTTTGGGAGATAAGGATCTATAGGCCTTGTCTAAAGCATGTCACAGACGGATCCCCAATATTGCTGACAAAATCTTTTTTTCTACCCATGTAAATTTAATTAAAACATTTAGCTAAAAAATGGCTGGCGGCGAAAGGGTTAAGAAATACGCACAACAACAAAATCCTCCAAAAACAACGAGACTGGGAAGGAGTGATGGGGGGTGTCGGGGTGAGCCAACGAAGATGTTTCAAAGCGTATCAATGAAAAAAAACCATCAGAAAATGTGTGACAGAAAAAGATGTACTAATTGACTCAAACGAATAACGGAAAAAACGTAGACATTGTCTTTAAGATAAAGAAATAGTGTAGAGAATTCGTATTGTATTGTATTGTATTGTATTGTATTGTATTGTATTGTACTGTATTGTATTGTTTTACGAACTATTACTTTCTATAGCATTGCATTACATTGCAAAAATGATTTTCGTTTGTCTCTATTGTTGGCCGCCAAGAATACCGAGACGAAAACTAGCCATTTATATTGATCAAACGTTCAAAGCGCGGCAGATTGCTATAACCTGAATGCTTATTTGTGCATGTACTGATGTTTAGATGTATTTGGTATGTCCGCCCCCCTCCCTTCCAGAGGGGGCCTTGGCCTTATGGAATAAAAAAAAATTAATTTTATTTCCATGCATTGCAAATTATTTCATTTTCTGTTACTGTGACATATTGCACTGCGTTGCATTGTAACATCTAGCACATAATTGTATCAATAAATACATACAGGCCCAAAGAGACTCAACAGAAAGCAGGACATAACAAATACATAAACATGTTCAAAATATCATCCAAGTAACTTCATAAGACATTACCTACGTTTTATATATTATATTAGAGTGTAGAGTGGAACAGAGGTAACGCGTTCGCCTCGTATACAATAAACCCGAGTTCGAACCTGGATACATGTTTCCCCCCCCCCCTCTCACCTCTGCACTAGGCCTTACTGTCTGAACGTGGAGTCTTTCGGAGGAGACGATAAACCGAGGGCCCGTGTGCCCATGCACTTAGCACACGGTAAATCCAGTGGCAACGAAAAACGTTGTCACCCCCCCCCCCCCCCCCCCCATTTTTCCTTCCTCATCAGTCACACAAAAATCGCATGCAGATTATAAAAAGTGGGTGGTGCGTCTCTGGCTGCGACACGCTCTTTAGGTGGGAGCAACCCGAAATTTCACAGACACGCCTCTGTGACTATAAAGTACCAAATACCAAATAACATAAGCCTGTATTAACAATTAACAACATTTCAAAACA
>CM065688.1:48848805-48849847 GCA_017654935.2 Phymorhynchus buccinoides
CATTGGGCAAACCATGCCATGAAAAAAGACAAGGTAAAGGTAAAGAATAATCTACTCAGTTTCAACCCCCCATGCATTTCTCGGTTAATTGTATTTTTTCCGTTTTTTGCCTTTCTTACCATACATAAAGCTGTATTTTAGGAACATTTTTAGCTAATTACCTTTTTTGGAATACTAACCCTAACCCTAACCCTACCCCTAAACCTAACCCTACCCCCCACTATGTACTGCAGTACACCGCGATTTGTCACAGTTGTGGTTCGTTGCGTTTTTCCGTCTTATACGGTGGGGGGTAGGGTTAGGGTTAGGGCTAGGGTTAGGGTTAGGGTTAGGGTTAGTATTCCAAAAAGGTTATTAGCTAAAAAGTTCCTAAAATACAGCTTTATGTATGGTAAGAAAGGCAATAACGGAAAAATACAATTAACCGAGATAGGTAGGGGGGGGTGGGCACATCTTGACAACTGATAGAGCCAATCTTGAAAAAAATTGGTCTGGGGATATAACTCTCTTGATTGCGTTAGAGCAAAAGCCAGCATATCAGGGTTATTCCTCTTCATCTGATGACATCATCATTGTCATCAGGTACGTATGTAATACGTTGGTCGCAGTCAAGGGGTTTAAGCAGTCGCATCGGTTTCTTAAGGAAACCGATACTGTTGTCTAAAGGTTTTAAAAATTTTAAGTGGGTCCCTGTCGGACTGGTTAAAAATCAAGTCTAATTTGTTCCCAAAGACTCTAAAAGGCACAAACAAATGAGGCCGAGTCCCGGTAGACTTATTCAAAGATGGGGAGTGTATGCCTCCTGTTTCTTGCTTATATACATGGAGTCCTTTTTCTTCTTCAGCGTTTTCAATCTTCCTTTGATGCTAATGTGCTTAGGTAAAAGTGAAAAAAAAGCACCATTTTTTGGATTGATTGGTTTGTCAACTTCTGAGCGTCATTTTCTCTTTTATTGTGTGCTCAATTATGCTCACTGTAACACCGAGGGGGGTGGGGGGGGGGGTGTCATATTTCTCTGTGAGCCTTAATTTCAAAGTGTTAT
>CM065688.1:48850347-48852847 GCA_017654935.2 Phymorhynchus buccinoides
GGGCGCTAAGAAGCCAGCGGACCTTGGCAAAGCTTACGATGAGTGTATGAACCTTGTAGATTGGTTGAGAGAATAAGGTTACATTTTCTTCAATAGTGAACTAAGCTGTGTCCGTCTACGGCAGCCATGGCTCCTGTGTACAGTGTTTGATGATCGGCCATGCAACGTGTAAAAGCACTACGGCTTCCAGTCTCTTGAGCTTCTGTATCCGATCATCAATTCTCAGACACTGCTGCTACAGCTTTGCGCTTACATTTTGTTTGTTTGTGAGGCTTGAACAGTTTTGTGCTAGGGACAAGAAGACGATGATCTTACCAGTTTGGGTCTGCAAATAGGCACTCAAAGGACGTGCAACATTAACATAATTTATAGTAACACAAAAAAGCTCGTTGACTCTTCTTAAAATGACTGAAGGCTGCAACTTGATGTCATCTCTGTACCACTTAAGTTTTAGACAGTTCTTTATAGTGTATATTCCAACATGTGTTAACAACACAAACAATTTTGAAAAGATAGTTCAAAGCATGTGTACAGCTTTTGTGCATAATCTGCTGATTCTGAACAAAATGGCCGCATCCGTTATGTCCTTGTGCAAGCAAACTTCTCTGGCGTTTCTTTATTGTTCTAGAAAATGTTAATCAGCACAAACATCCATAGCTAATTCATTCTTGATCATGAAGATATTGCAGTATATATAATCCAGCCAAAACATTCTGTTAAACTTACCTGGGTAGAGAAAAGATTCTGTCCTCAATATTGGAAATTCCTCTTGTGACATGCAGGCATATACAAAAACTAGCCCTATCTTTACCTCCGAAAATCAACAACGTAACTAGACCATTGGATAACATATCCTGATTTTATGGCTCTTGGTGGCATGCGTGTTAAATCAATGCGGTGCAAAAAGGCAACTTTGGCGGTTAAAAGGTTAGGACGACTATGCTAGGAAGTTAATCGCACCACCTCAAGATGGAACAAGACGTAGACGTTAACACCACGGTGACTCTCAGCGACCAGCAGTCGGATTCCCCTGGAGAGGACGACCACTTTCTGGACGAGCTGACCTTTCTGGAGGACGCTGTCCTGTTCAAGGCCACAGTGCAGTCGCTGCACACGGGTCGCCTGACGCCCCTCATCAAGGAGGAGCTGCGGTGCCGCATCCAGAGCCGGCGCCTGTCCGAGGGCAAGGGAGAACTGATGGTGGAGTTCGAGTCCCCGGGCAGGTTGGAGGTTAGTGTAGCCTAGTCTCTCACCTGTGTTGTCCTTACGTAAAACCTGTGTCACTCTGAGCGAGGCAGTCGATCAAGTTCTTGAGATTGGTTCAGATTCAAGTGACCTCCCCCAAATCGGAATGTGTCAGCTGAATACAGCGGGGAGGCAATGAGAACTGAACTCCGGACACATGCGTACTTTACCCCTTATGGCCTCATTGCCTAGAAACACAGAAGAAGAAGAGGAGAAGATTCTGCGACCTGACAAACCGAGGTGTGGCTGGGATTTCAGAATCGAAATGAGGGGCGTGAGAGCAAGACCAATGTACGGCCCAAAAGATGGGACAGAAGACAAATCTGTCGACTGCTGTCCTTGATTTGAGATGCTCAGCCCAGATGTTGTGGTGCATACTGCTGGTAATCCACACCGCAGTTAGACGCCGCCCAAGTTACCATTTGCGACACCTACACCCCACTTTAACAAACCCCCCCACGCGCTCCAGGTCCGCCTGGACAGTTCAATCCTACCACATGCAAGAGCAAACGATTGGCCACACGCAAAGTAATCTCGCTAGTCGTTCGTACAACTGCAATGCAGAACTAGCCTTGCTTAGTGGTTGTATTACGTTGTCGACAAACAAGGGTTTAGTGAAAACAGAAAAACGCTCAAGCTCAAACTTTTAGTTTTCACAGTAGCTTTTCTCTGTTTCTTAGCTCCCTCCTTTCACGTTGATGACCCTTTGGTTTCTTTACACATCCTCACCCCGCCAGGCATAAACCCAATCCTGTTACAACCAGCGTTTTATCCATTAGGCGTACATTGTTTTTAATATGGTAGTACTGGCCTCCACCTGGCCCCTGCCACTTGTGAGGTCTTTTCCTATCCCTAAACAAAAATCAATGATAAGAATATTTTCCTCTGTTAAAAGAAATAACTTGAAACAAATAGCTCTCTCTGTGGAAAACTGAAAGGAGCCAAAATGAGGGGAATTAGTGTATACCCTGTGTTTCTTTAACAAAAGGGGGTGTCCACCAGTTCGGGCGAGCCTCGCCTTTGCACAAGAGAGCGAATCCCTCCCTCCCATGTGACTGCCCCTTAAGAGCCGAGCCAGAACTCAACTCGGTTGTGTAGTTCCACGAGTCCGTCCACACTAGCATGGCATGGACTCCATGGAACATCATCGTCAATTCTTTCCCTTGCAGGGAACAGAGTTAACATTCTATTTGCGGTGTGTTGAACTTCAGACTCCCCCGTCGCTTGATACCGGGGGGGGTCTTTTGTATAAATA
>CM065688.1:48857847-48867847 GCA_017654935.2 Phymorhynchus buccinoides
TTTAACCTTTACCTTGTTCTTTTTTCCATGTCATTATTTGCCCAATGATTTTTTCTTTAAATTTTCTCTACTGGCAGTCCAGGTTTTTTTGTTTTTTTTTTTAAATTTTTAATAGAGTATTCATTGGCCAACGGCACTGGCTGACAAAAGGTCAATGTCTAATGTACAGTTTTAAAATGTTTTTTTGAGAAATAAAGTTTTTCTGTCAATAGTTTGTGCCCCATAAAATGGGGCAGACCTTCAGCGATTTTTAAAATTTTTTGACTTCGTTTTAAATGGTGGTCCTGAAAATTTTAATCAAAGATGCTCAGTAGAAAAAAAACGTTTTTTATTATAACTTGTAGAAAACCAAAAAAAACTTTAAAAAATAAATATCATTTTAAACTAGTTAGCTAGTTCAAATCTTGGGTCAAACAGACCAATACGTTTTTTTTCCAAATTAAAAAAACAGACCAAATACGTGTTTTCCAAAAAAAATTAACTTTATTAAAATAAAACTAGTTTTTTCCCCTTTTTCCCTTTAGCTAATTATAAAAAGTAATGTCCCACCCACGTGGCTTAGGCCGAGAGAACGTAAAAAACATAATTGTCAGTTCGGCATACATGTGTGCTTATGTTATTAAACAGACCAGTACACTTTACAGTGATAGAGTTTCCAACTGAGTTAGATTATTCTTGATTTTCAGTGTCCGACGTTTGTTAGTTTGTATGGTTTCTGCTCGTTTTTGCAACCATTAACTTCTAACAACTATGGACAAAAGTTTGATAGTATTTCGCACGCTTTTTCGCAATCACAAGAGCCAGGCTTTTGTCATATCAACATTTTAAAAGATGCATTAGTTTTGAAGTTATTGCATCAGAAATTATAAAAACAACGAGGGAAAAATAGTGAACAATACTGATAACGCATTAAAAAAAAGAACCAGAACATTTGTGTTGAAGTTATTGCACCCGAAATTAATGAACACATAATGAGAAAAATAGTGAACATCATTACCGATAACTTCATTTGCCCCCCGGACATTTTCCCTCCTGTCCATTTGCCCCCGGTCACTTGCCCCCTGGTACTTTTGCCCACCCGGGTCCACTTGCCCCCGGTACTTTTGCCCCCCGGACACTTTTGGCCCCCCCCATTCACTGCGGACATTTCCCCCCTGGACGAATCCCACTACACCCTACCCCCCCTCTGTGTGTGTGTGTGTGTGTGGTGTGTGTGTGTGTTGTGTGTGGTGTGTGTGTGTGTGTGTTGTGTGTGTGTGTGTGTGGTGTATGTGTGGTGTGTATGTGTGTGTGTGTGTGTGTGTGGTGTGTGTTGTGTTGTGTGTGTCCGTGTATCTGACTGTCGTTTTCTCTCTCTCTCCTCTCGTCTCATCTCATCCTTCCCAATCCGCTCCATCTCTCTCGTACGGCCCTCCCGTCTCCATCCTGCCCTCTGCTGCATCTCTCCTTCACCTCTCTCCCCCAGTCTCTTTTCTCCTTTTCTCTCTCTCTCATTCGGCCTCCTCTCGTCTCTAACCTAACCCCACCCCCCGTCTCTCTCGTACATCTCTCTCTCTCCGGCGCTCCCGCTCTCCATCTCTCTTCGTCTCTCTCTCTCTTTCCTCCGGCCCGTCCTCTCGTCTCTCTCTCTCTCTCTCTCATTATTATTTGTTACTACTACTGTTGCCATTTGAAATTTATTTCTGTTGTGTATTACTTTCTTCATTGATTGCTGTGTTATTTGTTTGCTTATTTTTGTTTTGAGGGCTAATGGAGTAAAAAAGCTGCCCGCTTATCGTTTTTTCCTTACTCACCCTCACTAAACATTCGTATTCGTATTCGTATTCTCTCCTCTCTCTCGTCTCTCGTCTCGTTCTCTCTCGTCTCTCTCATCCTCTCATCTCTCATCGGTCTCTCTCTCCTCTCTCTCTCCATTAGTTAACGATATGCTGTTACCAAAATTGGGAAAACCCAACGAAGACTATCATGGATGTCCCATCGGGGAAAAACGACACAAGTCCCTCTCTGTCATTGTAATTTATTCATGTGTAAAAGTTTTGGTTTGCGAAAGTCGTAAACATGGATGAATGGAGATTTCCTTAAAAAAAAGCGTATTTAATGCTTCTTTTTTTGGAAAAGACAAATTATTCCACTTGGGTAGAGCATGGTTTATACATCATGCTTTGATATTTTTGTTTACGGGTTTTGTGGTAGGGAAGCTCAGTGTGTAGGGATATGTGGAATATGTGTTTATTTGTGAGTTAAAGCAACGTTTGATTACTGTTTGTAGACAAGCTTGGCAATCTGAAAAGCTTGAAATCCACATACATTCCTATAATATTATGCAACATACGGTCATCCATTTTGTCATGACGTTTTCTGATTTTAGAGTGTGAGATGTAATTACGTACGCAAAATATTTAGTAGGTTTCCGACTAGGCTTTTGTTATCTTTTGCGTTCACGTTTTCTGAACTTTTTACTCGTGCTCTAATAGGTAATACTCTTTGTCCATTTGGGTCTGATTGTGATGAAACGGAACTAGTTCATTTCTTTTTAGTTGTCCAAAATACACTTCTTTGCGTGTTCTCAGTTGCTTACCTTGTCGTAAATACTTTTCCGAATGTCCTTCATTACACAAGATGGACCCTTCTTATTATTGGCGAATGAAAAAATGACATATAGTGTTCTTAGAAGTTTGTAAATACGTGTAAAAGCACAATGCTCTGCAAGCAACTTCAGTAATGTCCTTGTTATTACATGTACGTCCATAATTTTGTCAACGTGAACTCCATTTTGTATGGGCATGTGACCTAACCAATTAAATCATTTCAGACTTCAGACTTCTCTCTCTCTCTCTCTCTGTAGTCTCTCTCTCTGTCCTCTCGTCTCTCTCTCTTCCTCTCCTCTCCGTTCTCCTCTCCTCTCGTCTCGCCGTTCTCATCTCTCCTTCTCGTCTCTCTCTCTCTCTGTGCCATAATTATAATCAGAAGATTGGGCATAGGCCTAAATATTTACCCATTGTGCCATTTAAATCAATCATTGTCCTTTCCCGCCTCTACGCCCTCTCGCCCATCCCACCTTCTTCCTGTATTATCTGTACATTGAATGATGTATATAGTGCTGTGTTATGTAATTTCTCTGGATATTTACTTTTCTTGAATGCTTTGTATTATTATTATTGGTTACGCAAGCGCTTCGGGGGGGGGGGTTTTTTTGTATATGTTTTTTTTTGGTTAACCTTCAGGGCTGAGTGTACAATTTTTGTTCGTTTCGTTCGTTCGTTCGTTCGGTTCTCTCTCTCGTCTCTCTCTCTCCTCTCTCTCTCCTCCACTCTCTCGTCTTCTCATCGCAGTCTCTCTCTCGCTCCGTCCTCATCTCTCTCTCGTCTCTCTCGTCTCTCTCCGCGCAACGCCAATCTTGGCCAGTTTGTTTAAAAAAGTTTGAGACAAACAAGATTCACTTTTTTTAAAAAGAATTTATTCAAAAAAGATCCTCTTGAGCGATTTTACTAGTCTTTTGCAATAAAATATGCTCCCGACGGAGAATCCCATTCCACTATACCAACTGTTTCTTCTAGCGAATTTGTCATGCAATGCTTAACGGGGGGGGGGGGACATATTTCTATGATCTATATTGTTTATACAAATGTGGTGCCATCGGTGTGTGTGTGTGTGTGTGTGTGTGTGTGGTGTGTGTGTGTGTGTCTGTGTGTGTGGTGTGTGCGTGTGTGTGTGTGTGTGTGTTCGTGTGCGTGTGTGTGTGTGCGTGCGTGTGCGTGGTGCGTGCGTGGTGTATGCGTGCGTGGCGTGTTTATGCGTGCGTGTGCGTGTGTGGTGTGTCCTTTCGTTTAACGTCTATTCCACTTCTCGTGATAATTAGCGTGTGTGTGGTTTGTGTGTGTGCGTGTGCGTGTGCGTGTGCGTGTGTGTGGTGTGTGTGCGTGCGTGTTGAGTTGCGTGCGTGCATGCCGTGCATGCTTGCATGTTGTGCGTGCGGGTGTGTGTGTGTGTGTGGGGGGGTGGGGGGTTGCATGTCGTACACTTCCGTGGAATCAATGTTTTGAAGCTTGTAAAAACCCTCTTTTTCTGGCTTTATTAGGCTTCTTGTGATTTGGTTTTTCTTGGGGGTTTTTTCGTAATCGGAACGCTGAGATCGCTTAATTCGTAATGCAGTGTGTCTAGGGGTGGTATGCAATCAAAATCCCCCAACCAAATACCATGCTGGTAAACATTATGTATCTTAATCTGATTGTCCCGTGTAGCAAACGATCTATTACCATTTTTTTTTTTTATATTTAACCAATTTAAGAAATAACGTTCATCATTTACGCATTGGACTGTAGGGGAAGTAATTGATTTTTTTGTTTTGATCTCGGTGGTTTTTTTTTGCTTCTTTGTTGCCTGCTTTTTTTTGGCTCACTTTTGCTATAATTTAAAAATTATGTGCTGTTTTGCCTGTTTATTCTTGTTTGGTCCTGTGTTTGATAAAGGCGCATTTTTGGCCGAATAATTTCAGTACTTTGTTTGTCTCTTGTGAATAACTACACGGTCATCTTTCTCTCTACACACATGCGTCCTGTGTCGGTTGTTCGTTTTAATTTATAACCGGTTGTTTTGCGGTTGGTAGAATTGTAAAAACCGTTTGTTTTTTAGAAATGTTTGTTACATTGTTAATACAAGCTATATATGTTTTTTTGGGGTATTTGTAATTTTTATAGTCACAGAGAGGCGTGTCCCCTGTGAAATTTCGGGTTGCTTATTCGCGGGTTGCCTCCCGCGGCCCGACCTCAATAGCGTGGGTCCGCCAGGCCAGAGACGCACACCCACTTTACCTTTAATCTCTCGATACAAACGTTCTGCATGCATAGTTTTTTGTGGGGTGACCTGACTGACGATCGAAGGAGTCGTCTGGCGGGGGGAGTGGGGGGGGGGGAGGTGGAGGTGGTTGCGGCCAAATGGGCGTGCGTGGAGGGGGGTTGGGGGGGGGGGGGGGGGGGGGGGGGGCCCCTTGTCTGTCCTTGGGTGGGGGGGGGGGGGGGCTATCACTGTGTAGAGGGGGGGGGGGGGGGGGGGGGGGGGGGGGGGGGGGGGGGGGGGGGGGGGGGCGGGGGGGGGTCCGGTTGTTGGGGGTGGTGGGGGGGGGGGGGGGGATGACAACGATTTTTCGTTGCCTACTCTTTTACTTGGATTTAACCGTGTGCTAAGTGCAAATGGTCAACAACGGGCCCTCGTTTATTTAATCGTCTCCTCCTCATTCCCTATCCTTCCGAAAGACTTTTATCCAACTTCCACGTTTTCATTCAGGCGACAGTAAGGGCAGAGTAGTGAGAGGGAGGGGGGGGGGGGGGGGCAAACATGTATCCGGGTTCGAACTCGGGTTTATTTGTATACGACGAAGGCGAACGGGCGTTAACCTCTGTTCCACTCCTTACAAACTCTAAACTATTATAAAAATAATCAAACGTAAAGGTAAATATGTCACACTTATGAAAGTTACTTTGGATGATATTTTTTGGAAACATGTTTAACATGTATTTGTTTATGTCCTGCTTTCTCTGTTTTCCTGTTTCAGTTCTCTTTGTTTGGGCCTGTATGTATTTTTTATTGGATACAATAATGGTGCTAGATGAATCACCAATCAATGCAATACAATGCACATGCAAAAAACGCCCATGCAATATGTCATCAGTTCAAGAAACATGAATAATTTTGCAATGTATGAAATAAAATATTTTTTTTTTCCCATAAATAAGGCCCTAAAAGGCCCCCACTGGAAGGGGGGGGGGGGGGGGGCGGACATACCTAACTTACATCTAAATCATCAGTACATGCAATGCACAAATCAAGACATGTCAGGTTTATAGGCAATCTGCATCTGCCCGCGCTTTTTTGAACGCTTGATAAATTATAAATGGCTAGTTTTCGTCTCGTCGGTATTCTCTTGGCGGGGTTTTCCTTGGCGGGCGGCAACAACTAGAGACAAACGAAAAACTCATTTTGCAATTTAATGCATGCTATAGAAAGTATAAATAGTTCGTAAAAACAATCAATCCAGTACAATACAACAGCAGTACCATACCATACAATACAATACAAGTAACAATACAATACGAAGTTCTCTAACTACAACTATTTCTTTATCTTTAAAGACATGTCTGAATATACGTTTTTTTTTTTTATTTTTTTTTTATTTTTTTTTTTTTCCCGTTTATTTCGTTTGAGTCAATTAGTACAATCCTTTTGTTTTCTGTCCACAAACCACATTTTCTGATTGGGATTTTTTTTTGGCACGATAAGAAATGTTGATAAAGCCTCTTTGAACGAAACATCATTCGTTGGGCTCACACCCGATAACACCCCTCCACATCACTTCAAAAAAAACAAGACTTTGTTCCCAGTCTCCGTTATCTTTTACCCTTTTTATATTTAAATAAAAAAAAATTTAGAGAAGGGGGGTTTGGGTTGGGATTTTCTTTTTTACCTTTAAAACCAATTAAAATAAAAAATTCGAGAGGGGGGTGGGTGGAATTTCTTATTTTTTAACCCTTTTTTGACTCATAATTACAATAGGAGGGAGGGGGGGGTGGGGTTGGGGGAATCTTATTTTACCCTTTTTTTTAACAATTTTTTTAATTCATTAGGAAGAAGGGGGGTGGTTTCAATTTTTTTTTCCTTTTACCCTGTTTATTTATAAATTAAATTCTAGAGGGGGGGAAAGGGTTCTTTTGGGGGGTTCTTGGTTGGGGAAGCTTTTGTTTTTTTTTTAACCCCTTTTTTTTTTTTGTCTTTTTTTTTTTGTCCCTTTTTTTTTTTTTTTTTTTTTTTTTTTTTTTTTTTTTTTCTTTTTTTTTTTGTTTCCCTTATCCTTTTTTTTCTGTTTTCTTTAGGCTTAAGTAAAAAAAAAGTAATACCACAGTATTATGTCAAGTAAAACCTCACCTTACGTTCGACCTGGGTACAGGGGGAGGGGAGAATTTTTTTTTTCCCCTCTCACCACTTCTTACAGTGTCGTTGGGGGGGCAACCGGCTTTACGGCTTTGAATGTGGAGTCTTTATCTTTTTTTTCTTTTTCGGATGAGGACGACAAACCGAGGGTGAGTCCCTGTGTGCCTTATGCACTTAGCACACGTTAAATCAAATCCAAGTTGGCCAAAAAACGAAAAAGTTGTCATTTATTTTTAATATTTCGGTTTTTTTCGTCGGATTTCGTTCGTATTCGTCAAAATGTACATACCCTTCCTCATCACGTCACACCACAAACCGAAAAATCGCCATGATGATGTAGCCAAAAAAAAAAAAAAAAAAAAAAAAAATAAAAAATGGGTTGGCGGGTGGGCGCCCTAATGCCGAAGGGGAGGGGGGGGGGGGGGGGTGCTGACGTCAGGGGGGCGCCTCTGGCTTGGCGTTTTGCGACGCTTCCGTCCGCCGGGTCCCCCAGGTGGGAGCAAACAAAAACAAAACCCGAATTTCACCAGTGACGGGGACGTCTCTGTGGGACATCTGTGACAATAAAGTACTATAATAATAATAATAATAATAATAATTTAATAAAATAATAATTAATATCTAATACCTTTAATAATTTAAGGAATTTAATTTTTAAATTATTAAATCATGTTTTATTTCTATCGAATTCTCTTATGGTGCCAACTAAATAGTGCTTCGGGACGCTGCGTGGACGGAAAAGACTGATGCTATAAGCTAACAATCACTATCGGCCACAAAATCGGTCGGGGTTATAAAAAAGCTTAGTTAATTGGTTTATTAGATACCGTTCTCGGGTGAAATTTTCCCAGGTTTAGCGGGGGTATGTTAATGAATATTTAAAATTTTTATTTGAAATGGAAGTTCAGTTTTCAATTAAAAACTGAGTCGCGTAACATCGAACGGCCTTTCTTTTTCGCCAATGTACGAACGGGCCTGAAGGGGGCTGAACAAAAGCCAAGTAGCCAACCAAAAAGCTCGTTCGGCTTAGTATCGATAGTGAAACATCAAAACGAAACTCAAATTTAAAGTGTTTTCCTGAAAAAGAATCCCATCACTGTCGTTAGTCTAGTTATTAGCCAAAAAGTGCCCGAGAATGGTGCCTGGAGCTCAGTTAATGGGCGAATATCATTAATCGCACCAAATTTCTTATATTGTTGACTGATAAGCCATTGTTTTTTGATAAAACACTAAAGATTACTCACGTCACACTGAAGTCCGTGAAGTTTATTACACTTTGTGATTCCAACTAGTCCGTGCATCTGACAATAGTACCCATTCTTTTATTTTTAAACGGTACTTTTATATTAGGTCTTAAGTGTGTTTTTTGAAATCTCCATAGGCGGTTTGTGTTTGGTTTTTTTAATCGTCACTCGGCGCAATTCCTTACTCCTCACTCGTAATTAACTGTGTTGTTTTTTGTTAAGTTTCTGGATATTATCTGTGCTTAGTCTTCATACTAGTGCTCATTTGCCTTTGTTATGGCTGTGTGCCCACCACGGCAACCAGCAGTCAATCGCAGGTGTTACTTCATTACCATTTGTTATGCTTCATTCTGTCAAGTAATTCAGGTAGGCCTGGCAAAGGGGCTAGCAGCTCGGCGTTTGTAGAGCACACACAAACGTATGAAAGGCCATGTGGGTGCTCCTGGGAAATTTTCAAATAAATCCTGCAACGAGGGCGGCCCTCCGTTGACAGCGTGCAGTTTTTTTGTGTGAAAGGGCGTCACCATAAAAAACTGTTAATTCCCGAAGACCTTAGGTGTATTCTTGGTATAAAAAAACCCACCTGGTAATCTTTCAAATAAAATTCTGATCGCTTCTCGGCCATTTGGCTAAGACAGTGATTCAGGAACTTAAATTTTTGTTTATACCCTTGGTTGTTTGTATCAGTTCAGCCCGTCGTACATGGTGAAAGCCGATATATGCGACGTTAAACTGAACTTCCATTTCAAATAAAATTTTAAATCTTCATAAACCTGAAAATTCCAAATAATAACTTGACAATTATAAGCTTTATAACCGATTTTGTGCGTAGCACTATTTTGTTAGTCACATAAGAGATTGATAAACATGATTAATACTTACTTAATTATTAGGTAACTTATTATTATTTATTATTATTATTATTATTATTATTATTATGTACTTTATTTGTCACAGAGACGTCACTGTGAAATTCGGGTTGCTCCCACTGGTAGAGAGCGTGTCGCAGCCAGAGGCGCGCCACCCATTTTTTTATTTTTTTTGGCATGCATGCGATTTTTGTGTGACTGATGAGGAAGGTGTGTAAACATTTTGACGAATATGACACTTTTTCGTTGCCACTGGTATTTAACGTGTGGCCTAAGTGCATAGGCACACGGGACCTCGGTTTGTCGTCTCATCCGAAAGACTCCACGTTCTAGTATCGTAAGGACGCTAGTGCAAAGTGAGAGGAAACAATCCCCTGTACCCAGGTTCGAACTCAGGTTTTACTTGACACGGGTTTCTTAAGACTAAAGAAAAGTACAGAAAAGGAAGGGGAAAAAAGATAAAGTCAGATTCTTTTAATTGCAAGCAATTTGTTTAACAGCTTTTACCGCCAATGTCGCATTTTTTGTCACCATAATGATTTAACACCCATGTCAATGAAAAGCCTTGAAATCAGGGTCTGTTATCCAATGATCTTGTGTTCTTCATTTTGGGAGATAAGGATCTATAGGCCTTGTCTAAAACATGTCACAGACGGATCCCCAATATTGCTGACAAAATCTTTTTTTCTTCTACCCATGTAAATTTAATTAAAAATTTTAGCTGTAAAATTGGCTGGCGGCGAAAGGGTTAAGAAATACGCACAACAACAAAATCCTCCAAAAACAACGAGACTGGGAAGGAGTGATGGGGGGTGTCGGGGTGAGCCAACGAAGATGTTTCAAAGCGTATCAATGAAAAAAACCCATCAGAAAATGTGTGACAGAAAAAGATGTACTAATTGACTCAAACGAATAACGGAAAAAACGTAGACATTGTCTTTAAGATAAAGAAATAGTGTAGAG
>CM065688.1:48877847-48895347 GCA_017654935.2 Phymorhynchus buccinoides
CAACCACTAAGCAAGGCTAGTTCTGCATTGCAGTTGTACGAACGACTAGCGAGATTACTTTGCGTGTGGCCAATCGTTTGCTCTTGCATAATTGAACTGTCTGAACGGGGTTTTTTAAGTGTCGCAATGGCTTGCTCTACTGCTTGCTTACCAGCAGTATGCACCACAACATCTGGGCTGAGCATCTCAAATCAAGGACAGCAGTCGACAGATTTGTCTTCTGTCCCATCTTTTGGGCCGTACATTGGTCTTGCTCTCACGCCCCTCATTTCGATTCTGAAATCCCAGCCACACCTCGGTTTGTCAGGTCGCAGAATCTTCTCCTCTTCTTCTTCTGTGTTTCTAGGCAATGAGGCCATAAGGGGTAAAGTACGCATGTGTCCGGAGTTCAGTTCTCATTGCCTCCCCGCTGCATTCAGCTGACACATTCCGATTTGGGGGAGGTCGCTTGAATCTGAACCAATCGCAAGAACTTGATCGACTGCCTCGCTCAGAGTGACACAGGTTTTACGTAAGGACAACACAGGTGAGAGACTAGGCTACACTAACCTCCAACCTGCCCGGGGACTCGAACTCCACCATCAGTTCTCCCTTGCCCTCGGACAGGCGCCGGCTCTGGATGCGGCACCGCAGCTCCTCCTTGATGAGGGGCGTCAGGCGACCCGTGTGCAGCGACTGCACTGTGGCCTTGAACAGGACAGCGTCCTCCAGAAAGGTCAGCTCGTCCAGAAAGTGGTCGTCCTCTCCAGGGGAATCCGACTGCTGGTCGCTGAGAGTCACCGTGGTGTTAACGTCTACGTCTTGTTCCATCTTGAGGTGGTGCGATTAACTTCCTAGCATAGTCGTCCTAACCTTTTAACCGCCAAAGTTGCCTTTTTGCACCGCATTGATTTAACACGCATGCCACCAAGAGCCATCAAATCAGGATATGTTATCCAATGGTCTAGTTACGTTGTTGATTTTCGGAGGTAAAGATAGGGCTAGTTTTTGTATATGCCTGCATGTCACAAGAGGAATTTCCAATATTGAGGACAGAATCTTTTCTCTACCCAGGTAAGTTTAACAGAATGTTTTGGCTGGATTATATATACTGCAATATCTTCATGATCAAGAATGAATTAGCTATGGATGTTTGTGCTGATTAACATTTTCTAGAACAATAAAGAAACGCCAGAGAAGTTTGCTTGCACAAGGACATAACGGATGCGGCCATTTTGTTCAGAATCAGCAGATTATGCACAAAAGCTGTACACATGCTTTGAACTATCTTTTCAAAATTGTTTGTGTTGTTAACACATGTTGGAATATACACTATAAAGAACTGTCTAAAACTTAAGTGGTACAGAGATGACATCAAGTTGCAGCCTTCAGTCATTTTAAGAAGAGTCAACGAGCTTTTTTGTGTTACTATAAATTATGTTAATGTTGCACGTCCTTTGAGTGCCTATTTGCAGACCCAAACTGGTAAGATCATCGTCTTCTTGTCCCTAGCACAAAACTGTTCAAGCCTCACAAACAAACAAAATGTAAGCGCAAAGCTGTAGCAGCAGTGTCTGAGAATTGATGATCGGATACAGAAGCTCAAGAGACTGGAAGCCGTAGTGCTTTTACACGTTGCATGGCCGATCATCAAACACTGTACACAGGAGCCATGGCTGCCGTAGACGGACACAGCTTAGTTCACTATTGAAGAAAATGTAACCTTATTCTCTCAACCCATACAGTTTCTACACTCACTCGTAGCTTTCGCCAAGCGTCCGCCTGGCTTCCTCAGCGCTTTCACACTGAAGGTGGAGACTTGGAGTTCTCCATTCTCTCCAGACTCCACCTTATGCGCAGTGTACAATAAGCATTGGAATTTCGTTGTAAAATAGTTCATTTCTATAGATTTTTTAACGAACGTTGAAGGATGGGCAAAGTTGCAATGTAGACACCCCCTCATGTTATACAACCCTCAATTTCAAAATCTGCTATTGTTTTTATTTTTATTAACAAATAATCCCAAGCTGAGCGTAACCCTATTCCTTTCCCAAGAATGGCAGAATGGCAGAATGTTGATTCTCAGTGAACATTCTCAAAGCGAAAATTTGAGTAGGGTGCTTAGGGAGAGAGGTGGCAGAGTGGTTAAGACGTTCGCCTGCCAAATGTAATGCGTGACTGCAGCGTGAGTGACCCGGGTTCGAATCCCGGCCTCGCCCTTTCTTTCTAGTTTCACAGGATGGGGGACTTAAAGCTAGTCTGACCCGTACGTGCGCTTTACGCACGTAAAAATCCCACGGCAGTTGAAAGTCGGTAAGAGCAGGGAGCAATCCCGCTGCCTGGTATGGCCAAATTGATAGCTAGGTTTTCCAAGTGTGTCCACACCCCCTTCTCACCCTGTGCCCCCATCCCCAAAAAACAAAATGGGTAGGCGTTGCACTTGCGGCGACGATCTCTCCGGGGGAGAGCAGCCCGAACTTCGCAGAGAAGTCTCTGTGTCTAGAATATACCAAATACCAATACCAATAAAGTACACGATAGCCGAAGAATGGTGTCACAGGTTCATTTCTAAATGGATGCAACTACACAAAATGGAAAAACCTGAAAGGCCGGGGTCTAGGGGCAATGTCCCCCTGCAGCTGATTTTTGTTTTATGAAGGTAGTTTAGTTTGCTTTTTCCACAATGTATACACATGCTTATTTTAAAGAATTTGAAAAATACAGTACACACACAAAGATCTTGTTTGACAAATTTTAAAAAAAAAAGGAAATTCCTGTTCTGGTAAAATTCAAGAACAGGAAATCCTTGTATACCGGGAAATGTTGCACCCATGTTTCTAACTAAGCATGGTAGCATCACCACCTGTGCTTTTACAAGAAAGGATCGAGTAATCCGCAGCTGCGAATCTACATCAAATGTACAAAGGCGTATACATTTGAACACAATCATTCATTATGAAAGGATATTGTGCAAAAAGAAGCGGTTGAAATCTGACTCCACTGATGAGCAATGACATTAACTGTTCCTGTTTGAACAGAACAGATAATTATTATCAAAGAAGCTTCTGCAATCCAACCGGAGCAAACCATCGATGGATGATCAAGAAACGATCAAGGCATTCTGCTACACCAGCAAAATCTTCAAATACCAACCCTGCTCGTGACATTATGGATAACATCAATTAACTACGTTGTACGGGATATAATTTTTCAATAATAAACCATATTCATAATAATATTACCACAAGCAAAAAATACTCTCTCAAACATAGTCGATAATGTCGCGGGCAAAAAACACACCCCCAAACAATGCACTGAGAAAGCGAAGCTACCAACTCGACAGACCAACACTGCTTTTATCTACCAAGGAGAAAAACAGCTTCGGTTTGCGTATTTTTGTTATGTGTGGACTTTTTGTCACAACGATCACCAAATGTCGATTCTCATTGGGTCTTTTTTTTTCTTCTTCTGCAGCCTCTCTCTGGTTTGCTCTGATTAGTGTTTTCTCGTTCTCTGAGACAGGAGAGCTCTCTACTACTAGTACTACTACAGGGGCGACTACTGGTTTCCAACGCTGGCTGGCACTGCACTGCATTGCATTGCAGACACACACGCGCGCGCGCGCACGCACGCACGCACGCACGCACGCAGAGAGAGAGAGAGAGAGAGAGAGAGAGAGAGAGAGAGAGAGAGAGAGAGAGAGAGAGAGAGAGAGAGAGAGAGAGAGAGCATGCCTTGCTGTTGCAGTATTAGTGTTGGTAGTGATGTTGATGTGATGATGATGATGATGATGATGGTGGTTGTGGTGGTTGAGACTGGCTGGCCAAGCCTTCGTCACTGGCATGAATAATTATAAACGCTCCAGTCAGTCATCGGAGCATACCTTAAGTTGCACAATGGGTTGGGGATTGTAATTCCTTTTTTCCCGTTTCATAGCTTGAGGGAATGAAGTGATGGGGGCGATTGAAAAGAGAATAATCATCGTGTCGGCGGTCATAATGAAATCGAGTCAACAAAGATCAACACAAATCGTACCACTACCACCCTTTGACTCTCTCTCTCTCTCTCTCTCTCTCTCTCTCTCTCTCTCTCTCTCTCTCTCTCTCTCTCTCTCTCTCTCTCTCTCTCTCTCTCTCTCTCTCTCTCTCTCTCTCGCTCGCTCTCCGTGTATGCGCGTGTGTATTCTGTTGGTCTCTCTCTCTCTCTCTCTCTCTCTCTCTCTCTCTCTCTCTCTCTCTCTCTCTCTCTCTCTCTCTCTCTCTCTCTCTCTCTCTCTCTCTCTCTGTGGCATCATTATGACACCTTACTGTTCCAATACTGGGCATGTCTGCCGTCTCGTGCAGTTTACCTAATGAATGTGTGTACTCTCTCTCTCTCTCTCTCTCTCTCTCTCTCTCTCTCTCTCTCTCTCTCTCTCTCTCTCTGTATTTCGTGCCGGTATGTACCGGCAGGATTACCGGCAATCCATTTGCAGTTTTTATTTCCGTGAATAGAGAAGAGCTCTCCCAGAAAGTCCAATGGGTAGGTGTGGCTAATAACCCCCCCCCCCCTAAATGACTCTCATCTCTCTCTCTCTCTCTCTCTCTCTCTCTCTCTCTCTCTCTCTCTCTCTCTCTCTCTCTCTCTCTCTCTCTCTCTCTCTCTCTTTGTACTCTGTGTGTGTGTGTGTGGCATCATTATGACACCTTACTGTTCCAATACTGGGCATGTCTGCCGTCTCGTGCAGTTTACCTAATGAATGTGTGTACTCTCTCTCTCCCTCTCTCTCTCTCTCTCTCTCTCTCTCTCTCTCTCTCTCTCTCTCTCTCTCTGTATTTCGTGCCGGTATGTACCGGCAGGATTACCGGCAATCCATTTGCAGTTTTTATTTCTGTGAATAGAGAAGAGCTCTCCCAGAAAGTCCAATGGGTAGGTGTGGCTAATAAACCCCCCTAAAAGACCTCATAGTCTCTCTCTCTCTCTCTCTCTCTCTCTCTCTCTCTCTCTCTCTCTCTCTCTCTCTCTCTCTCTCCTCTCTCGGGGGTGAACTGTGTTCACACTAGAGTGAAGACGCATTTTCAGGTCGTGCTCCGCTAATTAACGTACTTTGTGAATTAATTAAGCCTTATTGTGTTTTATTTTCTTAATTTGACATTCTCCAACTCACTGCGACCATGCCGGTATCAAATATGTGCACGAGAGTGGCATGTGGCCAGTTTTATTGGACTTTCCAAAATTTCATGAAAAAGCGTGCTCTCTTCGCCATAGCTGCACGGCAAGACAGGCTTGTGTTGTGTTGGCCACTGAGTGCAGTGAGATCGCTTTGCCTGGCTGTTGGGGTACTAGTCGTGTGTTGCTACAATCCGCGTGTGAATCTCAGCAAATGGGAAACTGTGAAATACGATGGTGAAAGAAGATTATGTACGGGCCAATCACTGATTGAATCAGTCAAGACCCTTCATTGTACTTTCGTGAAAAGCGACTGTGCAAGAAGTGTGGCGGACATTCATCAAACAGTCAAGCCCTATCGTTGTGCTTTCGTGAAAAGTGAATGTGAAAAAAGTGTGGATATTCATCAAACAGTCAAGTCCAAACATAGTGTTTCACTGAAAGATGACCGCGTATGTAATGTGGATATTGATCTAACAATCCAGGCCTTGCACTGTGCTTTCCACATGTTGGCCACAGCCAGGTTTTTCCAGGTAATGAAAAATGACCCAAAATAAAAGTACAGGTATGTGTTTTCTCTTCGTTTCTCCTTGAACATTTTGAATTGTACTGCCGGCACATTTATGATCGTTTTTATGTTACTCTGGCTGTTCATGTGTGGAGATGTCGAACAGAATCCCGGCCCTAACTATGGTGGGGGGTACAATCGGGAATCCTCTCTTTCAAACCCTTCCTTTCAGGGAGGCAGATATGGCCGAGAATCCTGCCAGGCAACACAAAAGTACTCCAACTACAATGCGGAACCTCTGCCTCATGAAGCCTTTCATGGACTCGAACATTCTTCATTTGCAAGACTCCATACAGAGATGTCCAAAACCCTTCACGTAGCCGTTTCAAGAATGGAAGCTAACACTGCCCGTCATGAGCAAGTTGTAGAGAAACACTTCTCTTCAATGGAGAAGAGACTGGCAAATGTGGAAAAGAAAATTGACCATCGACTTTGCGCTGTTGAAGAGCAGCAAGCTCAACTGGCCAGCCGGTCCAGTGAGATGCAAGACCAGTGTGACTATTTAAGATCAGAAATTCACAGATGCAAAGAGACAACCAGCTTGTTGGCAGGCAAGTGTGATTATCTTGACAGTCAAAACAGAAGAAACAACCTTTTGTTCTGGGGACTTTCTCCAACTAGAGATGATGGAATATCTTGGGACTGTGAGCGAAAAGTGTGTGAGGCTGTGCGAGAGGGGATGGGGATTACGGAGGACCTGCTCATAGATCGAGTGTTCAAATCTGGTAGAGCCATTGTAGTGAGACTTCAATCCCATCAGCAAAAGATGCTAATCCTACCAAATGCTTCAAAACTACGAACTTCCAATGGATTCCAGAATGTCTTTATAAGGGAAGATTTTTCTGAAAATGTGCAACAAAGGAGGAGAGACCTTCTACCGATACAACGTCAGCTTAGACAGCAAGGGCAACGATCCATGCTGCGCTATGACAAACTCATCACCGACAATGCTGTCTATGCCTTCGATCCCCAAAGTGAGAAAATATTGAAATATGAACGAGCTACACAGCAAAGACAGTGGAAGAGCTACAGTGAAGCAAGTAGAAATCGTACCACTGACTCACACCAAATGAGGGGCATGAATAGACTCCAGCCACCCCAGCAATCCTCTTACGTCATACCCACAGGTGAATTCTCTACAAAGAGAAACCCCAGCCTCCCAAGCAGCTAATCCCGTCATTGGTCCACCAAAAGAAACAGACTCTAGTGGTGTGTCTCAACGTGAGAACAGTTTGAGAAATGAAGAAGCTGATCCTGACAATTCACCCCAATGTTCAAACACCAATGCAAAGACAGATCCTGTTGACGAAGAGCATCATGGGGCCCAGGCTGCTTCCAGTAACTCAGGCCAACCAGAAAGCAATGCGTACAACTTACGAACACTTAGCAAATCATCTTCTGCCCAACTTTCCCAGGAAGCAAAGGGTGTGCACAGGAGTAGTGCATCTTCAGCACCTGCAGAGGACCCAGGCAAATCTTCTGGAAGAGGCCGTGGACGGGGTCCACCTCAGTCCCAACCTCGGATTGACTCCATGCTGCAACTGTCTCAAAATGGACCAGACCAAGCAAACGATGTTGTGTGTCCTGATCTTAATAGACTTAATTCTGGGGATACGAGTGGGGATGAAGAAGTCGGGGCAAGTGGGGAGGATAGATATATCGATGCTGTAAGCTAGGAAATTGGCCGGCCCCAGCAATTGTCTTTTCTTCTTTTTGATATAGCAGGTATTGCCCAAAACCTGAAAGACTGGGAATGGGTAAATTATGTGAACAGCTTCGATTTTGTTGCTTTAGTAGAAACATTTATGACAAAAATGTTGATCTATCCCATGTTTTTCGAAAGTTTGATAAATTTGTTTCTCCTGCATTGAAGTTATCATACCATGGTAGAAGGTCGGGTGGGGTTGTAGTGATGATTAACAAGGAACTGTCAAAGTATGTAAGAGAGATACAGCATGATTGTGAAAATCTGGTAGCTCTCAGACTGTCCAGAGAATTGATGGGAAGTGTGTCAGATATACTTTATTTGTCTACTTATGTACCTCCTTGTGGTAGCCCTTTTTACGATGTAGCTGAATCCAACTGTCACATTCTGGAAATTGAAAGAGCCATTGGTGAGTTACTGGTGGAAGATGATAGTCTATTACTGCTTTGTAACGGAGATTTTAATGGTAGGACTGGTACCACTCAAATCAATCACCAAATAGATGCCTTAGACGATTGCTTTAATATTTTTGACAAATCTGATACTTTTGTTACTAACAGAGTATCATGTGATCTCATTACAAATGATTTTGGTAAAAACTTGCTCGACATGTGTGCTTGCTTTGACCTAAAAATTCTCAATGGATCTTCAGTGCTTCATGACTCTGGTAAGTTTACTTATCTTTCTGAACAAGGTCACAGTGTGGTTGATTATTTTCTTGCAAGTCTTAATCTGTGTGAATGTTTTGAGCAGATGGTAATAAGGGACAGAATTGAATCGGACCACATGGCTGTTGAACTGTTTTGTCGATCCAATATTCCAGTGCAATCATCATCTAATAATACTTTTCAGCAGGAAAAGTTAGTATGGTCAGTTGATAAAGCTCCTCTTTTCGCTAGTCAGTTAGCAGGTGAAGATTTTCAAAACTTAATACAGCTGTCAATGTCTCTGATTGATCATGATTTAGAAGAAGCTGTACGTGTTTTTACTGATTCATTTAAGAAAGCTGCAGAATCAATGAAAAGGAAAATAACAATTGGAAATCAGAGTAATCGCAAAGCTGCATGGTTTGATAGTGAATGTTTATCAAAGAAAAAGGAAGTTAAATGTCTTCTAAGAAAAGCAGGAAAAACAAAAGATAAAGAAGACTATAGTAAATACAATAAAGAGAAAAAAGTTTACAAGGATCTATTAGATTTAAAAGAGCGAGCCAAACGAAACCAAGACTTAAATAACCTGCTCAAGTCATTGGATACGCCAAATCAGTTTTGGGGTGACATTCGTAAACACAATCGAAGAAGTGCTATTACAAATACTGTAACAGAAAATGAGTGGGTGCAACATTTTGAATCTGTCTTTAATGATGCAGATTTTGATGATGATGAAATGGATGTTTTGATAGAAGATCCTATACTTGATGGGGAGATAACCGAAGTTGAAATCAGAAAAGCAATCAAACATCTGAAAAATAATAAAGCAGCAGGTATCGATGGCATCTTGGCTGAAATGCTAAAGGGTGCAGAAGATGTAATCCTCACTTACTTGACTAAACTCTTTAATGCTATTTTCGTGAAAGGTTACTTTCCAACAATGTGGAGAGAGTCGGTGATAGTTCCTCTGCATAAAAAGGGTGACCCGGACAACTTCAGAGGCATATCGTTATTGAGTATCCTTAGTAAAATATTCACGCATATTCTTAATAATAGACTTACCTTATGGTCAGAACAGAACGAAGTTATCGGTGAACCTCAAGCAGGTTTTAGAAAAGGCCGCTCTACAATAGACCATGTATTCACTTTACACGCTGCCATTGAAAAGTATATGTTGAAAAATATGAAACTCTATGTATGTTTTGTAGATTTTAAAAAGGCATATGATACGGTTAACCATAATGTTTTATGGCCTGTGTTACTCAGAGCAGGTGTGGGCGGAAAAATGTTTAGAATGATTAAGTCCATGTATTTGTCTGTTAAAGCCTGTATCTTGTGTCAAAACACCACTGGGTATTCAAACTTTTTTGAATGTTTGCAAGGTCTGAAGCAAGGTTGTATAATTAGTCCAATACTGTTCTCTATGTTAATCAATGAACTTGCAAATGAAATTATTTCAAAAGGTAAGCATGGTGTAACTCTAACTTCTGATGAAATTGAACTGTTCCGTTTGCTTTTTGCTGATGATCTCACTCTTCTAGCCTCTACTGTGATAGGTCTCCAGCACCAGCTAAACGTTCTCCAAAAAGAAACTGAAAGACTGAAACTGACTGTTAATTTAGAAAAATCTAAGATAATTGTTTTTCGAAAAGGTGGTTTCCTTCGTTCTTGTGAAAAGTGGTTTTTGAATGGTATACAAGTGGAGGTAGTTAATTCATATAAATATTTAGGTCTCGTTTTTTCCACCAGAAACAGTTTTACTTATTCAATGGATCAGGCAAAGCTCAAAGGTAAAAGATGTACAAATGAAATATTGTGTAGTTTGAAGAGAATAGGGTGTAACTCACCAGATGTTTTCTTCAAACTCTTCGATGCACAGGTAGTTCCTGTGCTTATGTATGGGGCTGAAATTTGGGGTTACAAACCATACCATCAGATCGAGCAAGTGCATTTGTATGCGTGTAAAAGATTTCTTCACGTTAGAAATAAATCGGCAAATGATGTTGTTTACGGCGAATTAGACCGCTTTCCTCTTTCAATAACCGCAATTACTAGGTGTATTAAATATTGGTTTAGGCTTTTGAAACAACCAGACAGCAGATTTTCCAAGAAAGCATACAATATGTTACTTTCGTTACATCGAAATGGAAATGTAACCTGGGCTTCTCAGATAAAGAAATTATTGTGTGAAAATGGTTTTGAAGAGGTTTGGGTTTTTGGATGTGGGGATGAATCTAATTTTATAAAAGTATTGAAGGAAAGGTTATTTAGTAATTTTTGTCATCAGTGGCGTAACCATTTAGACAATAGTTTAAGGCTGTCTGTGTAGGGTAAATTAAAACATGTGTTTTTGAGAGAGAAATATATCAGTGTACTTTATGTTGAGGGATACAGAAATATATTGGCTCAGTTTAGAATGGGTGTGTCTCCTTTAAATGTACATAAACATCGCTTTGCGCCAACTTCAGCTAACACAGCATGCCCAGTCTGCTTAAATACACAAGAGAACGAAAGTCACTTTATGTTCAAATGCCCTTTATACAGTCAGATCAGAAACCAGTTTAATTTTTGTGTAAATGAAGATGATGACTTAAATGTAAGACTTATCAACGTTTTGAGGAGTGAATCCAGAGCAAAAATAGTAAATTTGGCTAAATTTCTTGTCTGTGCCTTCAAGTTACGACAATCGTGTATTGATGATCTAAATATGTGAATGTAAGTCTAGAATGATTTTGTTGGATAATACTTTATACAGCCAGGCCAACATTGATCGTGTATGATGTGTTGTCTTTCTATCCAATATTTTGTGAACCTGGTGTTTTAGTTACGCATGGTTGTTTATTGTTTATATGCATATCTATGGGTTTTTTTGTTTTGTTCTTTTGTTTCTTTTTCTTTCATACAATTGTGAATGTATTAAGTGTTTGTTCCCCCCCTGAAAGGGGCTGTTGGCCTTATATTCAGTACACTTCCGACTTCCGACTTCCGACTTCTCTCTCTCTCTCTCTCTCTCTCTCTCTCTCTCTCTCTCTCTCTCTCTCTCTAACGCGCACACACTCTCTCTGTCTCTCTCTCTGTCTCTCTCTCTGTCTCTCTCTCTCTCACTCCTCAATCAAAAATCTAAATTTTGGCAATTCTGATCGATGTGATGCTTCATCTCTGTATACAGAAAGAATTGTGTGGGATAAAGAAAAAGAAAAAACATTTATTGAACAACTAAAATGTACACAGTCACAAAATAAATTGAAAGTTGCCTCTAATAACTTGCAAGTTGATGTTGACGATGCACTTGATGTGTTTGTTGGTTGCCTTAAAAGTGCAAGCAGCTGTATGATTAAAAAATGCTTTAATGGGCCACGAAACGAGTCTTTTAACTGGTTTGATAAAGAATGTGTTCAAGCTAAGAAACTCACCAGACATAAACTCAGAATTTTTAGACGTACAAGAGAAGAAGATGACAGGAAAGTGTATGTGGAAGAAAGAAAAAAGTATAAATCTTTAATAAGAATGAAGAAACGAAGTTATCAAAGAGAAAAACTTAAATCACTTGAATCACATCTGCCAAATTCATCAAAGTTTTGGAAAGAGCTGTCTGATATGGGTTGTGGAAAGACAAAAACCAATATTAGTAACAACATCAGTCTTGATGAATGGCAAAATCACTTTAAAAATGTATTCTCTATGGATGATGACGCAGGCACTATTGATCATTTGGAAGAGTTTAATCTTTCGGATGATGAAGACCATGTCTTGAATCGAGAAATTTCAGACACAGAGGTTCTCAATGCACTTGGTAAGTTAAATGAAGGTAAAGCTTGCGGATTAGATGGGGTAACAGCAGAAATGTTGAAAGCGGGTCATGAAGTCACTGTACCATTTTTAACAAAGCTATTTAATACTATATTTTCCCAAGGAATGTATCCCAAAGAATGGGCGAAAGCCATAGTTATTCCTCTTTTTAAAAAAAGGTAATGTTGATGATGTTGACAATTACAGAGGTATCTCTCTTTTAAGTGTTGTATCTAAATGTTATACAGTTGTGTTAAATAATAGATTGTATAAATGGTTAGAGGAAAATGATAAGATTACAGAATGTCAAGCCGGTTTTCGGAAAAAATATTCAACAGTTGACCAAATTTTCACTTTATATGCTACTGTACAAAAATGTTTTTGCAAAAATAAAAAGTTGTATGTTGCTTTCATCGACTTCCGGAAGGCCTTTGATTCTGTAAGACATGATAAATTACTGAAATGTTTACAGGGTCAAGGGGTATCTGGGAGATTTTTTGGTTCACTGAAGGTCATGTATGATTCTTTGTTAGCATGTATAAGAGTTCATGGAGAATGTTCTGAGTTTTTTGAATGCCCAGTAGGTGTGCGCCAGGGATGTGTTATGAGCCCAACATTGTTTTCTGTCTTCATTAATCAAATTGCTAATCATATGTCTGTATCAGGCAAACATGGTGTTCAGTTATTACCCGGTTTAATGGAACTGTTCATTCTGCTTTTTGCAGACGACATAGCTTTATTATCATACACTCCTTCAGGACTCCAAAATCAGCTTAATATTCTAAAAAGATGCAGTGATGAAATGAAATTGAAAGTTAATCCTCAGAAAACAAAAATAATGGTCTTTCGAAAAGGTGGATATTTAAGTAAATTCGAAAAATGGTTTTTCAACAATGAAGAAATAGAGATAGTAAATGATTACTGCTATTTAGGGTACACGTTTACATCTAAAATTAGTCCCCAAAAAGGGACTGCTAATTTTGTAATGAAAGGCAAAAAAGCAGCAATGAGTCTTATCAGGGCATTTCAAAAGTTTAAAGAAATGTCATACGTAACTTTTTTCAAAATCTTTGACGTGAAAATCCAACCAATCCTGTTATATGCATCTGAAGTTTGGGGTTTTCAAAGGTTATATAATATTGAAAAAGTCCATTTACTTGCATGCAAAAGATTTTTGGGTACACCAACTAAGACTCCTAACAAGATGGTGTATGGAGATTTGGGCAGATTTCCATTATTTATTAATTCTTATGTTAATACATTGAGATATTGGTTTCGCTTATTACAAATGGATCAACACCGTTTGCCTTTTTTAGCATATCAAATGCTTCTTGATTTAGACAGAAATGGAAAGTTATGCTGGGCCTCTAAGATTAGAGAAATGTTGTGTGAAAGTGGTTTCAACTTTATTTGGCTTCAACAGGGTGTTGGTAATGTTAAAGGGTTTCTTTATATCTTTAGACAAAGGTTGATAGATATGTTTATTCAAGAATGGTCAGGTAGTGTAAGAGACGGGGACAGGTATTTGTGCTACAGATCATTTAAAACAATATTTGAAAAGGAAATGTATATATGCCAGGCTGAAACTTATTCATTTAGAGTGGCGCTGTCTCAAATAAGATTTGGTGTGCTACCAATAAATAACAACGCGTTCAGATATAGTGAGAATGATATGTTAAAACGGTGCCCTTTTTGTCAAACTGAATGTGAGAATGAAGAGCACTTTCTATTAAGTTGTGATATTTATTCAGATTTGCGTTTGAAATTCCTTCAAAAGCTTGCAAGATTACCTTTGAATATCTTGTTGAAGTCAGACAATCAAAATATGAATTTGCAGTTGTCTAAATTCATTTTCTATGCCATGAAACGAAGGACTGCATATTTACAGTAAGCAATTTATTGAAAGGAATGCTAAGTGTTTATAACATGTGCATATAATGGTATTAATGATTTTTGTGTATGGAGTAACCCCATGTAATTATTATGCTATTTATCATTTCCCCATTCCCTGATTTGAATTGTGGTCTGTGGCCAATGTTCAATTAAAACATTTCGTTCGTTCGTTCGTTCGTTCTCTCTCTCTCTCTCTCTCTCTCTCTCTCTCTCTCTCTCTCTCTCTCTCTCTCTCTCTCTCTCTCTCTCTCTCTCTCTCTCTCTCTCTCTCTCTCTCTCTCTCTCTCTCTCTCTCTCTCTCTCTCTCTCTCTCTCTCTCTCTCTCTCTCTCTCACACACACTCTCTCTCTCTCTCTCTCTCTCTCTCTCTCTCTCTCTCTCTCTCTCTCTTATCTCTCACTCTCCCTCTCTCCCTCTCTGCGTCTGCCACTTTACAGTGACCTTTCTGTCCCAACGATGTGCAAAGTGTGCATGTCTGCCGTCTCGTGCAGGTTACCGACCATCCACATGCAGTGCGCGTGACGTCATGTTCTATTTTTTATCAATGCCTCGTGCTGTCTTTGCCATTACTATCATTATCATCCTTATTTTGATGTTTGTTTGTTTGCTTGGTTGGTTGGTTGGTTCTCTTTGCCCTGATCAGAGAGAGAGAGAGAGAGAGAGAGAGAGAGAGAGAGAGAGAGAGAGAGAGAGAGAGAGAGAGTAGACAGAGATTACACACATTAATGAGGTAAACTGCACGAGACGGCAGACATGTCCAGTATTGGAACAGGAAGGTGTCATAATGGTGCCACACACACACACACACACGCGCGCGCGCACAGAGACAGAGACACAGAGAGAGAGAGAGAGAGAGGAGAGAGAGAGAGAGAGAGAGAGAGAGAGAGAGAGAGAGAGAGAGAGAGAGAGAGACTAGAAATAGAGAGAGAGAGAGAGAGAGAGAGAGAGAGAGAGAGAGAGAGAGAGAGAGAGAGAGAGAGACAGGCAGGCAGACAGACACACAGAGACAAAGAGAGCGGTTACACTCATTACACTGCGCGAGGCAGCAGGCGCGACATGCACAAGAGAATAACTTGTGACTTGGTGCCAGACTCGAGTGAGAGAGAGAGAGAGAGAGAGAGAGAGAGAGAGAGAGAGAGAGAGAGAGAGAGAGAGAGAGAGAGAGAGAGAGGAGAGGGACAGAATGATAGACATATAGACAGACAGACAGACTGACAAAGGAGAGGAAGACACACGGATTCATTCAAACAGGCAAGCAGATGGACTGACAGACAGAGAGGCAGATGCGTCCATCCATTCACAGACAGACAGAGAGGTAGATGTATCCATCCATTCAGAGACAGACAGACAGACAGAGAGGTAGATGTATCCATCCATTCAGAGACAGACAGACAGACAGACAGAGAGGCAGATGCATCCATCCATTCACAGACAGACAGAGAGGTAGATGTATCCATCCATTCAGAGACGGACAGACAGACAGACAGACAGACAGACAGACAGAGAGGTAGATGTATCCATCCATTCAGAGGCGGACAGACAGACACTGGACACTGGAAAACTTTATTTGACAAGGATAAAGATTTTAGGCGATGTCTATTGTTACAATCTGTCCTTGGATTAAAAACAAAACAAAAAACAAACAAAAAACAAATTTAAGAAACAAAAAACATTTGCAAACATACTCTCTCTCTCTCTCTCTCTCTCTCTCTCTCTCTCTCTCTCTCTCTCTCTCTCTCTCTCTCTCTCTCTCTCTCTCTCTCTCTCTGACTCTCATACACACATACATTGTTTATACATACATATTAAAAAAATATTACAAAAATACACATAGGAAACAAATAATTGATGACAAAAAGGAGGTGAAAGCAACATCAATCCAAACACATTTATCAAGCAGTTTAAAGGCAAACCAATAAACAAAGCATAAAACTGAAATGTAAACATTCAATTGACATATACCATGCATATAACATGTAGTTGTACACAAGGCAATAAAGTTATACTGTGCGTTCAAAATGACACAGGATTTAAGCAGGGCTGTAAATTATGTTTGCCCGCACCATCTTTTTGTATCGTGAGATGGAAGGGCATAACTGAATGGCAGAGGGAAGGGAATTCCAAATTGAGGAACCTGAGAAGGCAAAACTTGATTTGTATTTGTCAATTCTAGTGTTTGGCAAAATGTAGTTGCTGGAACCATAACGATGTGATGCCGGGGTAACTAATGATTTTATGTATTGTGGGACTAAGTCATTATGCACTTTGTACATGAGGATTGCTTTGTTGTACTTTAATTGTGAATCTAACGGAAGGATGTTTAATTTTGCTTGTTTTTCTGATGTGGTGAGGTTTGCGTCAGGAAGAATAATTTTAGCTGCTCTTTTGTAGATGGAATTGAGTTTTAATAGGTGACATTTGGCGGTAGAATCCCAAACTACAGATGCATAGTTGACGTGAGAGAGACAGTGGGCATGAAAGAATATTTTGCGTTCCTCTGTATCTATGAAAGGTTTAAGTCTTTTTAGTAGGAATAGGCTACGCGCAAGCTACTTTCTCAATATGGGTCTGCCACTTCAGTTCTTCGTCTATGATCACACCCAGGACGCGGTGCTCTTTTACTTGGTCAATGACGTTATCCTTTAAATAAACTTTGAGATTTAGAGGTTCGTTCTGATGTTCTTGTCTTGAAGTAATTACCATGCTTTTGGTTTTTGTAGGGTGGATGACCATCAGGTTTTGGTCACACCAGGCAGAAACATCATTTAAAGCTGTTTGTAATGAGGTTTGAATGGAGGATAAACGAGCTGCACTAGAGTGGAGGGAGGAGTCGTCAGCAAACAGATCGCATGATACACTTTCATCTGATATTGAAAGTGGTAGGTCATTAATAAATAAGCAGAACAGGAGGGGTCCGAAAACAGATCCTTGCGGTAGACCAGTCTTAATTATCTTATTATCTGAAGCTGCACCATTACTTAAAACAAACTGTGTTCTGTTAGTAAGATAGTATGTAAAAAAAGAAACTATTTTCGTCCTTCAAATATAGTGCTAGTTTTTGTAATAATATATTATGATTCACAAGATCAAATGCCTTCTTAAAGTCAAGAAATACAGCACCTGTCATTTTGTTTCGGTTAATTGCTGAAAGCCATGTATCACAGAAACGAACTACGGCAGTTTGACAAGAATGGTGATGCCGAAAGCCAGATTGTAAGGGATGGAAAAGATTGTTGTCCTCAAGATACTGCATTAGATGTTTATGAACATGTTTTTCAAGAGGTTTAGATATAACTGTAAGAATGGAAATGGGTCTAAAGTTGTTTAGGTCAGAGGTATCTTTAGATTTAGGCAATGGTATAACTTTTGCTGATTTTAGACCCGGTGGTACTATGTTTTGTTCCAGGCATGTGTTATATATAAAGGTAAGAGGTTCTACTACGTAGGGAAGTGCAAGTTTTAAGAGAGAGCTACTGATTTTGTCTGGTCCCATAGATTTTTTATTTTTCGAGAGCTACTGATTTTGTCTGGTCCCATAGATTTTTTATTTTTCAATTTTGCGATAAGGGAACCAACTTCGTGAACAGCAAGTGAAGGTATTTTAAATGCATTTCCAGGTTTTATGTTACTGTTACAAAAGGTTTGAAGAGAGGACGAAGGACAGTATTCGTTTTCGGGGTGTGTTGGGTCAGGTACCCCTATAGAATCTGCTATGTGTATAAAGTGATTATTGAATGAGTCTGGCGACCAATTGTAGCTATTTAGTGA
>CM065688.1:48900347-48905347 GCA_017654935.2 Phymorhynchus buccinoides
TTTACCACCAACCCGCCCTGCCAAATAGAACATACATCTAAAAAAGTCTGTCTCTTCACCGACTCAAAAAACACACAGTACAGGTCTTTGACTGACTCATACTCTGAGGTAAGCCTATAGCTAAGATACAAGGGTTTCCGCACACCCAGTTTGGTTCTGTGACAGAGAAATTGGAATTGCCTGTTTGCTGGTTTGCGATGACCAAGCGTGTGATAGTTGCTAAAACGTTGCGTTCCGTTCGACCAAAGCGTTCTGTCGTAGCAGCCTTCTAGGAAGCGACAATTTGATGGCCAGTTTTGTATTTGAAAGAGAAATGAAAGGCCTATGGTCAAAGACACCCCCCCCCCCCCCCTCCCTTTGGGATCATAATTAGCAATGACAGAGTTAACGCAATACTATGAGAGTACATGGAAAAAAACCTGAAAGAAATAAACAAGTAGGGGAAGACGGGGTAAAAAGCGCATGGGCGGGTAAGAAGCCCACCCCAATTATCTCATGAAATGAAGCAAATTTCAGTCTCATTTTGCCCATGAGACGAGCGTTAATGTCTAGCATTCGTCTCATGGGCAAATTTGACTGAAATGTTCTTTATTTCATGAGATAATTGGGGTGGGCTTCTTACCCGCCAATGCGCTTTTTACCCCGTCTTCCCCTAGGTGCGCGCGCACACGCACACACATACATGCACGTACGCACAGACGCACACGCACACGCACACACACACACACTCGGGTGCGCACGCGCACTCACACACACACGCGCACTCACACACACACACACACACACACACACACACACACACACACACACACACACACACACACACACACACACACACACGCATCCGTTCACAAAAGTAGCGTTCATGCAATAACACGCGAGATTGGCACGGTTTCTGCACACAAAATAACCTCCAGTGGATACCGTACAACAAAAGAAGCGGCTCTCGGCAGAAAGAAACACAAGTTAGTAAGAAAGTCGCTCGGATTTATCGACGGAGGCGAGCGTTTTACAGCGCTACACGCTAAGCAGCCATTACAGCAGTAGCCAGTCGGAGGGGAGGTTGGCCATGGAAACAGGAGCTATTTATAAAATGTCTCGCCAGCCAGGTTACTTGTGGTCAGTCAGCCTGTTGTCTGTGGCTTGACCATGACCCCGATGGCCCATCACTGACCGTCCCCTGGAGAACAGATCAAGGGCGTGAGCTGACCAGCTGGTCGGTGCTTTGATGTCTGGCAGAAGTAGTAGTAGTAGTAGTAGTAGTAGTAGTAGTAGTAGTAGTAGTAGTAGTAGTAGTAGTAGGTATTAGGTATTAGGTACTTTATAGTCACAGAGGCATCTCTGTGAAATTCGGGTTGCTCCCACCTGGAGAGCGCGTCGCAGCCAAGGCGCGCCACCTTTTTTTTTTTTTTTTTTTTTTGCATGCGATATTTTGTGTGATTGATGAGGAAGGAAAGAGTATGTGGGTAAATTTTGACCAAATGACAACTTTTTCGTTGCCACTGGGTTTAACGTGTGCATGGGCACACGGGACCTCGGTTTATCGTCTCATCCGAAAGACTCCACATTCAGACCGTAAGGCCTAGTGCAAAGTGAGAGGAAAAATCACCTGTACCCAGGTTCGAACTCGGGTTTACTTGACACGAAGCGAACGCGTTACCACTGTGCCACTCTACACCTAAGTAGTAGTAGTAGTAGTAGTAGTAGTAGTAGTAGTAGTAGTAGTAGTAGTAGTAGTAGTATTTGGTATTTAGAATATTATATTCACAGACTTGCCTCTGTGACATTCGGGCGGTTCCCACTTGGAGAGTGCGTCATACCAGGCAGCGGGATTTCTCCCCAGATTTGTAACTGCCGTGGGATTTTTACGTGCGTTAAGCGCACGGAGATGATGAGATTAGCGTCCAATTGGTCGGAGACCCTTATTCACAGAGAAGCAAAAGCGCACGGGTCAGGCTCCGAAGGCCTTACTCGACGTTCAGTTCGATTTTCCCGTCGAACTTGAAAGCAAGGGTGAGACCGGGATTTGAACCCGGGTCGTCACCCACGCATTGAAATTGCAACACTTAACCATTCTAACTTACCTGCCTCCTCCTCCTCCTTCTCCTCCTCCTCCTCCTCCTCCTTCTCCTCCTCCTCCTCCTCCTCCTCCTCCTCCTCCTTCTCCTCCTCCTCCTCCTCCTCCTCCTCCCCCTTCTCCTCCTCCTCCTCCTCCTCCTCCTCCTACTACTACTACTACTACTACTACTACTACTACTACTACTACTACTACTACTACTACTACTACTACTACTACTTGCTTTTGCTGCTGTTGTTGTTGTTGTTGCTGCTTTTGCTTTTGCTGTTGCTGTTGTTGTTGTTGCTGTTGCTGTTGTTGTTGTTGTTGTTGTTGTTGTTGCTGTTGTTGTTGTTGCTGCTGCTGCTTTTGCTGTTGTTTTTTTGTTGTTGTTGTTGCTGTTGCTGTTGTTGTTGTTGCTGCTGCTGTTGATGTTGTTGTTATTGTCGTCGTTGTTGTTATTGTTGTTGTTGTTGCTGTTGTTGTTGCTGTTGCTGCTGTTATTGTTGTTGCTGTTGCTGTTGTTGTTGTTGTTGCTGCTGTTGTTGCTGTTGCTGCTGTTATTGTCGTTGCTGTTGCTGTTGTTGTTGTTGTTGTTGTTGTTGTTGTTGTTGTTGCTGTTGTTGTTGTTGCTGCTGTTGTTGTTGTTGCTGTTGTTGTTGTTGTTGTTGCTGTTGTTGTTGTTGTTGTTGCTGTTATTGTTGTTGTTGCTGTTGTTGTTGCTGCTGTTGTTGTTGTTGTTGTTGTTGTTGTTGTTGCTGTTATTGTCGTTGTTGTTGTTGTTGTTGTTGCTGTTGTTGTTGTTGTTGTTGTTGTTGTTGTTGTTGTTGTTGTTGTTGTTGTTGTTGTTGTTGTTGTTGTTGTTGTTGTTGTTGTTGCTGTTGTTGTTGTTGTTGCTGTTGCTGTTGTTGTTGTTGTTGTTGCTGTTGTTGTTGTTGTTGTTGTTGTTGTTGTTGTTGTTGTTGTGTTATTGTTGTTGCTGTTGTTGTTATTGTTGCTGTTGTTGTTGTTGTTGTTGTTGTTGTTGTTGCTGTTGTTGTTATTGTTGCTGTTGTTGTTGTCGTTGCTGTCGCTGGTGGTGGTTCATGTTGTGTTTACCTCCCATGAGGAGACTATACGTTTGTCCTTGCTTATCTGTCTGTCGTTTTCGTCTGTTAGCAAAACTACTGAAACAAAGTTATGAGCCGATTTAACAGATTATTCTAACATGGAGCCTAATCTCGTAACCTTCTTTAGATAATCCCATAACCTCCATAAAATATCACAGCAATTAATTGCGTTCGTCACTTCTTTTTTTTTCCTTCTTGTTTTTTGTTGGCTGTCCCATCTTCTGGGTCGCACAGTGGCGTTGCTCCCACGCTGCTCATTCCGAATTCCAATTCGCAGCTACACCCCTACATACTTTTTTTTTTTTAATAGGCCTACTGTCAATATTTGACCAAGGACCAAAACAACAACAACAACAACAACAACAACAACAACAACAACAGCAGCAGCAGCAGCAGCAGCAGCAACAACTTAAACAACACGTAATTTTGATTTAGGTTCTTGCACTGAACATTGTTATTTTAAAAGCCCATTAGACAGCACTTGAAAATGTAGGATTGCCTGGCTATCAACATCATCAGCATTTTGTTTGCCTGCTCTCGTAGGCCTAACTGCTGAGTTGAGTCCTTAATGCTAAGCTGACTCAGAGAGAGAGAGAGAGAGGGGGGGGGGGGAGAGAGAGAGAGAGAGAGAGAGAGAGAGACAGAGAGAGAGAGAGAGCAGGGCCAGGATAGGGTGTAGTTGAAATTGCATCATCAATCGCTTCGTTCACACGCACACACGCACGCCCACGCCCACGCCCACGCACGCACACACAGACACACACACACACACACACACACACACACACACACACACACACACACACACACACACACACACACACACACACACACACACTGTGACACACACGCACACACACTACATGCTGTCCAATTCCCCATTCCCCAATTTCTTGTCCTCACCTTCACATCAATAGATTCAATACACTAAGCCTACCAGTCTCTGATCACTACTACTACTACTACTCGCACGTGTGCTGCTCGCGCAGGTCGTGCACATCGTCCTCTCACCACTACGTGCACGTGCATTGCTCGAGAACGTCACGCGCACGCATCCGATGTCTGGAAACGACGAACACCGACATAGCACTGTGACCTAGCAACAGCTGGCCGAGAATTTGCATTTTCGTGTGGCTGCAGCTGTCTCTCTCTCTCTCTCCACCACACCTCTCTGTCTCCGTCTCTGTCTCTCTCACTATCTGTCTATGTCTATCTGTCTGTCTGTCTGTCTGTCTGTCTGTCTGTCTGTCTGTCTCTCTCTCTCTCTCTCTCTCTCTCTCTCTCTCTCTCTCTCTCTCTCTCTCTCTCTCTCTCTCTCTCTCTCTCTCTCTCTCTCTCTCGGGTTATAGCTCTGCATGCTCTATGTTGTTTATAACAATTATTGTGTTCAATTGGGTTGGTTGTCTTCGGATATTGTAAGGACGTTTGTCTGTGCTATTAAAACATTCGAGTTCCAGTTCGAGTTCGAGTTCTCTCTGTCTCTCTCTCTCTCTCTCTCTCTGTCTCTCTCTCTCTCTCTCTCTCTCTCTCTCTCTCTCTCTCTCTCTCTCTCTCTCTCTCTCTCTCTCTCTCTCTGTGTCTCTCTCTCTGTCTCTCTCTCTCTCTCTCTCTCTCTCTCTCTCTCTCTCTCTCTCTCTCTCTCTCTCTCTCTCTCTCTCTCTCTCTCTCTCTCTGTCTCTCTGTCTCTCTCTCTCTCTGTCTCTCTCTCTCTCTCTCTCTCTCTCTCTCTCTCTCTCTCTCTCTCTCTCTCTCTCTCTCTCTCTCTCTCTCTCTGTCTCTCTGTCTCTCTCTCTCTCTCTCTCTCTCTCTCTCTCTCTCTCTCTCTCTCTCTCTCT
>CM065688.1:48912847-48920347 GCA_017654935.2 Phymorhynchus buccinoides
AGAGAGAGAGAGAGAGAGAGAGAGAGAGAGAGAGAGAGAGAGAGAGAGAGAGAGAGAGAGAGAGAGAACAAGCACACACACACACACACACGCACACACTCACACACATGCACGCACGCGCACACACATACGCTCAGAGAGAGAGAAAGAGAGAGAGAGAGAGAGAGAGAGAGAGAGAGAGAGAGAGAGAGAGAGAGAGAGAGAGAGAGAGAGAGAGAGAGAGAGACGCACGCACGCGCACACACCCACACACACACACACACGCACACACGCACACACACACACACACACACACATATGTATATATATATATACACACGCACGAACGCGCACACACGCAAGCACGCACGAACACACACACATACACTGAGAGAGAGAGAGACATTCTGGATACACACCTAGTAGTACAAGTTTTATTGGTTTCAAATTATTTAGCGTATGCGAGAATTTCACGGATGATATCCTGCCTCCCAAACGCAAAATTACGAAGACAATGTTTACTTCTTCGATCGCTTAGACAGTTTCCTGTCAATTATGAGCGAATATGCGTCATGCTGTCGTCATGCGCCTAACTAAGAAATAGGACCAGCATGTCCGTCTTCGGCTGGAGAAAATCCTTGTAAGAAGTTCACGGAAAAAAGGCAAGAGAATGGACCAGTAAAACAGAAAGATAGCAGATGGCAATAAGCAAAGGGAAAAGACAGAGCCAAAGAGATTGGTAGATATATAAAGAGACCCCCCCCCCCCCCCCACACGTCACGTGTCACATTCCCTCTTATGCTTGGAAGATTTCTTAAGATTTCTTACCAGCTGTAAGAGGGAAAACACGTGAAACCCATGATTTTGACACGTGACCCGGTGGGTCTTTAATGGAAGCTACAAGCAAATAACTTCTAGAAGGTGGAGGAACTATTTGTACGAAAGATCCCCGGTATTCCCACGGGACAGATCAGTGTACATTTTTCATGTGTTACCAAATATTCATTATTAGAATGATGTGCACTGTCGTTAGACGGCGTACGTGGTGGAGTATCATCGTCGACAGAAGGGGACCTTTTTTGCTTTGACAGAAGGGGACTTAAGTGATGCCCTGTGGGGTTTTTTTAAAGCTCAGAACAGGCTCCACTGAACGCCATCGAAGTGTTTCAGCAGCGGTGCAGTGTCTCCTCTGATGGTGGACGGCCTAACATTATGCACAGATTTGCTAATTTCGTGATCTGCGACCTGACAAATCAGGGCTGGGTGTGACTGTCAGGTGGCACTGGAAATAACGTGAGAGGGAAGCCGCTATTTGGCCAATAGGATAAGACAGCTAAAACAAAGTCGGTAAAGGTAAAGATGTGCCACCCCCCCTGCATTTCTCGGTTAATTCTATTTTTCCGTTTTTGCCTTTCTTACCATACCTAAAGCTGTATTTTAGGAACATTTTCAGTTAATAACCTTTTTGGAATACTAACCCTAACCCTAACCCTAACCCTAAACCTAACCCTACCCCCCACTGCAGTACACCGTGATTTGTCACAGTTGTGGTTCGTTGCGTTTTTCCGTCTTATAGGGTGGGGGGTAGGGTTAGGTTTAGGGATAGGGTTAGGGATAGGGTTAGTATTCCAAAAAGGTTATTAGCTAAAAATGTTCCTAAAATACCTTTCAATTCAATTCAGTTCTTTCATCGTGCAAATGACAAGGGGCAGGCAGGTAGGCCTAAAAACATTTGATGGGAATTTTGTTCACTGTGTATGCCTAAATAATGCTAACCAAGGTATTGGAACGATGCGTAAGCGCCCCCAATTCAACATTTTGCATTCCCTTTTAAAGGCCCTCTTGCAACGCATCATAAATGCTGGGAATGATACAATGCATTGTTTCACCCCACACACCCACACACACCCCGTCCCCAGTCCCACCCCGCGCCAAAAAAAGCCTACACTGAAAAATTAAAACGATATTATTTGTTTTGCATATCCTTAGAAAACAACATTATTTAATTGAAAGTGTTGTAAAAAAAAAAAAAGCGTCTAAAATTCTCGCTGTTTTAGGAATCAGTATAATATATATTCAGCAAAGGCAACAAGTATGTTACCCCCCCCCCCCCCCCCCCACACACACACACACACAAATATAAAACAAAATCTACCGATTTTCATGAATATCAAAAAATTAAGCTGTCACGAGAAGATTAATGGATCATTAATGTTGTCTCCAGTAGCTCACTCTCGGGTTAATCAACGTAATTTTCGCCGCTTCAGAATAGAAGTGATAAAAATGAATCGCTATCGCCAGCGGCTCGAAACGTGAACCGAATACGCAGATCTTGCACACGATCCCGGACACGAAAACGTCTGCAAAATCTTCCGATCTACACAAACAACGACAACAACTTCCATGACATTATTGGTCACATCTCATATCTCTTAAAGGGGCACCCTGACGGATGAATTTTTGCAAGAAACACGTCCAGACCAGCAGGAAAACACCCTTTACAGAGATCGCAACACTCACTTTGCTCTGGTTTCCCAGAAATCAAGCCGTCAAAAAGGCGATTCCTCCTTGGCAGAGGTGCTGGAAGTCAAATTCTTTCACTCAAACAGAAGGCGTTTGCCGTCTCTTTTTGAATGGCCGCCTGTGTTTAGACCAATTCGTTTGCACGAACTTTTCGCAATACAAGCCTCTTTAAAAAAAAAAATTGTATACAGTTTATGTAAAGGAGTTTCGCTCACAACAAAGGAAATAGCTCCTTTTTTGTTTGTGGCACAAGCCACAAACCTATAACTCACTTTGTCAGTCTGTCGGTCGGTCCAAAATTGTCGCACGCCACAAACGATTGCGAATCCGCGCTTGGTTTTTTTACTGCACTACAAAAAATGAAAACGCTTCAACCACAATGAGTGACCTCCACCCACCCCATCCAAAATGGCTACTCTCTCCGGCATCTCCGCCAAGGAAGAGTCGCCGTTTTGACGGTTTAATTTCTAAGAAACCAGAGCAAAGTGAGTGTTCCGATCCTTGAAAACTGTCTTTCTGGTGATCTCGACGTGTTTCTTGCAAAAACTCATCCGTCCGAGTCCACCTTTAACGAAATGTATAATATTATGCCCGAAGGCAATGTCATTCTCCTCGGGTGAAAGCCAGAAGGTACTACTATCAACCTTCTCTGGTCTGCATGGGATGGGACCTTCTGGCTTTCACACCATCTTCGGGCGTGTGACTTCGATAAGCTGTGCAAGTCCTTTTGGCTCTGAAGCTGTTCCCACAATGTAATATAGTATGTCTCTATTGCGTGATACGTATGTGTGCGTACTCATAAGATAAAAACGTCAGAAGAAATTCCTTTGCCATCGAGCAAAATCCAAAGCCATTTTGTTGCGATACTTCACAGATTTCACTCATGTTTCACACGCTTTTCACTGATGAATCATGCCACATTGTAAATAATTAGAGTTCTTTGTTTTAAGATTCATTGACTACTGTAATTCTCATTTTTGTGTGACAGTGGAGATAGTCACACCCAGGTACTTTGCATGGGGCACGCTCTGGAGTTGGTGTGTTGGTGTGGTCTCGAGGGGGAGAGTGTAGCGGGGGTGCTTGCTGTCTGCGTGTGCTTGAGTTTTGCGTGAATCTGATATTTTAATATTGGAACTGTAATCTTTTATTACATACTGTTTACCTTTTTACGTGCCACCACACACACATTTCCATTTTATTGGATGAATACATGTTGTGATTGTGTGATTGTGATTGGTCTGCGTCTTGTCATGTGGAGAACAGAGCATTGTTGAGGGTGGAAAGCCATTATCCATCTGTCTCCCCATGTGGCAAGCCTACCAAGGTCCTCTTGGAGCGTGCTCTGATCACTTGAGGCTTTGATGTCCTGGTGGCAGATGGTGTCGTAGGCAAATAAGCCATTCTCAATCTGTCTCCCCATGTGGCAAGCCTATCAAGGTCCTCTTGGAGCGTGCTCTGATCACTTGAGGCTTTGATGTCCTGGTGGCAGATGGTGTCGTAGGCAAATAAGCCATTCTCCATCTGTCTCCCCATGTGGCAAGCCTACCAAGGTCCTCTTGGAGCGTGCTCTGATCACTTGAGGCTTTGATGTCCTGGTGGCAGATGGTGTCGTAGGCAAATAAGCCATTCTCCATCTGTCTCCCCATGTGGCAAGCCTACCAAGGTCCTCTTGGAGCGTGCTCTGATCACTTGAGGCTTTGATGTCCTGGTGGCAGATGGTGTCGTAGGCAAATAAGCGTTCAATGGAATGAAGACCTTCGGGCAGATCGTTGATATACAGGAGGAAGAGGGAAGGACCAAGAAAATAAACCAGACACTGTAGACTGGAACTTTGATCGTTGGAACTAGTCTTCACACTCCATGAAGCAGCGATGGTCTGTCTAGCGACACGGTACCGTTTGGCGTTATGTGCCACCATCGTGATGTTTGTGCCCATCGCCATCCGGAAAAGCTTTGCCCTGGTTCTGACTCACACCACAGCTTCTGGAATGGAACCTGGAACTGCAGAACTTTTCTTCTTTAATGTAAGTTAAAAAAAAGTTTAAAAAAAAATGAATGTACCATTGTCACTACAGAGCAAACAAAACAGAAAGATAGAAATAGTGAGGCAAGGAGATAGGGTAATAGTGAAGTAAGGAAAGGTAACTTTCTCTGTAATGAACTCCCTTCACCAAAGGTATTATCGGCACCAATTCGCCTAGCAAAGCATAAACAACCCACTAATCTAAAATGTTATTTGTTTGTTATCTGTTTACAGTGTTTTGTTAAGTATTTAATTATCAAATCATTATTGTTTGAAAGCTTGCATAGACATCTACATGTGTGCAAAGTTTGAACAATGTACGCCTTCTATGTTCCGAGAAAATGCCAACGTTGAGTTGCTTTGCAAGATCAGGGGAAGACGGGGTAAAAAGCGCATGGGCGGGTAAGAAGCCCACCCCAATTATCTCATGAAATAAAGAAAATTTCAGTCAAATTTGCCCATGAGACGAATGCTAGACATTAACGCTCGTCTCATGGGCAAAATGAGACTGAAATTTGCTTCATTTCATGAGATAATTGGGGTGGGCTTCTTACCCGCCCATGCGCTTTTTACCCCGTCTTCCCCTATGCGCTATATAAGCATTATTAATTATTATTAATGTCTGGAAATTGGACCACGGGCGCAACACACACACACACACACACACACACACACACAATCGAACAACTATCATACTATAGACTCACTTCGTGAGCCAATGAACACGCCCTTATCGCAACCCCTTGACTGCCAGAGAAAATTAAAGACAAAATCATTGTGCAAATCATGCTATCAAAAACTGATAGAGCCAATCTGGCAAAATGGTCTGGGGATATAATTTTCTTGACTGGGTCAGAGTGAAAACCAGCATATCAGAGTTATTCCTCTTCATCTGATGACGTCATCGGTGATGTCATAAAGTCAGTACGTGATTCGTTACATGGCAGTCAAGGGGTTGTTCGTAGGCACACAATGAAATTACTGATATCAACAAACAGATTTTTGATTTTTATAAAAGTCTTACTTTAAAATAAATAACTGAAACAGACTGCAACGTCACTGGAAAATACAACAAACAAACAACTACACGACAAGTGTAAAGTAACGTTATTTTATTCACAAGAGACAAAACAAAACTACTGGATATTTCGGCGAATGCGCCTTTATCAACACAGACAAACAATTAAACAGCAAATATAGCAAAAGGAGCAAAAAGCAGGCAACAAAAGGAGCAAAAAGCCAACAAGATCAAAATTTAAAAAAACAATACTTCCCCTCTACAGTCCAACGCGTGAATGATACAACCAAGTTGAAACCAAAGAGCAAGGCATGCATTTGTGAACACAAATCAGGGGGAAAAGGAAGAGAAGAAAGAAAGAAAGAAAAAAATGTTTTGAGGTGAGAGAGGTTGGGGACAAAAATAAATAATTATGCTCTTACTAGTCTTAGCGCTTACAATGCTACTTTTGTTTCGCAGTGTTCAGCGTTCATCAACTCCAGCGAGGTTCCTGTAGAACTGAGGGAAGACAGGACGTTCCTCCTGCACTCTGTTCACTCCGTTGGCTTCGTGTTGATGAAGATTCCTGCCACCGTCCTCTCCACATGGATATCCCCTGTGCGGTATGTCCGTCCACAGTCATTTGGTATATAGAACTAATAACAAAAACATCTATGAATGGTGAAATGATAAGAGTCTGTCCACTCTTAGATGGCCACAGTTTGGTGCATTAAACTTTGTGTTTGGACTTACTCAAAGGCGTCTGGGACACTTTTTCCATCACCATTTCATCGGGGATTCCCACTGTATATTTTCAGCGTGGTGACGGGGTGTCTGGCACTGACCAGTGTGATCACAATAATATTCCATCATCATTTTATCGGGAATTCCCACTGTCTATTTTCAGCGTGGTGACGGTGTCTGGCACCACCCAGTATGGTCACAATTTTCCATCATCATTATCTTGGGAATTCCCACTGTCTATTTTCAGTCGGACACTGACCAGTGTGATCACAATTTTCCATCACCATTTTATCGGGAATTCCCACTGTCTATTTTCAGCGTGGTGACGGGGTGTCTGGCACTGACCAGTGTGATCGCAATATTCCATAATCATGTTGTCGGGAATTCCCACTGTCTATTTTCAGCGTGGTGACGGGGTGTCTGGCACTGACCAGTGTGATCACAGTGTGTCTGCCCTTTGTCCTTCCCTTCAGCCTCCCTCTGCTCTTCGTCCTCAGGACCGTGCAGGGCTGTGTGGATGTGAGTCTCTGAAATATCATAACTGTGTGTGCCACTATATATATATAGATATATAGCGTATAAGTTTTTGAAGTATGCAAATCTTTGTAGTGTGTGAAAATCACGATAGTGTGTAAGTCTACTGTAAGTTAATTACACTTTACAGCGTCGAAGTCTATAACAGTAAGTAAGTAACTGGTTAAAGTGTAATGTCTTCAATATGGTGTAATCTTCGTTTTGTGTGAGTCGCAGTTGTGTTTGAGTCATTATAATGGGATCTGAGTTCTTACAAGAACGTTGAGCGTGTCTTTATAGGGGACGCTGAATAATCGAATCCTTAGAGTCAAAGCGGATTATCTACAGATAGTCCATTGATCTATTATTGAACTTATTGCAAAAACTAATAACTTGTAGCCCCCCAAAACAAAATTCTGCAGAAATATGAATAGCATAATCCCCATTGTATATTATTGTCAGTCTTTTTGTAATACAAGTAATTAGTTTTCGTGTAATACAGATACACTCAAGTGGAAAGGCCCCCACCTAAACAGGTCATGGGAAATAGATAGAAAGAGCGAGAGAGACGGAGACATAGATGAGATGGGGGGGGGGGGGGGGGGGGGGGATGCGGAGACAGACAGACAGAGCAGTCATATGATTCAGTATAACAAGTCATGGTGCCCTCTTTGCAGGGAGTGCTTCACCCCTGTCTTGTGGGCATCATGTCAGCCTGGGC
>CM065688.1:48925347-48935347 GCA_017654935.2 Phymorhynchus buccinoides
ATAAAACAGTTCTATTGTGTTGAAATAACTCAAGTCAAACTGACGATGTCACCAGGAATCTACCTTGCTCCAGCGGTGGCCGCTGTCTTGTCCAGTGGTTTCATGTGTTACGTGCGTTGGGATGGAGCTCTGTATGTGCTCGGTGAGTCACTTTGTGAGACATAGAAACTTGCTTGGATATCTGGATGTGAATCCGAATATTGACCAATAAAGAAACACACACCAGTTAGGCCCTAAGGAGGGGAAATATTTCGGAGGGTTTTACACTTTTATCAATTCCATGAATACGTAAGAATGGATGTGTACTACATCTTAGCGAGTTTATATGTCCATGTGCTTCTTCTCATTGTAGACTTTTGTTTAAACAGACTTGATATTTCTGGGTGTTCGCTTCTTGGATTAGTTTGGCAGCAATTACATTGACCCTTTCGCCGCCAGCCATTTTCAGCCAAAACATACCATTAAACGTAACTGGGTAAAAACATTATTTGCAATATTCGGAATTCCTCTGTGACATGTATAACATTAGGCCTATCCTTATCTCCCAAAATGAAAAAATAGGGTCTTCAGATAACAGGCACTGATTTAATGCCTTTTAGTGACATGGGTGTTAAACCATTGTGGTGCATAAATGCGACATTGGCGGTGAAAGGGTTAAGTCTTACAGTTGTTTATAATGTTTTCTCTGGTTCGTATGCACCTTACAATCGCATGCATGGCACTGACAGTATCGGGACATTCACACCATTCTCACATACAGCATCAGCATGTATTCACTCACCCCACTTACAGACATAGAAATATCCCCATATCTAGCACTTGATCCGTGGTCTGATTAATCACTACGCAGTATATTGTGGACCAACAATGAATTACATAATATTCTAATTCTATAAAGAGAGCAAACCTACGAGTTCAATGACTGTCACATCACATCATTTTTAATCATTCTAAATTTGATATCATTGACACGCCTTGGCTTAAGGCTGTGTCAGACCAATTAACATAGTCTAGAACGCCAAGGCTACATCAAAATGTTGCTATGCTATGCATAGTTATGCGGGGATTGTCTTTGGTCATGACAAGCTCATAGCATAGCATCATCAGTCTCTAAATCCCCCGAAGACGGAGTGTGGCTGCCCGGAGTGGCGGGGTAATAAAAAACGGCCACACACGTAATGTTCTCATCCCTTGCCGTTGCGCTTGCACCATGGTGTTCAAGTGCTTCGGCTGATGGGATGATCCCTGGAGTCTTATAGCCAGGTACGTCAACAACAACAACAACAACAACACCATTGATAATGCTTTGAATTCCATAACAAGTCCTGGCTTTGAGAGTCTCCAGTGGTGGCGAGATGCGTCATATACGTGCTTTCAAGAAGAAGCCTATTTTGTTTTGCCCTTTTAAAACGCTTTCAACGCCAGCCATTTTTCAGCCCAAACTTTCCAGTAAACTTACCTGGGTAGAGAAAAGATTCTGTCTGCAATATTGGGGATTCCTCTGTGACACAAGCACAACATAGGGCCTATCCTTACTTCCCAAAATTAAGAACATAAGGTCATTGGATACCAGCCCCTTATTTCATGCATTTCAGTGACATGGGTGTTAAATCGTTGTGGTGCCAAGAGGCGACAGTGGCGATGAAAGGGTAAAAAGGTGTCTTTCTGTGTTCGATATGTTTCTTGTCCATTTTCGTTTGTTGTTTCCCTACATGCTGTGCAGGTGTGAGTGGCGTTGTGTGGAGTGTGCTGTGGAACAAGACAGCCTTCGACAGTCCCGAGGACCACCCCTGCCTGCCTGCTGCAGAGAGACAGCTGCACCTCAGACAGCGAGAGAAAGTACAAGCAAACGGGAGGGTAAGATTCAGCCAGTGCCCGCGCTGTCATTTCTAAACTGTAGGCTACATATCACTGACTATACCGCCATATTTAATAATAATAATCATAATAAACATTTTGAGAGCGCCCTTTCTCTTTTGAGCTCACGGCGCTTTACAAACATAAAACATAAACAACTAAAATATAAAATATTCTAAACATGCACAGCCACAGCACACACGCACGAACACACACACGAACACGCACACACACACGTGCACGTGCGCACGCACGCACGCACGCACACACACACACACACGCGCACACACACACGCACGCACGCACGCACGCACGCACGCACGCACGCACGCACGCACGCACGCACGCACACGCACGCACACGCACACGCACACACACACACACACACACACACACACACACACACAGTACAACTTTAAGGCAGAAACCAGGACAAGAAAGAAATCAGAACTATTTCTGGAAGAGATGAGTTTTTAGAGCTTTTTTTTTAAGACTGGAAAGATTTAGCAGAACGAAGTTCATAGGGAAGGGAGTTCCAGATAGAAGGGGCACTAAAAGAAAATGAACGTTCACCATATTTCTTAGTATTTGTACGAGGAAGAGAAAGGATAAATTGATCAGAAGAGGAACGGAGAGGTCTTGGGGGTGAGTACAGGTGAATGAGATCAGAGAGGTAGACAGGTCCAGGTTTGTTTTCGGCCGAACGCTGTACGGTAGGTTTGGTCGTGCTGTTCCGAGGCTCATGTCATTGAACATAGTCCTGTCCAAACTGAAAAGGTCTCTGTTATCCCCTGTCAGGTCAAATGTCATGTTCAAACTGAACACTCGTACACTTTATTCTATTGGTTTCTGCAAGAGCCCAGGACATTTTGATTCTCTTGTTTCAGGACAGTTTTTCTGATCACTTTGACACCCACAGTGCATCACTGATTCCTGTCACCCGATGGATGAGGATACGGTGTTACTTTGTGGGTTTTTTTAAATAATAAATATCATTATGTGTTTGTTTCACTATTGTTGTGTGATATACTTCCTTGAAAGTGTTCATCGTGTTAGTAATTCGCAATAGATATACATTTATTTTCTTCTTTCACAACACAAAACAGATTACCTTCATTACTGACGGTTTCGTCCACTTCTGTGGACTTCCTCTTCCACCAAGCCATTCACTCCGAGGAAGGGGTGCATCCCACAAGCGCGCGTTTTACCTACTCTCTAAAAGCGCGCGTCAAAAAAAATGAAGCTAGAAAGAGCGCAATGTTTTCTCTGTGGTAGGGTGTAAAGGAGTAGGATAGACAGGGGGAAAGGAAGGCTCGCTCTTCCCCACAATCTCAGTAACAGCAGACCACATGGGGTGGTATACGGTGTTTGATCTCTTTTATTACATCTCAGCAAAACAGCACACCTGAAAGCATATGAAATGCACAAACCCAGGTGAACAATAAGCAAAGCATGCATGAACATGTGCTATCAATCTGACCAAGTTTAGTCACAGTGACGACATGGGCCAGCACCACGAAAGGGACATTAAGTGTCAAACTAACCATTCTGAGAAAATTACACATTTGAAAACGTTAGACATTTCTCTTTCTAATGATACAAGAACCATTCTTGTATATTTTTCCATTCCAGAGTTATGATCATTTAAAGTTAGTAGGGTGAGCGTCGGCCATTTTGAGAAAACACAGTCTAAAGTCTAGCCTAGCTGAAGAAAATGCATTGCCCTACTCGATTAAAAACACTTAAAAGACCATTTAGGGACCATATTAAAGATTATCCTTTATAGGTATGAAAGATAAGATGTTAGAGAACACAACAATACCCATAATTGACAAAAAATGAGATTTGTGACTTTGCAAGCCTGTTGTGAGAAACTAACCCAGCGACTTAATGTCCCTTTCGTGGTGCTTGGTCACAAATACAGACGAAACGTCCAATACCTTGGCGTGCCATGCTGACATCCCCATCAGTGTGGTGTATATTCGTGGCTGACTTCAGCGACACATTCTCCTACGGTTTGATGGTGATGACTCTGGCACAGTACTTCGCTGATGTGTTCAGCCTGAACATAGCTGACGTGAGTAACTGAATCATTAAGTAAGTAAGTAATAGTACATTTATATAGCGCTTTACCTCAAATGAGCCCAAAGCGCTTTACAATCAATTATTCATCAACAAGTAGATAGCAAAAATAGTATTTAACTTAAATTGTTTTTAAGGACAAACCAACAAACCAGCAACAACGCATATACAAAGCAACTCTCTCTCTCTCTCTCTCTCTCTCTCTCTCTCTCTCTCTCTCTCTCTCTCTCTCTCTCTCTCTCTCTCTCTCTCTCTCTCTCTCTCACACACACACACACACACACACACACACACGCACACGCACACATACACACACATTATTCATCTTTCATTCAGTAAGCCATAGCAACTGAGTTGCACGGACTGACCACATACACCAACACACACACACAAACGTTAGCGGATACACATACAAATACACTCACACACAACGTACGCACAGACATGCACACACACATGCATACAGACACACACACGCACATGCGTGCACACATAACCCACAAAACCAAACCACACACAAGCACACCTGCGTGCTCACACACAACTCATTCACTCACACACACACACACACACACACACACACACACACACACACACACACACACACACACACACACACACACACACACACACACACACACACCACAAAACACAGCACAAACCTCTTATTCAATCTTCCATCACGTGCACACAACGATAGACAACTGATCAAGTATTTAGGGTGCAGCAGGAAAAAGATGGGTTTTAAGAGAGGTTTTGAATGAGGAGACTGAGTTGGAGTGTCGGAGAGGAGAAGGCAGAGAATTCCAAAGAGATGGTGCTTGACAGGAAAAAGAACGTTGGCCAGCAGATTTGAGACGGATGGAGGGTAGGGAAAGGAGACGAGAATCAGAAGACGAACGTAGTTGGCGAGCTGGGACATAGAGATGAAGAAGATTAGAGAGATATAAGGGAGCCTGGTCATTCAGTGACTTGAAGACAAGGAGGAGAATTTTGTAGTCAATACGTGATTGAACTGGGAGCCAATGTAGGGAACGAAGAACCGGAGTGATATGATCGTACCTAGGGGAGCGAGAAATGAGACGAGCAGCATTATTCTGGACCCGTTGGAGCTTAGAGATGAGAGTTGATGGACAGCCAGCAAGAAGTGAGTTACAGTAGTCAAGGCGAGACAGAACAAAAGCACAGACTAGAGTCTTCAGGGCATCTTGAGAGAGGAAACGGCGGATTGAACTAATTCTTTGAAGTTCTAGGTAGCAAGACTTGCAAACATTGGAAACATGCTTTTTGAAGGAAAGGGTTTGATCCAAAGTAACACCTAGATTTCGGACAGATGTTGATAGCTTGATCTCAGTGCCATCAATGTCGATTGAACCTGGGAGAACCTGAGTTTTAATTGTGTGGTTAGAGGCTACAAGAATCATCTCTGTCTTTTCAGCATTTAATTGCAGTTTGTTAGAGAACATCCATGTTTTAACAGCAGAAATGCACAACTTAGAAGAAGAAGAAATCATTTGATCTAGCTGACTCAGGTGGGCAGAAATGTACAGCTGATTATCATCAGAAAAGCTATGATGTAGAAGAGAGTGCTGGTTGATGATGGCGGAGAACAAAAAGGAGAGGGCCTAAGACTGAACCTTGGGGCACACCGAACTGAAGACCTTTTGGAAGAGATTAAGAACCCTTGACAACAACTGTCTGTGTGCGATCAGAGAGGTAGGAAGAAAACCAGGAAAGAACAGCCCCAGATAGACCAAAGGAGGTGTGAAGTCTAGAAATGAGGATAGTGTGGTCAATAGTATCACACGCTGCAGAAAGATCGAGGAGAGAGAGAAGGGACACCTTGCTTTCATCCATGGCAGTGAGTAGATCGTTCGTTATCTTCAAGAGGGCTGTCTCAGTACTGTGACCTGCTCGATAAGCAGACTGGTTTGGATAGAAAAGATCGTTAACCTGAGGATGGTCAGACAGCTGTTTAAGAACCACATTTTCCGTGAGTTTAGAAAGGAAAGGAAAGATTAGAAACAGGCCGATAATTCTTTAGATTTTCAGGATCAAGACCAGGCTTCTTTAAGAGGGGTTTGACAAATGCAGATTTGAAATGAGATGGAAAGCGCCCCGAACATAGAGAATCATTGATGATGGATGTAAAGTAAGGAAGGAGATCATCAAGACACTGGGAGAAGAGAGATGAAGGTAGAGGGTCAAGTGCACAGGTTTTAGTCTGAGTTTGGGTCAAAATCTTCTTAATATCTTTAGTGGAAACAGAGCGGAACTCAGACCACATAGTGCCAGAAAAGGAGGGATCAGGGACAGTTGATGGTGGAACAGACTGATAATCAAGATTTTGGCGGATAGTGGCTATCTTGCTGTGAAAGAAATCAGAGAAACGTTGAGGGAGTTCAGACACAGGGATAGAAGAAGGTAGAGGTGTGGACTTTGATTTACCAAGGAGGGAGTTGGTTAAACTAAACAATTGACGCGAAGTCTTACAAGCGAGAATTTGGGCATTCAAACAAAAGCATTTGGCCTTATCTATAATGTCAGACACAATTTTGTTCATGGCTCGAAAAATCAGTGTGAGTATTGATATGTTTAGATTTAGAACTGTTGGCATCGTTGTTGTTGTGGTTGTTGTTTTGATTTATACGTCTGCTGACTCAGATCAGTGTGCTGACCACTGCCCCTCACATGGGGCTGACCGTGATGTGTGCACTGGGAGGGGTGATAGCGGACAAGCTGCTCTTGCTGGGACTGTCCGTCACTGCCACGCGCAAAGTCATGTTCACTGCTGGTGAGTCCTAGGCCTAATTCAGCACGTTCTAACTGTTGCTGTTGCGTCTCTTGTTGGTTTTTATTTCAAACATCGTTGGCAATCATTCATATCGTTTATGTTGGCACTAGTACTTGTATGTCTTAACACTAGGCAAATAGGGCATTTGCCACGAGTGTTCGTACTCTATACTAGACTACTAATTTGCCCGCGCTCGTTCTGCCCGAGTTAGGCCTACGCTGACCTTACTAATTCAACTTTCTAAATTCAACTCAGTGAAATTCAAGGTCGCTGGCGCGCGGCAAATGCCCAATTCGGACAAAACGAATCCTCTCTCCTCTCTCTTGCCTTTAGGTCTGTTTCTGAAAAGTGTGTGTGTGTGCTATCTTCTTGTTCGTCTTTGTATAGCGTTTGTTTGAATGCGTTATGAATGTTCAACGTGTGTGTGCGCTTCGATTTGATTCCTATTAAAATTTAGCGCCGTATAAATACCGTATGTTGTAGTTGTTGTTTGGGCATTATCAGAGTCAACGCGCAATGTATGGCACCACAAGACCAGTTCCCCGAAGACCTAGAGTGCCACACATGGTACACATATAATGTTTACCATTACCATCGATCTTAACCAAATATGTTTTTATAAATAATTTGTTATGATGCTTTTCTTGCCATTTTGTATGATACAAAAATTCAATCGTCAACTAGCAGGTTCTAGAGGGTCAATTAACCCTTTCACCGCCAGCCATTTTTCAACCAAAAAATAGCATTAAGCTTAACTGGGTAGAGAATGTTTTGTATCTGCAATATTGGGAATTCCTCAGAGACATGTATAACATTAGACCTATCTTTACTTCCCCAAATTAAGAAAATAGGGTCTTCGGATAACAGACCCTGATTTGATGCTTTTTAGTGACATGGGTGTTAAACTATTGTGGTGCAAACATGCGACATTGGCGGTGAACGGGTTCGTATGTGTGTGTGCGCTTCGATTTGATTTCTATCCAGATTTAGCGCCGTATAAATACCGTATGTTGTTGTTGTTGTTGTTGTTGTTGTTGTTGTTTGGGCATTATCAGAGTCAACGCGCAATGTATGGCACCACAAGATCAGTTCCCCGAAGACCTAGAGTGCCACACATGGTACACATATAATGTTTACCATTACCATCGATCTTAACCAAATTGATTTTTATTTCAAATAATTTGTTATGATGCTTTTCTTGCCATTTTGTATGATGACAAATATTCAATCATATATTTCAACTAGCGGGTTCTAGAGGGTCAATTAACCCTTTCATCGCCAGCCATATTTCAGCCAAAATTTTCAATTAAAATTTATCTGGGTAGAGAACTGAAATCCATCTGCAGTATTGGGGATTCTTCTGTGACATATAAAAAATAAGGTCTATTCTTACTTCCCAAAACTAACACAATAGGGTCTTTGGATAATAGACCCCAATTTGATGCATTTTTAGTGACATAGGTGTTAAATCACTGTGGTGCTAAAATGTGACTTTGGCGGTGAAAGGGTTAATTAGACGATGCTTCATGTTTTGTGTTCAGGCCATCTGACAGAAGGGCTGTGTCTGCTAGGCCTGTACTTCACCGAGGATTGGAGAACGGCCATCACGCTCGTCGCTGTTGGGGTTTCTTTGGGGGGTCTGTCTGATTCAGGTACACTTAACCCTTTCGCCGCCAGCCATTTTTCAGCCAAAATATACCATTAAACTTTTTTTTTTTTTTTTTTTTTTTCCCCCTCCACTGTCCCCGCCTTTCTTTTCATTTTCTTTCTTCTTTTTTTGATGATTTTTTTTTTTTTTTTTTGAGGCGGCTCATCTTTTTTCCTTTTCTTTTTTCAACATATTCTCTCTGTCCCCCTCTCTCTCTCTCTCTCTCTCTCCCTCTCTCTCTCTCTCTCTCTCTCTCTCTCTCTCTCTCTCTCTCTCTCTCTCTCTCTCCCTCTCTCTCTCACATTTTTATGTGTGTGAACTATTACAATGGACATTATTTTGTGGCGATCGTTTAGTGTCATTTTTGATACCAAAATGTCAGGGTTTCTGTCTGACCTAGTGTGTGGTGCATTGACTCATTCATTCCGTTTGGTGTGCTGTTTATGAATGTGAGTGCGTGTGTCGACGTGTTCCAAGTAAGTATGACAATATGTACCGATAAAGACCAAAACTTTGTATACTTTAAATAAATACTGCTCGTGCTTCCATTTTTACCCCCCCCCCCCCCCCCACCTTGTCCCGAAAATCGAAAATGACATGGACAAGGCATACCATTAAACTTAACTGGGTAGAATTGTTTTTGTATCTGCAATGTTGGGAATTCCTGTGTGACATGTCTAACATTAGGCCTCTCATTACCTGCCAAAATTAAGAGAATGGGGTTTCAGATATTTAACCCTTTCACCGCCAAAGTCTCATTTTAGCACCACAGTGATTATAGCACCTATGTTATTAAAAGGCATCAAATTGGGGTCTATTATCCAAAGACCCTATTGTCTTAGTTTTGGGAAGTCAGGACAGACCTTATTTTTAGATATTTCACAGAAGAATCACCAATACTGCAGATGGATTTCATTCTCTACCCAGGTAAATGTAATGGAAATGTTTGGCTGAAACATGGCTGGCGGTGAAAGGGTTAAACAGGCTCAGATTTGATGCCTTTTTAGTGACATGGGTGTTAACCCATTGTGGTGCAAAGATGCGACATTGGCAGTGAAAGGGACCCCCCCCCCCTCCCCCCATCTTACCCAACTGCAGTAGTACAGCTATTCAACTAACATTTCTGAGGCAGAATTCTCATGAGAAAAAACACACCTGTCCAAATGAATCTGATGAAATCCTACTAAGTTTGGTTCGCTATATTCGTAGTCTCTCTCATTGAAATAGTTCATATCCCCATTTCTGTATCAAGCGGGGTTTTGTGTGTATTGGGATCTGCATGAATATAGTGAACGTAAATAGTAGGATTTCATCAGATTTATGTAGACAGTAGTATTTCACCAGAGTCATGCCTCACAGACGTCGTCATAGTTGGAGAGCCGTAGGACTGAAATTGGATGTGAGTCAGCCCCTTTCAAGCGCGCGCGCGCGCGCGCGTGTGTGTGTGTGTGTGTGTGTGTGTGTGTGTGTGTGTGTGTGTGTGTGTGTGTGTGTGTGTGTGTGTGTGTGTTTGTTCTTCTTCTTCTTTAATTTAACGTCTTTTCACTTAAAAGCGATATTAGACATGAAAATGTGTGTGTGAGTGCGCGCGTGCGGATATGTGCATGTGTATCTGTGTG
>CM065688.1:48940347-48952847 GCA_017654935.2 Phymorhynchus buccinoides
TGGCTTCAGCGACAAGTTTGTGGCCTTGGCAGGGCAGTGACCCGTGAATTTGAATAAGACGATAGGCCTAGGCCCCTACATGTAGTCAAACAAACATGGCAGCTGAACGATTTCAACGAGCGAATCTTCCCGGCGTTTCATCTGTAATTGAAGCCGCTAAACGAGTTCGTAGAATGCCACCTATTAGGCTAGGTGTAGGTCACAGTCAAAGATACTAGTCCTATCTACCAATGAAATGCTTCGTTTAAAAAAAGTATCAAAATGGCGCGTTCGATAGAGTTTTACGACGAGAAACTCTATCTAGCTGCTCGACAGAGTTTTGAAGCTCTATCTAACTGCTAGCTATAGTTTAGAAACTGTATCTAACAGTTCGATAGGGTTTTTAAACTCTGTCGAACTGCTAGATAGAGTTTTGCTCATTCGGCGCGACATAGGAACTACGTCTCCCTGTAACGCCCTCAAGGGTATATGCGGACAGAAGAAAGAAAGAAAGAAGATAGAACTGTAATATTTATATATCCAGTGCCCTAAGAAGTGTGCTAATAATGTCAGTGTATCTAAAACACCAAGGCGTGTAAACGCAGCCCCATCAATTCAAACACATTCAGGGAGTACGTTTACACACCTAGTCATCATGTTACTCCTCGCATTAATAACCTCTTTGTCTCCCCCAACTTATGTCATGCCTTGAATTTTTTTCTTTCTTATTAATTGTTTTTTTAGCCACATGCAATTTCTAAGTTCGTTTTTTCTTTGTTATGCTTTGATAAATTGTTATTGTTGTTGCTGATGAATGTGATGTTGTATTGTTGCTGTTGTTTCTGTTGCTGTTGCAGCTATCGTTGTTGTAGATGCTGCAGTTGTTTTGAAGCGTGTGCTACTTTGGAGGAAACTAGAGACTTGCAGGAAGACATGAAAACAGGGAGGACGTCGTAAAGATGAGAGACAGAGACAGAGACAATGAGAGAGAGAGACATAGAGAGACAAAGAGAGAGAGAGAGAGAGAGAGAGAGAGAGAGAGAGAGAGAGAGAGAGAGAGAGGGAGAGAGAGAGAGAGAGAGAGAGAGAGAGGGAGAGAGAGAGAGAGAGAGAGAGAGAGGAGAGAGAGAGAGAGAGAGAGAGAGAGAGAGAGAGAGAGAGAGAGAGAGAGAGAGAGAGAGAGAGAGAGAGTGGGAGAGAGAGAGAGAGAGAGAGAGAGAGAGAGAGAGAGAGAGAGAGAGAGAGAGAGAGAGAGAGAGAGAGAGAGGGAGAGAGAGAGAGAGAGAGAGAGAGAGAGAGAGAGAGAGAGAGAGAGAGAGTGAGAGAGAGAGAGAGTTAGAGAGGGAGAGAGAGAGAGAGAGAGAGAGAGAGAGAGAGAGAGAGAGAGAGAACTCGATCACTTGAACACTCTAACACTCGACTTTACTGTCATTAGCTAACAAGAGAGAGAGAGAGAGAGAGAGAGAGAGAGAGAGAGAGAGAGAGAGAGAGAGAGAGAGAGAGAGAGAGAGAGAGACAGACAGGACAGACAGACAGACAGACAGACATATCTTTCCTTTGGCCTTTTGATGATATACATGACACACGACTGACAATATTTTAAAAAGCTCTGCTTGACAAACAGACAACTGCCAAGCGGGTTAAGCTGCTTATCGAGTGACTGGTATGGATATTTGATTTTAACATTTTCAGAGTTATGACCCAAATAACATTGGTCTGCGCTAGCAATGTCTTACCCTCACTGCTGAAAAAGCACTTCACATTTTCTTCAGTGGTCTATCACCCGAAGCCGACATGTTTTCTTGAGAAACAATGTGAAACAATTTATTTGGAGGCGTAAGGTTTCACCCAGGGAATACCTGTCTCCCCTGGCAATAATATTATTGTGTGAACCGCTGCACATAATCACTTGATATGGTGTTCAGTGGCTTGTTACCTACAGCTCATGCGTCTCGCCCAACTGCTAGCTAAACTGGGGTGTCAAAATCATACTTTTTGTTTTTCATGTATTTGACGAGTTCTTTAAACCAAATTTGCTCATAATGTTGTGAAAAGTCCATGTCGGTAACATTCAAAAACCTCGTATCTCAATTTTGGCAGTTTTTAGAATTAAAAACAAAACTGTTTTAAAAATTAACCGCGTTGGCCACAATTGATTAACTATGATGAATAATTGTGTTGTTCAAGACATCGCGAGTTTAGTCCTGCATTTCGTTAAAATAACTTTTTTAAAAAGTGATTTTTTTTGTCCCTATTAACTAGATCTGAATTTAGAACTTACGTGGGTTTTTTCTATTTTCACAACCTCATTTACCCCAGATAGAACGTCGTTAGAGATATGAGCTTTTGGTGGAAGGTGGCGGTAAAAAATAGAAAGCTGACTATGTATCTAACTCAACCCCCCAAAAAAATCGAGATACGAGATTTTGTTAAATTTCACCGACGAATTATGTTAAGTTGACTGTGTTACTTGTTCAAAATTGTAATAAGCAAATCAATAAATAAAGTGTGAGCAAAAAACACACCGCAATAAACACAAAATGACTTTCGTTAAAATCAATAACAGGTTTTCGGGTGATATTTTCAAGACTGTGGCTACATAGGACATTATATTTTGACTTTCTGTGTAAAAGGAATATTTCGGGAACCAAAGATTGGCATGTAGGCTGTTGACGAAATAAATGGAGGGTTAAAAAAGCACCCAAATTATTTCATTAATCAAGACAAGGTGACCTGGCTTGCTCTCTCTCTCTCTCTCTCTCTCTCTCTCTCTCTCTCTCTCTCTCTCTCTCTCTCTCTCTCTCTCTCTCTCTCTCTCTCTCTCTCCCTCCCTCTCCCTCTCCCTCTCTCTCTCTCTCTCTCTCTCTCTCTCTCTCTCTCTCTCTCTCTCTCTCTCTCTCTCTCTCTCTCTCTCTCTCTCTCTCTCTCTCTCCCTCTCTCACTCTCTCTCTCTCTCTCTCTCTCTCTCTCTCTCTCTCTCTCTCTCTCTCTCTCTCTCTCTCTCTCTCTCTCTCCCCTCTATCTCTCTCCCTCCCGTATATGTATATGAAGGTTGCAATAGACTTCATAGTACATGTCATTAGTTTATGCATTAATATTGTTATATTGTGCAATGTACTTTTTGTCATGGTTTTGTTCGTTACTATGATTATGATAGTTTCGTTTGTTTGCTTGCTTTTTGTTTTCTATTTGTCAATTGTGTTTAGGTGAGCTCCATCAGTACGAGGCCTTTTGCCTTGATCAGATTAAATATTCGTATTCGTATTCGTAGTCTCTCTCTCTCTCTCTCTCTCTCTCTCTCTCTCTCTCTCTCTCTCTCTCTCTCTCTCTCTCTCTCTCTCTCTCTCTCTCTCTCTCTCTCCCCCCCCCCTCTCTCTCTCTCTCTCTCTCTCTATCTCTCTCCCCCCCCCCCTCTCTCTCTCTCTCTCTCTCTCTCTCTCTCTCTCTCTCTCTCTCTCTCTCTCTCTCTCTCTCTCTCTCTCTCTCTCTCTCTCTCTCTCTCTTATGGAAACATCAGTATTACAAACAACTGACAGAAATCAGAAAGCAGTCAATACCAGATTGGGAAAGCGATTTTCTTTTTTCATTTAATACGTCAATAAAAAGAGCGTCAAAATAGGATAATGTACGTGGGTATTGATGAATACAATAAGCAAAACATTACTCAATCAACCGACAGACCAGGCTTATAAAATACAATGCTGTAAAAATAACAAATAAGCTGCAAAAAATAAGAGAATGATGTTTTTTATATAATCATTCAAAAAGTATGATAAGATTTCAAGGTGCATCTTTGCCTTATATAGACTATATCGCAAGTGCATTCTGCTAGTTATGTGAAGGATTAAAATTCAAACAAACCAGCAGTAAGTTTACTGGTGGTATACAACATAAAACACAACAAGAAAGACACGAAAAATGTAAAGAAAGAATTCCAGATGTGCACAAGAGGGTCATTGCGTTCTTTTCTATCACAAGCAATTCAAACATGTTAAAAATATTGATGAAAACAAGCGCGAAATCGCAATAGTTTGTGGCACGCGGTCTAGTTTTACCACTCCAATCATGAGTTACCTCCCCTGGCTTTTCAATCATTTTAATCTGTAAACCAGAATGTTATTTATGCACCATTTCGTAACTTTTTCTATCTTTTGGAAAACATTTAAAACTACGTATCCTACTTATACTCATCGAAAGAAGCACCGCATACTCGTCGTGTCTGTTGTAGTGTCTGTATTACGTATGTTTATTATTTTGTACGCTTTTGAAATACATCATTTTAAAGAGCGGCCTCAATTAATTTTGAAGCGTAGCCTCGATTTGAAGTGCGACAATTTTGTCAAAGTGTGCGACAATTTTGGACCGACAGACCGACCGACAAAGTGAGTTATAGGTCTGTGGCTTGAGCCACAAACAAAAAGGAATCGTTAATAAGTTCCTTTTACCCATTATGAAGGCTTGTTTCAATTTCCGTACAGTCAAAACAGAGCAGTGTAAAATAAGCTACTGCTTTAATTTTTCTACTATTAAAATCAACTGGGGTGTCTTTTGGTTCGTCTGTTTTGTTTATATGTTTACGTACCCTGGCTAAAAGACTCCAGGGATCGCCCCAACAGCCGATGCACTTGAACATTTTGGTACAAATGCATCGGCTAGGGATGAGAACATTATGTCCCATATGGCTTCGGCCGAGAGGACGAAAAGCATAATTAACCTGAGAACATTACGTGTGTGATCGTTTTTGATTACCCCGCCACATGCGCAACCACACTCGTCTTCGGGGGAGAGTTTTTTGTTCAATTATACTGTTAATTGAAAAAAATATATTGACCCGAATACAAAAACAACTATACAAAATTGGTGTAAAATAGATTAGTAAAGGAAATACTTTGCACAAATGGTGGTGTATGTTGTTTTTATTTCAGTCTCCTTACATTAAAAACCCCCCCCCCCCCCCCCCCACCTCTGAGTCTCCCACTTTCTCTTATTCGTTTACACTTCCTCCCAGTCAATCCAAGTTTGTTAACAACAACGGATATTCTTTATGACTGTGTATTAGGGGAAGACGGGGTAAAAAGCGCATGGGCGGGTAAGAAGCCCACCCCAATTATCTCATGAAATAAAGAAAATTTCAGTCAAATTTGCCCATGAGACGAGTGCTAGACATTAACGCTCGTCTCATGGGCAAAATGAGACTGAAATTTGCTTCATTTCAAGAGATAATTGGGGTGGGCTTCTTACCCGCCCATGCGCTTTTTACCCCGTCTTCCCCATATCACAATGAACATTGGCAGAACAGCTAATGTGTCCTTGGTGTCCCGATGAAGTGAGACAATGGGTTTCAATTGGGATGTCTTTGTGAGTGAGAATCATGTTGTTTTTGTTACTTTATTTCTTTGCATTGCAATGTTGGCAGTATGACTATATTGTTGAGTTTAATGCATGTTTTTAATGTTGATTTTAATGTTGCTACTGTACAGTGCGTCGAGCAGACTACTGTATGGAGTTTAGCGCTATATGAAATAGAATTATTAATATTAATTGCCACGGCCTAAGCTACAGAACCATTAACTTGGGAACCTGGTGTACCATCAACAATGCCAATCAATTGTATTCACCAGATCAGACAGCCATGCAAACTTGTTTTTAATAGATATGTTCTTTATGACTGTATTGCTAAAAACACAGAACAAAAACATTGGCAAAACTGTCGCCATAGTCCCGAGAACGACGCCAGTCATCACAGTATATCGATGGCTTGGAGTCAAAACGGACTATCTTTAGATAGACAATTGACGTATTATTGGATTTATTACAAAAACTAATAGCTTGTATCAAACAACGACTGCAGAAATATAAGGGGGTTTTGCTTTTTATATTTCAGCAGACTTTTTTTTATACAAATGATTAGTTTTTGTAATAAGTTCAATAATATGTCAATGGACTATCTAAAGATAGTCCGTTTTGACTCCAAGCCATCGATATGTGATATGTGACATGCCATATAAAGGCATTCTTGTAGATTAACGCATTTTCTTGGTGTACGTTTATACACATTACGTTCTTGTTAGGATACTAAGACGAGTTCACAAGTTAAGGTTAGGGTCGTCAAGAAAATCAATATTTTGCGCCACATATGACCTTGAGCCAAGCTACCAACCTGCCAAATCTGAAGCATGTAACTGCACAAAATGTGAAAGATATGACAGACACACAGATTTGGAACCTCCAATGTTTACGTCCTTGACCATACCTTCATCGGTATCCAATATTCGGAATTACTATAAGTCAATGCACCCATACACCAAGATTGAACATTGTTAGTTGAACGATGTGAAAGATGTAAGGGCAAGAATAAAATCGGTGTCAAGGTCAGCACGGTTATATGTTTTGCATGGGACCATTCTTGCACCGTGAAACACCACCACACAAAATGTGAAGCGAGTCTGTCCATCAGTTCATGAGATACAGTCTGGACAGACAGACAAGCAAAAACAAACAAACAAATCGCAAGAAACTTATACTCTTTTGCTAGTAGCAATCGGGCATAGGACAAGTAAATGCGTCACACAAATTTGGGAGAAATCGATAGGTAAAGTGCCAAATGTATGACACTGACGTGATATCCCTTGGCTCCGTATCCCTTAACACAAACGACTCATTTAATAATGGGCATTTGGCTGATATGTGCCAGTTTGTGGGAAAAGTCTTTATGAATACAGTATGCAGTCAAGGAACAAATTATACGACTTAAAATTCATCAACCAAAAAAAGGAATGGTTCCAGCAAAAAAATAGTATAAGTGCATGGCTTTGTACATCGATTTCTCTGCAAATATGTAGATTTACACCCTGGTTTAAACGTTTTTATTGTCTTTACATCGCAAACATACATAGCAACAAAACTGAAGCAACAACAAGCTAGGCTTATGGCGTGCTCAGCATAAGAAAAAGTGCATGTCAGACAATATAGACGGATTTAAATAACTACATGCTTCAGCTTTACACCCTCCTGCTCCATTTCTTGGTTCTTTCAGTAGTTAGGGATAGGGTTAGGGATAGGGTTAGGGTTAGATGGTCTTTTCTTTTGCCACAAGCATCTGTTTTTTTGGTCAAAATCATCTATTTTTTGGAGCATTAAATCGCTGCCAAATTATACTATGATGCAGTGTTATTGTGTTGCCATCAGTCTTGTGTTCATTTGAGGCCGATTGATTACTGCCTCTACACTACCAAATCTACAATAATCCAAAATCTTAAAACGATATGACGACGACGACACCATCCCTTATCAATGTCCCCCTTCACATACACTTTTTCTGGAGGTGGGTGATTGTGTCGCTAACGTCTTTCCAGTCAGAACTGTCAACGTCCAGACGAGTGACTGCCTGTGGGATGCACCAACCTGATGTCTGAAAATGATCACAGGTGCGCGCTTCAGGAACCTGTGCACAGTGCTCCAGGCAGCCTTTCAGATTTGCGACAGTTGTAGTGAAGCGGTCCAGGTTGTTCAATAGAATTAATCTGCCTGGGTAGATCAAGAAGGATGCCTGTAGATTCTCCAGGGGGCAGGATGACTGGCAGGAGTCTTGCGACACGGAATAGTAGTATCCTGGGCTGCAGAGACAGGAGCCGGCGAAGCACTCCATGAATGGACACATTCCACATTCTGAGTCGCTGCTGCATGGCTTCTCCAGCCACAGTGATTCATCAAGACTCCACAGGGAGACATAAGGATCAGTAATTATGGTGCTGGATTCCTCAGTCTCCTTTCCATGGCCCCGACACATCACGGAAGAGGCGGAGTCACCAGAGAGTGACCGCACCGCCACCGACTTGCATGAAGACACGCTCTTGCACAGCATGGCACAGTGGAGCGGGGATGAAGCTTCTCTTTCAAAAAACACACTCCCCACAGCAGTTTGTCCACGAGAACGTAAAATAACAAACATCTGAGAGCAGGAAACGGATTCTGCAGTGTTTATGGAAGCTACAGTGCATAGCAAGAGACCGATGAATACAGAAAATTTCATTTTGAAATCCAGACACTCAGCTGTCGATGAACGATGCTTTCACGACTGTGTGTGGAATTTAAATGCGGCAAATCGTCACCGGTGCACCAATGAAACTTACAACTGTCTGTGTTCTTGGATCATTGAATTATTTACAAAGGTCCAATACATAATTATACGCTAGGGTCATTGTTCTCTTCCCAGACTATGGGAAGGCGGACTACATATTTTGTCATGTTGCTTTTTCCCTCCGTGGGGATACCGGGGGTCTTTTGTATAAATAGATCCCCCACCTTCTGGAAGTTATGTGCTTGCAAGTTCCTCTAATCTGTCACTCTCTTTGACACTGCCTTTTCCCTATGCTTGCTGTCATCTAATATCTGTCTGCCTTACCGGTCCATTATCCTGCCTTTTTTCACGAAAACATTTCCTACAGCCGAAGTCGGACTTGCTGGGCCTAACTATTTCTTAGTTAGGCGCATAACGGCAGCATGACGCACATGCGCTCATAATTCACAGGAAACTGTCTGAGTGATCGAAGAAGAAGAAGAAGAAAGGCACGGAGGCAGAGGCAGTGGAGAGGCAGAAAGTGTTAGGAGACAAAGGCAAACGTTGCGAGCACACAGGGCCATGAATTAAGCATGCAACACCGTTCTGTTTCTATTTAGCCCTCGGTCCATGTATGAAGAACAAGGAGTATGCTTAGGTGTTTTGTTTTCTTCTCTCTCTCTCTCCTCTCCCTCTCTTTAGTTCTTTCTGTTCATCTCTCTCTCTCTCTCTCTCTCTCTCTCTCTCTCTCTCTCTCTCTCTCTCTCTCTCTCTCTCTCTCTCTCTCTCTCTCTCTCTCTCTCTCTCTCTCTCTCTCTCTCTCTCTCTCTCTCTCTACATTACGGCCTACAGATGCTGGATTTGCATGTATTGTTATGTATGTTTGTATTGATTATGCCTCCCATCTCCCTTTTGTCAATACATAATGTTAAACTGCCAATTGATTAGTTATCGTCCTTCATGGTCTAATATATGTTATACAAAGTGGACGTGCATATACTCGCTTGAATTTGTTAGTGCTGAACCTACATTTATTTTGTGTGTTTCATCCATTTTCTTACACACACACACCCCACCTTCCCTTATATAAAGTGTATGTACACAGCGTAACAATGTGTCCTTTAATTATTTCGCTAGTCTGCCCTTTGATCTGACTAGTTAGTTGGTAATCTTAATGTTTGATCCATTTATTTGTCACATAATGAGCGGTTTGTCGATCGTCTATTATATTGATTTTTTGGCTAGTTGTCAATCCTGACTCACTCCTTTGATTTATATATCAGATGGTTAGTAGCAACTGTAGTTTGATTTATATATCAGATGCTGTTAGTAATTCCTCACTGAAAAATTAAGGGATTAACATGGCAGATTGATTTACAGTAAAATCTACTTATCTACAGCTCATCGATTCATTATGTGATATTCTGAGCCGTTTGAAAGCTGTTTAATAGTTGCTGATGGGTTGGTGAATATTGTGCTTCAATGTGTTGCATGAATTGATTGGTTAATAGTTTTTGCAAATAATGCATATTTATTATATTTATTTATTTATTTATTTATTATTTATTTATGTATATATATATATATATATGTGTGTGTGCGTGCGTGTGTGTGTGTGTGTGTGTGTGTGCGTGCGTGTGTGCGTGTGTGCGTGTGCGTACGTGTGTGTGCGTGCGTGCGCGCGCGTGTGTGTGTGTGCGTGTGCGTGCGTGCGTGCGTGCGTGCGTGCGTGCGTGTGTGTGTGTGTGTGTGTATGTGTATGTGCGTGTGCGTGTGCGTGTGCGTGCATGCTTGCATAAGTACATGCATGCGCCTCTGTGTCTATTCCTAAAAAAAATTATTTGAATAATTACGCAGTCTTATCTTGACATTTCTTGCATGTGCTATTTTGATGACATGTATAACCACGAAAATGAGAAGAAAACCCCCCACCAAATCGCTGAATGATGGAATGACATGCACAAAACTAAATGATGTACATGTATTGTACTGCAGGTCACTTACCGCTGGCAGCAGACATGACCCCTATCTACGCCGGAGTGGTGTCAGGGATTGGGTCCATGGGAGCCATTGGCGCCTTTCTCAGCAACCTCACTGTCTACAGCATCGTTGGGAAAACAGGGGTACCACCCTTCTCCGTGTCTGTCCCTGTATCTGTCTGTCTGTCTGTCTGCATCTCTCTCTCTCTCTCTCTCTCTCTCTCTCTCTCTCTCTCTCTCTCTCTCTCTCTCTCTCTCTCTCTCTCTCTCTCTCTCTCTCTCTCTCTCTTCTGTCTCCGTTTCTCTCTCTGTCCCTGTTTCTAAATTCTCTGTCTCTCTGTTTCTGTCTCCATCGTTCCCTATTGGCCACTGCAACTAGGGTTATCAACGCCCTTGACGGCAAGAGCTAAGCCCTTGTTGGTCAGTATCCAAAAGGGCATTCACTCTTGCAAAAGGCAGCCATTCAGTGGCTTCAAATAGGGTTATTGGCGAGAGTTATTCCCTTGTTTGGTCAGTACTCAAGCATCTTCTCCCACCCACCAAGGCCATTCACTCTTGCAAACGGTGGTTGTTGCAGTGGCCAATAGCTGGCTGGCCAAATTAATTGGCTGGCCTTCTCCCCCCCCTCCCCCCCCCCCACTCCCCCCATCCTCTGTGTATGTCTGTCTCTCTTCTGTATATGAGCGCTTATGTATGTCTTGCCGTTTCTGTGGCTTTTGTGTGAGAGTTTGTTTTACGTGTGCGCGTGCGCGTGCGCGTGCGCGTCTGTGTGTGTATGTGTAATGGAAATCTGTTAAACGTCCTCCGACCTGTAACAGGTACATATTATGGGACATTTGTAATTATAAAGATAGTGGTTCGATCCTGGAGGTATTTCAATACCAGGAAAGAGCCGTGTTATACTAGTGTGTGTGTTTGTGTTTGCGTGCTTGCTTGTATGTGCGTGTGTGGAAAGACCCGTGTTATGCTAATGTGTGTGTGTGTGTGTGTGTGTGTGTGTGTGTGTGTGTGTGTGTGTGTGTGTGTGTGTGTGTGTGTGTGTATTTATGTTTGCGTGCTTGATTGTATGAGCGGCGTGCGTGGAAAGACCCGTGTTATGCTAATGTGTGTGTGTGTGTGTGTTTTATGCTTGCGTGCTTGCTTGTATGAGCGTGCGTGGAAAGACCCGTGTTCTACTAATGTGTGTGTGTGTGTGTGTGTTTATGTTCGCGTGCTTGCTTGCATGTGCGTGTGAGCTTCTGATGTGTGTCTATGTATCTACGTTTCTATATATATGTCTGCATCAGTGTCTGAGTAGTTCTGTGTCTTCATGAACTCTACCAGATAGAAACACATACATGTTGGTTAAAATTAATAACTAAAGCGTCAAGACGCTGTATCAGCAGGCGCGCGGCACATTGTCTGCTCCAGTGACTTGACCTTTGATGATATAATGACCTTCATTTTCGAACTTGGCCTAGCTGGTTGGGGTTTTGTTCCCCATGTTCTGCGCGGTACAGAGTCGTTGGTTTAGCCACCTTAACTACCTTCGAGGGGTGCCTACAAAAAGTACCTATTTGACTTCCTTATTCCTTTTGAGATAAGCAGTTTTTTTGCGGGCACCCCCACCCCCACCCCTGCAGTATGCATATGCAACATTGGAGGGCCCTAGGTCCCTCCGTTCAAACGTTATCGTGTTGACGTACATAGACAATGACAAACAGACACACGCCACTGAAAATAGTTATCAGTTTCGCCACGCGACTGGTAAACAACACCGTAATGACAATCATCATATAGTAAAAAGCCAAGTGTCCGTGTGTGTGTCTGTCTGTCTGTCTGAAACACAAAACGGGCCTTATAACTCCGCCGTTTTTTGACCGAATCGCTTCAAATTTGCTGTGAGCCCTGACGGGGTGATGGCAACGGCAACCGAGGCGGCCGTGTCATTTGCGCGGTTTGGCAAATGCGCGAAACGCGTATCCGCCGGAATCTCGGTACCCGGATCTCCGGCATTTCTGGACCGATTGCCTTCGAATTTGGCAGGTAGATGACCGGGGATGGTGACTATCGGTGTGCCAAACCGGAAGCGAATCGGTTCAGAAACGCGCGCGCTATACGCCGCTTCACCTTTTCACGAATAACTCCGCCGTTTCTTAACCGAATCGCTGCAAAGTTACTGTCAGGTTTGCTATGGCCCGGGCAAAGCCGGGCAGCAAATTCGAAGAGAATCGGGAGAGCGCGTCACTCTCAGAACACCGCCAACGGGAAACGGGGCCTTATAACTCCGCCTTTTCTTAACCGAATCACTTCAAATTTGCTGTACTCAGTAAGGTGCGGGGGGTAGTAGAACGGGATGAGTGAAGAAGATGGAAGGAGGGAGAGAGACAAAAGTAATAATAATATTTCGCGGACCCGGCGAAACCAGTACTCAGCGTTACTAGTACGTGGCGTTACCAGTACGGTGCATTGCCAGTACTAGGCGTTGCGCTAGTAATAATAAT
>CM065688.1:48957847-48960347 GCA_017654935.2 Phymorhynchus buccinoides
ACACACACACACACACACACACACAGTGTATTAAGTCAGTGTATTATTGGATGAATTTATATAGGTTTGAATAATGTGTACTACTGTAGACACGTGGCCAGTTAAGCATGGCTTACATGTTGGTTACCTTAATATTAACAATGCCAGGAATAAGACAGATGACATTGGCACCATCCTTCATAACAATGGTAACAGTTTTCATCTGTTTTGTCTGGCAGAATCTCGATTATCATCAGAAATACATAATACAGATATAGATATGCCAGGCTATCAGATAATGAGATTAGACCCACATAAACCGAACTCTACTGGTTTACTCTTATATTTTGCTTCCTCGTTAAATTGCAGAAAACCTGACAACGTTAATAATGAATTTGTTGAATCAATATGGATAGAAGTCACTGTAAAGAACAGTACACCATTAGTAATAGGATTTGTATACAGAAACCCAGCAGAAACAACAGTCTGGTATGATCACTTTAATTCTTTAATGGATGAAATAACGATGTTTGACCGTGAAACAATTGTGCTGGGAGATTTTAATATTGATTTATTGAAACCCAGACCCAAATGGTATCATATTTATAGTCTACATGGATTCGAACAATTAGTAAACTTACCAACCCGCATAACTGAAACATCTAAATCATTGATTGACCATATCTATGCTAACAATAAACAATCCATTATTGAACTGTGTGCTCCTCCTTCTGGCTGTAGTGATCACAATGTCATCTGTCTTACCTGGTATAAAACACACATCAAAATTCCAAAGGTAGGACACAAGACTATATATTATAGAAGTTTTAAAAAATTTAATGAACAAGATTTTCTCAAAGACCTTGCAAATGCTCATTTAGATTTCATATATCAAATCAGATATCCTAACCAAGCAGCTGAATTTTGGAAAAATACATTTATGTCAGTATATGATAAACATGCCCCGTTCGTTAAGAAAAGAGTCAGGCAAGAAACCAAACCGCCATGGATTAGTAAAGAAATAGATGATGAAATAAATAAACGCGATGATCTCAGCAACCATGGCACAAAACAGCAATTTACAAAACAAAGAAACAAAGTTAATACCATGAAGCGTAAAGCTAAGCGTAACTATTTTAGAAAGATGTTAACCTCAACAAAAGACTCAAGTCAAATATGGAAGGCCATAAACATATTAACTAATAAAAAAGCATCCAGGAGTCAGCAAAGCATTAAAGATATATCCGCAGACCAGTTAAATGACCACTTTGCAAACATAAAAGAAAAAGTTATAAAACATGACAGGTCCACTGAAAATGATCTTGGCACTTTAAAATACTACCTTGACTCAAAAGACTTTCATTATCCTTTTGTTCTTCAGCCAATGACTGTTTTCGACGTTAGTAAAAACCTTTCTTCTTTAAAACGATCAGGAACCCGTGATTTAGATGGCTTAGATACTAATATATTAAAAGTTGCATGTCCTGTTATTTCAGATTCGTTAACGTATTTGTATAATTTGTGTATTGATAAACAATGTTTTCCTATTCATTTCAAACAAGCTAAAGTTACCCCTCTTTATAAATCTGGTGAAACATCTAATCCCTCAAATTACAGACCCATTGCTATTTTGTGAGCCATATCAAAACCTATCGAAAAACACCTTCAAGTGTCCTTGTATTCTTACCTTGATAAAAATGACTTACTACATGGCGACCAGTCTGGATTCCGTAAAAATCATTCTTGCCATAGCGCACTGATACAGCTTATTGATAGTCTTCTTTGTAATGTAAACGACAATAAATGTAACGGTATTCTCTTCGTAGATTTTGAAAAAGCTTTTGATGTGATTAACCATTCTCTATTGCTACGAAAACTAGAACTTTACAAGGTAACTCCAGAATTTAAATATCTGATGACATCCTTTTTGAGCGATCGAGTGCAGTCAGTGGTTATAAACAATACAATTTCAGCACGATTGCCAGTCAAATATGGAGTACCTCAAGGCTCTGTGCTTGGCCCTCTCTTATTTTCTCTTTATGTGAATGATTTACCCTGTTCTATTTCAAGTAAATGTGAAATGTTTGCAGACGATACGTCTGTTCACTCCAGCGATTCTGATGCCGAACAACTAGGATGTAAACTTCAAAATAGTATTCAAAATATAGTCACCTGGACTGAGTTAAATCACATGTCCTTAAATACAACCAAAACAAAGTGCATGTACGCAACAACAAGGCAAAAACGGCAAAAAATGAAGAACAAATTTCCATCTTTATATATACAAAACAACAAAATTGAAGAAGTTGACTCTCATAAAACATTAGGTATCATTGTTGACAAAGACCTCTCTTGGACTGATCAGATTGTATCCTTGGGAAAACGTCTTTCAAAAAAACCGTTCCAATTGACTAAAATCCAAAACTTATTAGATATTCATTCTCGTAAGCTCTTCTTTAATGCCCACATTCTATCATTGATTGATTATGCGTCGACATTGTGGGATAACTGTAGTGAGACC
>CM065688.1:48972847-48975347 GCA_017654935.2 Phymorhynchus buccinoides
AACCGCACGCATGCACGCACGCGCGCGCGCACGCACACGTACCAGTAAATGACCATTTTCAGTCATTTGTTATTGTATTAGTATACTACATCACTGTTATATATACACACACACACAGCTACAATCAGTTGTGATTTTATCTGCTCTGCGCGCGTGCACGTGTGTAAGGTGTGTCTGCGCGTTCGAATGCAAATGACACTTGGCAGCAAGAACAGCAATATGGATGATTGTGATGAAGTTGACGACGACGACGATGATGATGCTGCTGATGATGACGACGACAACAAAGACGAAGACAATGATCATGACGACGATGATGATGTTGACGATGACGACTATGATGATGATGATAATCGTGATGATGACGTCGATGACGACTACGACGACGACGATGATGATGACATGATGATGATGATGATGACGACACGGACGACGATTATCATCATCATCATCACGCATCATGACAACGATGATGATGACGATGATGATGATTTCGACGTCAACGAAGACGAAGAAGACTACGACAACGACTACGACGACGACGACGACGACGATGATGATGGATGATGACGACGATGATGACGACGACGACGATGATCATGATCATCATGATCATCATGATGACAACGACAATGACGACAACGATGAAAACCAGCATGACTTTTCTGATCAATAGTCTCGTCTTCCTGACTAATGCACAAATTGGCAAATGTTAAGATCAGCTCCCCCCCCCCCCCCCCCCCCCCCCCCCCCCCCCCCGCCACGCTGTTCCATGGTGAAGTTGGCCAATCAGCTTAACGGAAAAGGTCAATCGGAGGGAGCTGATTGGCCCTAACCCTAAGCCTTCACCCTGGAACAGCGGAGGGAGCTGATCTTAACATTATAGCCGCACAAATAAATACAGGATCCCCCAGGATGTGTGATGAGGAGGGCGGTTACAGCCCGCACTGCTCCGACAACACCCGGTGCCTGAAGGTGGTCCCTGACAGGGTGACCTTCAGCCAGGCCTCCAGCTATTGCCAGGACGACCACAAAGGAGGTCGCCTCATGACCCTCATGACCGAAGACGACCTCGATTGCCTGGAACTCGCCTCTCAAGAGGGTAAGGCCGGTGTCGTGAGAAATAAGTACCTACCGTGAAATAAATACCCTTTATTTAGAACCGTAATCTTCTTTCGTGTGACAAATAAGTCAACTATTTTTTTTATAATTTAAGTGCTCAATCTACGCGGAAAGAACCAAGTAATAGAGCGGGAGGGTGTAAATCTACATTTTTTGCCGAGAAATCGATATACAAAGCCATGTCACTTAGTTTCGTATTTTCCAAAATGGCGGGCGATATAAACAACCATCCGTGCAAACAAAAATAAATACTAATATATATTAGAAAAAAATATCCCTGACTTCTTGATTTAATGATGAATCTTCTGTTCTTCCTGCATGCCACAAGACGCATCTGAATGTATTTAGGGGAGAATCTTGCCCAAACAGCAAACAATTTGAATGAGGAAAAGAGTATTTATTTCATGGGTCAAATATTTGACGCAACACCGGGTTCACATTAGACGCGTAAGTTCCGTATACACGGAAAACCCTAAATAAGTGGAAGAAAGTCAGGATCAAAAGTTTATGCATATAGGGGAAATTCGGACACCCTTATTCCCTTCTTTTACTTATTTATGGATTGCGCACGGGTTTCCGCCTCCGAAGATCGGTATGTGTGTACACGACCTAATAATTTAAGGAAAAGAACCCGCCCTTCTTGATGTGTGTAAGGGTGAGTGGGTGGGACCTAAGGATTAAGTTAAAGGAAAGGGGTGGGCCCTTCTTGAAGGTGTGTGTTGTTGAAGGGTGGGAGTGGGTGGGAGGGTGGGAGGGAGAAGTGAGCGGGTGTGGTGTGTGCGTGGGTGTGGTGTGATTGATGTGTGTGCGTGTGTGTGTGTGTGGTGTGTGTGTGTGTGTGTGTGTTCATTGTGTGTGTTGTGTGTTGTGGGTGCGTGTGCATGTGCTTGCGCGTGCGTGTGTGTGGTGTGTGTTTTAAGTGTGTGTGGCGGTGTGTGTGTGAGTGTGAGTGTGAGAGAGCGTGTATGTGTGAAGAGAGAGAGGTGACGATAGAGAATAAAGAGAAACAAAACTTTTTTTCATCCTGTCGTCATAAATAAATAAGAAATACAACGTGTTCCGTGAGCGAGAGAGAGAAGAGAGAATGGAAGAGATGAGAAGGAGACGAGAGAGGACGAGAGAGAGAGACGAGAGGTGAGAGAGACGGAGGAGAGAAGAGATTGGAGAGAAGAGACAGAGAGAAAGGAGAGAGAGAGAGAGAGAGATAGAGAGAGAGACGAAAACGAAAACGACATTTCATTTAACCCTTTGGACCGCCAGACATTTTTCATCCAAATCTCTCCAGTATTGGGGATTCTTCTGTGACATATAAATAAGGTCTATCCTTACTTCCCAAAACTAAGACAATAGGGTCTTTGGATAATAGACCCCAAATTGA
>CM065688.1:48985347-48992847 GCA_017654935.2 Phymorhynchus buccinoides
TTTGTATGGAAACCCATCCGTAAATAAAGTAACAGAAAGTAAGAAATAAACGGATGGGATATGGGTTTCCGCGTGTAATGCGTGCTTCCTTCCTTCCTTACGTCCAGATTTTTTTATTTATTTTTTTATCGAATTGTGTATGGGTTTCTGTACAGACGTTTTTGTGAATGTGCACACAGCCTTATAGTAATCATTACTATGGATAATGAAACGGTAAACTTGTAGTAACTAAGACCGCATAAAGCTGATAGTGGGTTACTTTTTCCGGGAGTCTGTTGATTCTAGTTTCACTATTCCCTGGGGGTGAGTATTGTTGTAGCACCGGCTTTATAGTGACGCGGAAAAGGTGTCTCGTAGAATACTGACTACCTGGGTTAATATTCTACGGAGAAAACTGTACTGAACCGTGTCACTGTTCTCTATGGAAATAATTGTGAATAAAAACCTGCAGAAACTTGAGAACATTTTAGTTTTTAGGCACATTATTCAAACAGGATATCGGTACATTCCTACGTTTCGTTATAACACCGGTGTTGAAGAACCTCGTAGAATACTGAATGCCTGGTTCACTATTACATACAGTGCAAAATTAACTGTGTCACTGTTCTCTAGGACAATAATTTTGAATGAAAATTTACAAACATTTGATGCGATTCAAAATATTCAGTATAATATTGAACCAGGGAGTAATTTTTCTCCGCATCGCCAATCTTAAACACTCCTGTAAAGTACTGAACCCATGGTTGAATATTCTCAAGTGAAAGTCGAACCACTGTACATACATATATACATGCGTGCACAAACGAACATCAATATTCTATTGCATGCTATAGTAGTATCGTTAGGAAAGTACTAAAAACTTTCCGGGACATTTTACACATTGTTAACAACGTTTATCTGGCTTATCTACTTTTGTATGCTGGTACATTTTCACCCTTACACGCGCCGGATATTACGAAACATCGGATATAAATTCGTTATAACCGACAAGACGGATATTACGAATCGACCTATTAGAAATTCGTTATAACCGTCGCGACGGATACAGTGAACAACGGTTACAACGAAGCACTTTTGAGCGTCCCTGGCGTTTGGTTATAACCGTCGTCGACTGCATATCACTTATTCTTCATATAAATTATTTTGATAACAACACCTGCAGACATTTCATATTCAGGTTTTTTTCCATAATATAATATGAACCAGGACAACATATTAAAATTATCTGGGAGTCACTATTTTCCGTACCCCCGATCTCAAAACTCCTGTTCAATACTGAACCCCTGGTTCACTTTTCTCCGGAAAAAATTGAAGCGTGCCACTATTATGGAAACCTTTTGGAATGAGGACGTTTAGAAATTTTCAACAGTTCCATTTATCCGCAAAATACAGAACCCGGTTGTCAATATTCTCCGCGAGTAACTTTTGCATTGGCACTGTGTAGAATTGGAAGTGAAATATAGGTGCTCATGGGCAAAATGTGACTGAAATTTTCTTTATTTCATGAGATAATTGGCATGGGCTTCTCATCCGCCCATGGGCTTTTTACCCCGTCTTCACCTACACTCGTCTCAACAAGTTAAGGGTCATCGTGTATTTTGTATCATGGCATACTCTAGCTGTCAAATTATGAAAAGGGAAACATTCTGAAAGAGGCTGAAACTTGTTTCCATTGCTTTCAACTTGTTTGTTTGTTTGTTTACATTATAAGCAGGGCATATACGTATGTATTCTCCAGTGGAATATAAGTATGTATTCATAGTCTTTCGTGAGAGTGAGTAAAAGTGTTCATGGATTTTATAAACAAAAGTATTTTCCTAAATTGTGTACATCTTTAAAAAAAAACACCTTACCCTTTTGTTTTGACACTAGATGGCATTTAGGACGAAAGCAATAGAAAAGCACGTGCAAAAGTAAAGCCCCGTAAAGCACAGTTACCAACAAACTGTTCAATAGTATTGTGCATAGAAAGGTCAGCTTTGATAGCCTTAAAAAAGGGGCACCCTGACGGATGGGTTTTTGTAAGAAACACGTCCAGATCACCAGGAAAACACCCTTTACAGAGGCTGCAACACTCACTTTGCTCTGGTTTCCTAGAAATCAAACCGTCAAATCGGCGATTCCTCTTTGGCGGAGGTGCTGGAAGTCAGATTATTTCACCCAAAGAGAAGGTGTTTGCTGTCTCTTTTTTAATGGCCGCCTGCGTTTAGACCAAATCGTTTGCACGAACTTTTCACAATACAAGCCTTTTTATTATTATTTCCTTTTAATTGTATCTAAAGGAGTTTCGCTCGCAACAAAGGAAATAGCTCCTTTAGTGTGTTATTTTATTGCACTACAAAAAAAAGAAAACGCTTCAACCACAATGAGTGACCTCCACCCACCCCATCCAAAATGGCTTCTCTCTCCGGCATCTCCGCCGAGGAGGAATCGCCGTTTTGACGGTTTAATTTCTAAGAAACCAGAGCAAAGTGAGTGTTCCGATCCTTGAAAAGGCTGTCTTTCTGGTGATCTCGACGTGTTTCTTGAAAAAAACTCATCCGTCAGGGTCCACATTTAAAAACGAAATCCAAGTAGAAACAAGCTGTAAAATAAATGAAGCCACTGCTTAGATGTTAAGCACATCTTTAATATTATCTTTTAACTGAAGACTTTTCAGTTCTAAATCTTGGCTAAACTTAAAATCAATCAATCTCAACCTCGGGTGTAATCTTCACAGTAGAAACCTCGTAACTCTTGTAAAGAAGCTTTTGTATGATGGCTTGTTATTATTTGTTGTTGTTGTAGATTTTAATGATGCTGATATGTGAATACATGTGTATATTATTTTGTTGTTATTTACTCCTGTATATATACCCCCCCCCTCTCTCTCTCTCTCTCTCTCTCATTCCCTCACCCATCTCTCTCTCTCTCTCTTTATCCCTTTCGTAAGGGGCTAATGGCCTTATTGGCTTATACGAATAACTGTCCAGTCTCTCTCTCTCTCTCTCTCTCTCTCTCTCTCTCTCACTCTCCCTCCCTCTCCCTGCTCTTTCTCTCTCTCGTTGAGTGTAAAAAAGCTATTTTTAGGTTATTCTTTTCTCATTACCTTGAGTACAAATTTGACTAATAAAGTTTCTCGGTTAATTGTATTTTTCCGTTTTTGCCTTTCTTACCATACATAAAGCTGTATTTTAGGAACATTTTTAGCTAATTACCTTTTTGGAATACTAACCCTAACCCTAACCCTAGCCCTACCCCCCACTATGTACTGCAGTACACCGCGATTTGTCACAGTTGTGGTTCGTTGCGTTTTTCCGTCTTATACGGTGGGGGGTAGGGTTAGGGTTAGGGCTAGGGTTAGGGTTAGTATTCCAAAAAGGTTATTAGCTAAAAATGTTCCTAAAATACAGCTTTATGTATGGTAAGAAAGGCAATAACGGAAAAATACAATTAACCGAGATAGGTAGGGGAGGTGGCACATCTTGACCTTTAAAGTTTCCTTAATCCTAAAGAAGTGTGTGCATTGTATGGGCGTGCATACGCGCGTTTACTCTGCGTATGCGTATGTACACGCGCGTTAAATAGGCCTACAAATGACCTTTGCATAAAACAACAGCATCATTGTACCCTATTTTAAAACTATTGTTGGGTAGGTAAAAAACACAATCGTGTCGCTGTGCCCACATGCCGTTGGGGAAGAAGGTCCCCAAAGGCCAACTAATCCCCTTGGCTGCAGTACTAAGGTACGGTGCTAATGCCTCCTAGTTTGAGGGTCTAAGGGTACACAAACACACACACAGTCACACAAACACACACACACACACACACACACAGTCACACACACGCGCACACACACACACACACACACACACACACACACACACACACACACACACACACCACACACACACACACACACACACACACACACAGTCACACACACACACACACACACACACACACACACACACACACACACACAAACACCACACACACACAAACACACACACACCACACACACATACACATATTAGACGCGGAAACCTCATGTGCTTATTCGTAAACAAGTAAACGAAAGAAGGGGGGAAAAACAAGCGCATACGTTTCCGCACAGAAAACCTTTGCGCTTACCCCCCCCCCCCCTTCTTTGTTTGACTTATATACAGATAAGCGAATGAGTTTCCCGCGTCTAATATGTGTGTGCCCGTAGTCTTGGACAAAAGACTAAACTGTACTGGATCATTTTCGATTGCTATAATCACGTATTGCATTTTTAATTGTAGGCTATATTATTATCAAATTGATGACGCTGGTATATGTAGTGAGTAGTAGAGGTAGAATGCACGCACGCACGCACGCACGCACACGCGCACACACACACATTAAAAAACACACACATGATTTTTGCTTATACAATGTTCCCATCTGGAAATAAAATTTTGACTTGACTTGACACACACACACATGACACACACATGCAGACCAACTCACCAGAAAACACCTTTTTTCTTTAATTTATGAATTTTATCACCTTGGCAATAATAATAATAATAATAATAATAATAATAATAATAACAATCATCATATAATAAAAAGCTAAGTGTCTGTGTGTCTGTCTGTCTGTCTGAAACACAAAACGGGCCTTATAACTCCGCCGTTTTTTGACCGAATCGCTTCAAATTTGCTGTGAGCCCTGACGGGGCGATGGCAACGGCAACCGAGGCGGCCGTGTCATTTGCGCGGTTTGGCAAATGCGCGAAACGCGTATCCGCCGGACTCTCGGCGCCCGTATCTCCGGCATTTCTGGACCGATTGCCTTCACATTTGGCAGGTAGATGACCGGGGACGGTGACTATCGGTGTGCCAAACCGGAAGCGAATCGGTTCAGAAACGCGCGCGCTATACGCCGCTTCACCTTTTCACGAATAACTCCGCCGTTTCTTAACCGAATCGCTTCAAATTTGCTGTCAGGCTTGCTAAATGTGAATAGAATCGGGAGAGTGCGTCACTCTCAGAGCAGCGCCAACGGGAAACGGGGCCTTATAACCCCGCCGTTTCTTAACCGAATCGCTTCAAATTTGCTGTACTCAGCGTTACCAGTACTTGGCGTTACCGTTACTAGGCGTTACCGTTACTAGGGAGAGCGCATCACTCTCAGAGCAGCGCCAATGAGAAACGGGGCCTTATAACTTACAACGGGAAACGGGGCCTTTTCTTAACCGAATCGCTTCAAATTTGCTGTACTCAGTAAGGTGCGGGGGGTAGTAGAACGGGATGAGTGAAGAAGATGGAAGGAGGGAGAGAGACAAAAGTAATAATAATAGTTCGCGGACCCGGCGAAACCAGTACTCAGCGTTACCAATACGTGGCGTTACCAGTACGGTGCATTGCCAGTACTAGGCGTTGCGCTAGTAATAGTAATAATAATAATAATAATAATAATAATAATAAATGAAACTTATATAGCGCTGTTCGATGACATGCCATCCCCACAGCGCTTTACAAAGATAAAATTAAAATAATGTTACACCAACACATACATACCCCCCCCCCCCCACCCCACCCAGGGCACCCCCTCGCACACATTAAAGCAGTAAAAACATACCTGATGCAGAAACAAAAGCAAGCACTTCACTCCCCTTTCCACACCTCCCTCACAGCGATCAAGTGGGGGGGGGGGGGGGGGGGGGGGGGGGTACAAGAACACAAAAGTAAAAGGAACTGCTGCCAATGGTCGACTTGTGGCGATTATTTGCCCACCAGGGGGCAGTCAACCCACTTGGGGCTTATCACGCGATTTTCTTAGTTGGGCGTAGTGAGAGAGAGAGAGAGAGAGAGAGAGGGTGGGACTCCTCCCTCTCTCTCTCTCTCTCTTTATCCACAACTAAGAATATAGAGAGGATTAGCCCCACTCGAGCGTTATGCCCTCTGGTGGTCAAAACAAACCCCGCTAAGTCGCTCATTAGTGATAACGAAAGCAACGAAACCCAGGAATAGGAGTAGCCTCGTTAGACCTATTGGCCACTGCAACTATGGTTATTAACTCCCTTGACGACAAGAATTAATCCCTTGTTGATCAGTATTCAAAAGGGTATTCACTCTTGCAAAAGGCAACCATTAAGTGGCCTCAAACAGGGTTATTGGTGAGAGGTATTCCCTTGTTTGGTCAGTACTCAACCATCTTTCCCCCCACCCACCAAGGGTATTCACTCTTGCAAAAGGTGCTCTTTGCAGTGGCCAATAAAAGCAGAACGCGAAAAACCCGTTAAAATTGGTTGTCCAAGAATAAAGTTGATTATTCTAAGACATTGTGTCTTGTCATTCATAATAGCGGCATAATTCATATTTGTAGGGTGTACAAAAATATTCATCTGAACCGTAAATAATTCCATCAATCTAAAGGCTCCTGTTTTCAACTTTCTGTGTTTTCTTTGTACATGACCAATTCCTTTTAACCCCTTGACAGCCGGAGAAAAAGAAAGAAAAAAAAAATTGGGCAAATCATGCCATAAAAAAGACAACTGATATCGAGCCAATCTGGGGATATAACTCTCTTGACTGTGTTAGAGCAAACGCCAGCATATCAGGGGTTATTCCTCTTCATCTGATGACACCATCAGTGACGTCAGTACGTAATACGTCGGTGGCAGTCAAGGGGTTAAACAGCTGCTAACAAAAAAATAATGAAGCCCAGAACGAGATACATTTTTAACAATTGATAATGTAAAGAAACTCCACGGAGAGCTGGATAACACCAAACACTTCAAAATTATGTAACGGGATTCATCACGCAGTAAATATATATAAAATATGTGACGTCGCTAGCAACATAATTCAACGATTTATTAACACATTTTTTTTCCTCATTATCACTATCAACATTAACATAATATTATATAATTATCACTTTCGTGATTTGGACCAAAGCGACCAACATCGCACCGGTTCCGTTAAGTCCAAACACAACAATGTTGATAACAATCTCTCAATAACAAAGATTTTAAACCAATAACAAAATCAACCAACAAGAATTGAGCAATCATTAAAAAAAAAACACCCGTGTAACAGGTATATTCTTTAAGAAATGTTCTAAATTTCACCATACAAATTCACCAACGCTCGCATTTTGTACACAAGTTTGTACACACACGCAGAGCACACACACACACACACACACGCATACACACACAGGCGTGCGCGCACACAGAGAGAGAGAGAGAGAGAGAGAGAGAGAGAGAGAGAGAGAGAGAGAGAGAGAGAGAGAGAGAGAGAGAGAGAGAGAGAGAGAGAGAGAGAGAGAGAGAGAGAGAGAGAGAGAGAATTGCATTTCCACTGCAATGTTTCAGGACTGCGCTGTGAGCACTGAAGAGTCTAATTTTGCGCAAATTAGAAAACATTAAGAAATCCTTCACTACAAGGAGAACTGAAAGGTGGACCCTGACGGATGCGTTTTTGCAAGAAACACGTCGATATCACCAGAAAAACAGCCTTTTCAAGCATCGGAACACTCACTTTGCT
>CM065688.1:48997847-49012847 GCA_017654935.2 Phymorhynchus buccinoides
AATTCGGTAAGAAATAGGAAATAGTGAACATTATTCGAATGCTTACAGACACACTGACCCACCACGATTAAGACCCTTGGTTTTTTTCTGAGTAGCTGTGACCCACATACAAATTCCCCCAACTTCAAATTCAGGCTGCTCTTTAAAATGATGTTCCTTTTTTAATTTGGGGGCATTTGTATGGGAGTCAAACCTGGTCAAAACAAGATTTCTTACCAGCCATAAGAGGGCAAAACACGTGAAACCCGTGATTTTGACACGTGATCTGGTGGGTCTTTAAAAGCAACGTTAAAATATATTTTGACAAAATATGTTGATTTGTTTTTCATTATGGGACATTATGGGTGAGAAATACCAACAATTAATTGACCATCGGCCTTGAATGATCATAGTTTACCGTTATGTAAAATTTACAAACAGGTCATATTTGCCACTGCTGAAATTTACAGGAATCAAAAGTTTGCAAAACAATACTTTTAAACTGATCAAAATCTATATTCATCAAGTTATTGAGAAAACACAACAAAGCATTTGTTTAAAATCAAAAGCAATCAATGTCATATCACTGGTTTGACCAAAATCGCGTTAGGGATTCAAACTTTGATATTTGTTCTGCATAAATGAAGAAAAGAAAGAAAAAGCGACAGAGACAGGGAGGGGGTAGTAAAGAAACAGAGACATCTAAGAAAACAGACAGATTAAACAAACGAGCAACAAAATGAAGACATATTTCATTAGAATGAACACAGCATGTTTTTTCTGCCGCATTCTGGCTTCATAAAGTTTGGCCCACTCTAGCCACTTACCCTTCCTTTTTCCTGCCTGCTTCTCATCTGAGCCAGCACCACTGCTGTTCTAATTTTAAACTCGCTACCTATGCCACCAGAGAGGGGGGGGGGAGAGAGAGAGAGAGAGAGAGAGAGAGAGAGAGAGAGAGAGAGAGAGAGAGAGAGAGACTGTTATCTCTATCCAGACAGTAAGGGAGAGGTAACTAAAAGGTCAGAAAGGTCTTGAAGGCAGCAGGAGAAAGGAAAAAAGGGAGAGGTCTATTTTTGGCAGGCTCACTGCTGCTGGAAAATGGGAAAGCTTAGGGCCTAGGCAGTGAAATCTGGGTCTAACTTTCTGATGCTGAGAATGTGAGCTGTGTGAACTGTTTTGTTGGGTAAAAGCCAGAAGTACTATCATGGAAGGCATAAAGAAGGCTGGTATTACCTTCTGGATTTTACCTGTCGCTGCCTTGGATGTATGCTGCCGTAATAATTCGTACCAGAAGCTAGCACCTGATCTGGATTTAAAAGAAAGAAAACAAGTGCAACGCCGACGGCTGCAAAGTCCCCTCGCAGCATCGCCGAGCTACTCCAAAATCGGAATGTGTCGGCTGTACACATACATAAAAACGCATCAAAACAGCACGTAACTACATAAAAACAGCATGTAACTGAATAGTTTTTTATATATAGCCTTGGGGTTCGGACCCGTGATTTTGAGCGCGCGCGATTATGCGCACACGCGCGCACAGAAAAATTCATGACAACTGTGTTATAGACCATTCATCAAGAAATGTTGTGAAAAAAACTGCATTAAAATACATGCAAAACTTCGCGAGATATTAGCGATTATGTGTTTCGGGGTTTGAACCCCGTAACTGGCGCCCGTAACCGGCGCGACCTTGACCTTAATGCAAAACTAAATACATCAGTGGATAGCTTGCATCTTGGCAAACTAGTATACCAAATTTGATGATGATAGACTGAATAGTTTTTGAGAAACACGGACGAACGGACACCGGACGGACGGACCAGACAAAAACAATAGCTCCCCGAACCTTCGAACTTCGGTTCGGGGACTAAAAACGACCACAATTCCATTGACTTTGTCCTCTCAGGGAAACGAAGACAGCAGACCACATCAAATAATGTACACCAAGAAGTCATGTCAATCTATCCCTAACTATGCATGCATTGTTTTCAAAACTCGGTATCGCTGGAAATACGTTTAAAGTGCTTGTCATTTAGTTTAACTGTCATGGTGGTCATCATCGTAATACTAAACAAAACACCAACAAACAAACAAAACATCATTCTGTTAGAAACACTTGCAAAAATAGAAATCCAAGCAGATGAACAAAAATTTACAAATAATAGCCTCCGAGGTGGAATTAACCACAAGAACCCGTTTTCTGAAATTATTCCCGTTTGTCTTTAACAACAGTTACAATAAGGCCGTGTACACACATAAGCGGATATTCCGTGCGGAAACCCGTGCGCAATCCATAAATAAGTGAAACAAAGAAGGGAAGAGATTTGCGCACGTGTCCGAATTTCCCCTATGTGCGTAAACTTTTATCCTTCTTTCTTCCACTTATTTAGGGTTTTCCGTACGGAACTTACGCGTCTAATGTGAACCCGGCCTTACCCTTTCATTGCTAATGGAAAAGAGACATGACCCATATCCTTCTATGCGCCATATAATACCCTGACCTTGTGCAAAGGAAGAGCTAGGAAACTCGCACGCTGATCACAAGCTCCTCGGGAAGCAAACATGGCAGGAGGGTCAGATGAGAGCAGACAGTCTGGTCGAGCAGAAGATGGCAACTTTCATTCACTCACAATGTGAAGTCCTGAGGCACATCGCAGGAAAACTTGCATGTTTCCATGGCTGAAGTATTCATTTGCGGTGGTTCGGATAAAGAAACTGTCTCCTGTGTGATTACTATAGAGCATTGGTTTATTTCTTTATTTTTAATTTACCCGGTACCCGTATATTTGCCCCCCCCCCCCCCCCCCCCCCCTTCCTTGATCTTTGGCGGTCGTGGATGTTAAAGGCACAAATACTGGTTAAATATTATCGGCTAGACGTGTGCTCCTAGTGAGAATGGAAGAAAAGAAGCTTCCACGTGTTTATCAAGTGCATTAGGCCGAGTTCACGCTATACACGTAAGTTCCGTACGGAACACCCTAAATAAGTGGAAGAAAGAAGGATAAAAGCTGACGCATAATGGAGAAATTCGGACACGTGCGCAAATCTTTTCCCTTCTTTGTTTCACTTATTTATGGATTGCGCACGGGTTTCCGCATGGAATATCCGCTTATATGTGTACACGGCCTACTGCAGAACCATAGCAGTGCATTACATAGTGAGATTAACGTCATGTTACCTGGATGCTATTAGTGACAGGTAGGATGAAGACAAAAGTCTAGACCGCTATAGGCTACCGTGACTTGAAACTACGGGGGGTCGATTTTGGTATGATCCACATAGGGGGACTCTGGGCAGGTGTCGGTGGCAGGTCTTCTCTGACGAGTGGCCTGGGGTAGCACCGGAGAGAGATTGTCCTGGAAAACTGCTCCTTCCACCTTTCTCTCCTCGTGGGGTCTCGTCCAGGATGTCGACCTGAGAAAAACGATCCAAAGGGAAGCTTTGTTTAAAAGCAACAGAATAATCAACGCGTTAACTCGTGAAAGCCAGTGTGAGTGTGTGTGGTCACCATGGTGGTGGTGGTGTGTGTGTGTGTGGGGGGGGGGGGGGGGGTACGGGGAAGATATTGATTCTTAAAGTACACAAAATTGCGTTATTCTGTTGCTGCTACTACTACTACTACTACTACTACTACTCCTACTACTAGGATATGAAATCCAAATCCAACCAACTCCTACTACTACGACTACTAGGATATGAAATCCAACCTACTACTACTACTACTACTACTACTACTACTACTACTACTACTACTACTAGGATATGAAATCCAAATCCAACCTACTACTACTACTACTACTTCTACAAGGATATGAAATGCAAATCCAGCCTACTACTACTACTACTACTGCAACTACTACTACTACTACTACTACTACGATATGAAATCCAAATCCAACCTACTACTTCTACTACTACCTCTACTACAGTACTCCCCGTTTATAGTAAACTCGGTTATAAGAAATTTCTGTTACAGTAAAGGCAAGCACTGGTTCCCGGCCAAAGGTCTACTGTTTTATTACTAAATAGACCTCGGATAGTAGCAACTCGGTTATAATATAAAAAAAAACTGCAATAGTAAAGTTACTTTAGGTTCCCCACAGGACTGGCTCCTGGGTTACAATAAAAAAAATTGTCCTCTTCGTGACCTTTGTAAATACGTCACCAATGTATGCGGCACAGTCTGGGTTATAATTAATATTTTTTAAAAACTCCTATAGTAAAGTCATTTGTGGTTCGTCCTCATTACAATTTAAAAAAATTGTCCTCTTCCTGACCTTTGTAAATACGTCATCAATGTATACGTCACAGTCTCACTACTCCCTCTACCCACCTTCATCAACGAAATTGAAAGGCACTCAAAAACATGTTTCTTTCCCCTCATTACTTAATGGAAAAAAATTAATTGGAAAAAAATATATATACAGCCGAATCCGCTTATAAGAAACTCCCTTATAAGAAAACTCGCTTACAATGAAGCAAAAACAAATTCCCTGCCGAACTTCTTCTTTCTTATCTATGATCAAAACTGGGATATAAGAAACTCGCGTATAAGAAAACTTGGTTATAAGCAAGCAATTTTTTTCTCCCATCCGCAATGGAAACTTGGATATAAGAAAATTATGTCATACAAGCGAGTTGGTTTGCTTCTTTTTTTCCTCCTTTGTTTTGCATTTTTCTGTTTTTTTCCTTTTTTTTCATGCACCAATTTATGTAAAAGCATTTTTTTCTTCGTTTTATGTTTCTGTTTGTCTTTTATTTTATTTTTTTGTCTTTTTCTCTTTTATTTTTTCCTTTTTCCCCCCATTCAACTCGGTTATAAGAAAAAAAAATCAAAATGTTTTCTTTTATCTGAGTTTCGGATATAAGAAAACACGGATATAAGAAAACAATTTTTTTATCTCGCTTCGATTTTCTTATAACTGGGTTTTGCTGTAGCATCATGAAAATGCAATATTTTATTGCAGGCATGATAATCTATTATCAGGCATAATGTCTGTAGGCATAATGTCCAGTAGGCAAAATGTCCGGTGAGCATGGTGACCATAGGCATAATGTCCGTAGGCAAAGTGTCTGTAGGCGAAATGTTCGCAGGCGAAATGTCCGCAGGCAAACTGTTCGGTCACGGTGCGTGTGTGTGTGTGTGTGTGTGTGTGTGTGTGTGTGTGTGTGTGTGTGTGTGTGTGTGTGTGCGTGTGTGCATGCACGTGCGTGTGCATGCATGAATAGATTCAAAGGCGATTCTGGAAGTTAGGGGTTGTACACTATATGCTTTTACAGCTAGTTTTGTTTTTTGCACAGGGAAATAGAGCATGTATAAACCCAATCACCTTTTTGGACCTCAAACCATATGAGGAAGGGGTAGGATGGGTTTATATTTAGTATTTTACGTTAGCTTTGACTTTGACATCATCGGATAAGATAAAAAATATCATCAAAACTTTACTATATCCGAACATCGTTTATAAGAAAAACCTGTTATAGTAAAGGAAAAGCCTTGCTCCCCTGCACTTTACTATAAGCGGGGTGTACTGTACTACGATATGAAATCCAAATCCAACCTACTACTTCTACTACTACTACTACTACTTCTACTACTTCGACTACTACTACTACTAAAATAATAATTATAAAATCCAAATCCAACCTGGCAGGAGGCCACGTGCTAAGGCCGCTGGGCAGGGTGCTCCTGGACCCCCATAGCTGCTCTTGCTGCTCGTCTCTGTGACGCTCATCCACCGACATCTCCAGCCACCCCAGGTCCTCGCTCTTCCGCCGCTTGCTGAGGTTGAGAGGGGCCAGCTGCTCGTCCGCCGACGACGACATCCCGTGGAAGCTGACCCCACGGACCAAGGGGCTTCTCCTGGGAACCCCACCCGCGGGGAGAGAGTCTGACGGGGAAGATGTCGTGGTGAGGTCACTGGCCGGAGTAGGGCGAAGAGCTGGGTCTTTCTTGGTGGCCGTTGCTGACGGCCTCAGACTGGGGTTTTTCTTGGGGATGACCCCCGCCGGAGATGTTCCCCTCAAGGCCGGGTCCTTTTTGGGCAGGGTTAAGGGAGACCTGGACATGTCCTTCTGTGGGGGGAGTGTCGAAAATGAAGAAGGTGACGAGGGTTCCTTGTCCTGGGTTAAGATCTGCAGACGAAGGAAAGGGTTTTTCTTGGGGAGGACCGGAGGAGAGCGCAAAATAGGCGGGGATTTCGTGATGATGCTTCCTCCAGCTTGCTCCTCTAGATTCTGGGGCTGTTGGACACTGCTCCGTTTTTCAGGAGTGGACAACTTCTGAGGAGGCGATGGCTCGGTGGTCTTTACTCTATCCGATAATGGTAAAACAACGTTGGTGGATTGGCCACCCTCGTCATCAACTTCCCTGAGTGTGGATCGTGAAACACCGGGGGTGGAATGATGAGGGGAATTGACGTGTTGTGAATGCGCGCCTGGCCACAACAGCGAGTCGGATACTGGACGCACTGCGGACAGAGGGTGAGGGGCCGAAGACGGGTGATGAAAAGTAGGGGTGGTGGGGAGGGAGGCGGCGTGGTGGTGGGGCGGGAAAGGAGACAGGGGAGAGAGAGAAGAGTGTCTGTGCTGGACAGGCCCCACGGCACTGCTGGATGGCCCGGTGGGGGATGGTGGGGCGGACTCCCTGCGCTGCAGACGACGATGGAACCGCTGGATGTCCACCCTCAGAGCCGCCGCTCTGGCGGAGTCAATGGCCAGGGAGTGACCAGTAAACACAGAGCACCGACCATGCACGCTAGGTCTTTGCTGCTGCTGCTGCTGATAATGCTGATGATGCTGAGACGGATGAGAAGGGTGATGATGCTGACGGTGATGATGATGATGATGATGACCTGAAGATGTGGAATGCTTCATGACTGGGTTAGATGAGGCATCAGCAGACATTGGCATAGCAGACAATTTGCTCTGTGATTGTGCTACCTCCACATTGGAGGCTGCCTGAACCTCTGCGGCTTGAAGGAAAGGAGGCATTGCTCCAGGATACAGCAGGGGTGACTCAGACTGTACAGGCCCAGGCTCAGGTTTAGAAACCGCCTTTTTCAAAGGCTGGTCTCGACCAGACACTACCTCAGTCAAACCCTGCTGAGACACAGTCCACGATTCCTCCTTGGACACTGGCTTGATCTCAGCCAGCAATTCTGCACCTTGAGCACGATACGGCAATTCTTGTGGAAGAACCAGAGACGACTCCACGGGACCCTGGCTTTCCACAGAAGAGGGCAAACCAACATCACCAGCTGCAGATCGGATTATTGGTCTGGGCCGGGCCGGGAGCGGACCCTGGCTTTTTACAGAAGAAGGGGGCACAGCAGGATCATCAGCCGCGGGTCGAACTACGGGCCAGGACCAGTCCAGGAGCTGCGCCAGGCGCTGGGAGAAGGCAATGATGCGGGCGGTGCGGCTGAGGGCCTGGCTGTTCTGGCAGCGGCGGAGGTGGCCTTTGAGTACTCGCACCAGGCTCTCTCTCTCCCTGGTCAGCGTGTGCCGGTCTCCCTCCAGGGAGTCGTTGGTGTTCTCCAGGCGGTTGATCTCCTGTGAATGAATCGGTATGGTATATTATTGTATTTTCCTCTTCTTTTTTGTGTTGGTTTGTAATCTGCGGCAGGAATGTTATTGATTTCGTGTGTGTGTGTGTGTGAAAGGTTTGGATCTGGAGGTTGTGCGTGCAAGGAGTTTCATGCCGAAGTTTAAACTGGTCTATATCATGTTTCCGACAGAGTTTTCTCCTTCTTTGTAAATGCTGAAATTATGAACAGGTTTACATGGAATTTTGTGGAAATTCGTAATCTATTACGTGTTCAGGTAGGCCTACATAAGGTCCTCCAGACCATAATATGGATGTGCGTGCGTGCTTCTGCTAGTTTGACCCTCATGTTTCACAAAATGAGAAACTAGCCTTTACACAACTTTGAAACGGAGAGCACTCTCATAATAACTAAATACATTATTTCCTTGTTTCTAAACGAGTTACTGGTTGTCTCAGAGGTTTGACTGGACAAGGCGAATGAAGCCCTCACCTGCAGCAGAATGCCTTTACGTCGCTGGCATTTGTCTCGGGAACGTTTGGCGGCCTGGCGGTTCAATTCCCGCCTCCGGGCTCTCTTCTCCAGCTCCTCGCTGCTCAGCTGAGGCTGGCACACACAGAGTCATTTTACCATTACACTGGACCGGACTGGAACCAATTTATTGTCAGATTAACTATAAAAGCTGTACTGACATTGGGGACCCCCCCCCAAAAAAAAAAAAAAAAAAAAAAAATAACCCATGAAATTCAATAGATACAGAAATTATACAAAAATTGAAATTTATTTTAAAAATTAAAAACACACACTCTCTCTCTCTCTCTCTTTCTGTACTCACACGCGCGGCGCACAAACATCACACAGACAAACGCGCGCACACATACACACACGTACACAATCACGCGCGCGTGTTTGAAAACACACAAACAATCAAACACAGATGGAATACTTAGACCTCACACGCAGGCGCGGGCATGCGCGCTCACACACGCACACACTCTCTCAAACATTAGCGGGTTCTTTGGTGCCGTTTCTTTGCTTTTGGTTTCTTGTTGGCGACAGTGTCCTTGTGTCTTGAAGATCTCTTTTTTGCGTTTTCCTATTTCTTTTTTACTTCTCTTGTTTTGACGGGTTTCTCTCTCTGTATGTGTGTGTGTATGTGTCTGTGTGGTGCGTACGCGTGTGTGCGCGCGCGCGTGTGTGTGTGTGCTATGTGTTTCTGTGTGAAAGGGATGGTGGTGGAGGGGTGTACGAATACGCGTGAGCGTGCATACATGTCCATGTGTAAGTTTGCATGCGTGTGTGCATCGCTATGCGTGATATTACATCCACGTACCTGTATTCATGTGTGTGTGTGTGTGTGGATGTCTACATGCGTGCGTGTGCGTGAGCATACGTACGCCTGTGTCTGGCCTGTCTGTCTGTGCCTGTAATTCAGACCTGTTTACCCCCTACACAAGTCTCGAGTAGTCTGGACAGCTGAAATGAGTAGTTGTGGTGCAAAATGTGTAGCTTTATTCATAAACCATCAAACAATGTTCACTGAAAATGAGTAATTAGAGCATTTTGTTTTTCAATTTTGAAGAGTAGTAGAGGTCCAAATTGAGTAGAATACTACTCGAAAAGAGTGGAGTAAACAGGTCTGCACTGCACGTTTGTGTGTCTGTCTCTTCTTGACCTTCCCTTCTCCCCACCACACTTTACACGTTTTATCTTTGTAATAGTTTTTTTAATCCTTCAAGAAAATAATCAAATCCGTGTTTTCAGCTCTTTGCAGAAGATAAATCAAAACCGAGCAACAAAGATGAAACAAAAACAATCATTCCCCCCAACAATTTAAAACAGCAATAAAATCGCAAACAAAATGGAAGATGATTTAAAGAACAAAAAACATAAAATTATGATGTTCTCGAAGTAAGTCACAATTTAATATTTTAACAGAAAAGGTGAAAAGAAATAATTCCACTGACATTTCTCAGTGTATTAATAATTTGAATAGAATCTGACAAAGCTAAATGATTTGGCTTTTCTTACTTCCTATAATGAGAAATAAAACAAAGAACATCTGTCTTATGAATTAAAGGGCATCATAGTTGCTTTAGTCAGTTGGAGGGGGGGGGGAGACAGACAGAGACAGAGACACAGAGAGAGAGAGAGAGAGAGAGAGAGAGAGAGAGAGAGAGAGAGAGAGAGAGAGAGAGAGAGAGAGAGAGAGTCAGACAGAGACAGACAGATGGAGGGAGAGAGAGAGAGAGGGAGAGAGAGAGTCAGACAAACAGAGACAGACAGATGGAGGGAGAGAGAGAGAGAGAGAGAGGGAGAGAGAGAGAGAGAGAGGAGAGAGAGAGAGAAAGTCAGACAGACAGAGACAGAGACAGAGAGAGAGAGGAGAGAGAGAGAGAGAGAGAGAGAGAGAGAGAGAGAGAGAGAGAGAGAGAGAAAGAGAGAGAGAGACAGAGAGACAGATGGAGGGAGAGAGAGAGAGAGAGAGAGAGAGAGAGAGAGAGAGAGAGAGAGAGAGAGAGAGAGAGACAGTCAGACAAAGACAGACAGATGGAGAGAGAGAGAGAGAGAGAGAGAGAGAGAGAGAGAGAGAGAGAGAGAGAGAGAGAGAGAGAGAGAGAGAGAGAGAGAGAGACAGAGAGAGACAGAGAGAGAGAGAGAGAGAGAGAGAGAGAGAGAGAGAGAGAGAGAGAGAGAGAGAGAGAGAGAAAGAGAGAGAGAGAGGGGGGGGGGAGACGGACAGAAACAGACAGACAGAGACAGCGACAGACATACACATACAGAGAGAGAGAGAGAGAGAGAGAGAGAGAGAGAGAGAGAGAGAGAGAGAGAAACAGAGAGAGAGGAGAGAGGGGGGGGGGGAGACGGACAGAAACAGAAGGACAGAGACAGCGACAGACATACAGAGAGAGAGAGATGAACATGAAAGCATCCTTTGCTTTACATTAACAAAACGGCATCCATAGCATCAGAAGCAACGTATCAAACTAATATGCATCGTTAAAGATACACTGACGCATCACGATTAATCCCTTGGTTTTTTTGTGGGTAGCTGTGACCCAGGTCTGACTCCCATACAAATGCCCCCAAATTGAAAACGAAACATCATTTTAAAGAGCGGCCTCAATATTATTGCAAGTTGGGGGCATTTGTATGGGAGTCAGATCTGGTCAAAACAAGATTTCCTACCAGCTATAAGAGGGAAAACACGTGAAACCCGTGATTTTGACACATGATCTGGTGGGTCTTTAATGGTTTCAGCTGTATTGGCGGAAAACTGTACCCATAATGCCTAGACTTCAACGTTGTAACTTCTCAACCTGTACATTTATCATAATTATTCTCCCACGAGAACAAATAGGCCTACATTTTAGTTACCTGACTCATTTTCCTGTGTTTTTGTGCTTCCTTGCCATTGGTTGTTTTGCTTAAACAGTAACACACACAAAAATTAAGGAAAAAATAAGCAGAAATAAAGTATGCAAGTAGACAGTAGGTAAAATTAAAAAACTAAGGTATTTATTTTTTTTTAAACACAAGAAAATCGTTCCATTAAAACAATCTATCTCTCTCTCTCTCTCTCTCTCCAACACGCGCACTCGTTTGCACGCTCGCATAGAATGTCGGTCAGTTCCACAAAGTAAGTTATCAAGTTCAACGGGACCATTCGTCGAGTCCTCAGCACCATATTGAAGTCAACTCAACTGTGCATTCAGGATTGATTGGCCTTGTGGTGCCATGATGAACGGTGCTAACAAGTTAACAGACATGCTGAAATGTTGCAAATGATGTAACGGTCAAAACATTAAAACGTAGAAAGAAAAAAGAACTACAGAGAACGAAAATCAACCCCATTTCAACAATTCTTATAAACTTAAACTACGATACATTTTTACCCGTTTTATATTCAACTGGAGTGTTCACACACAAGTTATAAACAAAGCCGTGATTCCATAAAATATACCAAAAAAGTGTAAGTTTGCGCTTTAGAGTATCAGGATGTTGAACGAAAACAACAAAAGGTATGCGACGAAGTACATTTGAAATAATCAGCAATTAATCAATGAAACTGTTAACAAAAAAAAGGCATTAATGTTTGTTTGTTTTTTGGTTGTTGTGTTTTGCTGTCCCATCTTCTGGGTCGTACAGTGGCGTTGCTCCCACGCCGCTCATTCCGAATCCCAATTCGCAGCTACACCCCGGCTTGTTCAGGTCGCAGAAACCGAGACCAGCAGTCCAAGGGGAGCGAATCTATATTAGGCCGTCAGGAGGCATCCAACCAAGGAGATACTGCACTGCTGCTGAGTCAACCTCGGTGGAGTTCGGCGGAGCCTGTTCAGGACACAACCTAAGCCCCCTACTGACGACACTATTCTCAGTCGCTCCCCAGAACACACTGATCCCCATGACTTTGACCCGAACGCACCAAGGCATAGACTGGATTGGAAACCGAAACTGAGGTCACCATGAGAGCAGGGCATGCAAAGCCACAGAATTTGAGACATTTGTTTCTTTTTAATGATTGATGAAAATGAGGCGGATGACAACGATGATGATGATGATGATGATGATGCTATGAAGTTCCGTATCTGTCTGAGACTGCATGGCAGGGCTGTATTCTACGCTTCCTTTCATAATGATATCCCGGCTTTAACCAGGCCCGAGAACTACAGACACCTGCAGTGTTGGTCTTGCAATTAGAGCAACTCTCAGAATCGCATCCGTTAATTAAGCGGGTGAAGCTCGACTGTGTGGTTTCAGTCTTCCCATTGAGCCCATAGCCACTCACTCTGGGTAGGAGTCCGTCTCTGATGCCGGCGGAGTGATTGGATTCGAACCCAAGACCTCCCAGCCAGTAGTCCGCGACGCTAACCACTACACCACGGCGGCTGGTGGCATTAATATTTGTTTACTTTGAAAAAAGTATTTTCATAAAAAACATTCAGCAGCCGTTGAAGGAATGCTGAAATTATTGTGAAAGATATATAGGTAAAAAAAACAAGGTGAAGGGAAAAGTACCTGAGAGGGGGGGGCAACCGACGTTTCGTGTCATAAACACTTCGACTGGGAATGCAGGAAAAAGTTGACTGGAAGGCTTTTTTATATTTGAAGTCAGTGAGCACAGTTCAAGACTTGAAAGGGCAGTGGTTGAAGAAGTGGGCAGCACTGGGATGGAAAAGTGATTACAGTTCACAGCGGGGAAGTGTGGGGAGTAGTGGGATGGAAAAGATGTAACGAAAAAAGGGGGGTAATCAAAACGACTGCAAAACAATCTACATTTCTCGACCCAGACACAAACAGTTATTTAAATGATGACGAGTACAAAACAATAGTTTCAAAACAAAGATACAACTCCATGAAAAACATTAAAAAAAATCAAACTGGCCAAGTGCAAACCTCTGCCAAGGAAAACAACCCAGTTTTCACTAAAAAATTTTAAAAGGCTTCTTAGGTTATAGGCCTACATCTTTTAAACTTAACATTGTGATCCCCCCCCCCCCCCCCCCCCCCCCCCCCCCCCACATGCGCCTATCAGCAAAAACTTAATATACAAACAAAATCTTTTTCATAAATCATGATTTCACAGCAAAATGTTTCCTTTTCACACACACACACAAAACCGGTTCATCGCTATACTGTAACATACACAGAGCAAAGAATGGAGCGGTGTTCAGTAGCTATATATATATACCAAAAATAGATGCTCTTGAAACCTACTGGCTAAATACTGTACACATACAAAGGAATGAATGGAGCCAGTCATATGATATGCTGAGGAGAATGTGACAATCTGATAAGTATGTGTGAGGGGGGTGGGGGGGGTGGGGGAGGGGGGGGGGGGCAGAACAAATAATGAAGCACCTTTTTGTTTTCCGTTGATTTTGTTTTCCTAAAATATTTTAACATCATTTGGACCATCAGCAGTTTGGAGAATTACAAATAGCAAATTTCACACACACACACACACAGAATTCCTGAATAATTTGTGCACATCGATTTAGATCCCTTAGGGCCTATATAAAAAATTTTTTAGGGAGGACAACTTTCTTATTCAAGAAAGATAATTCTTCCTTCCTGGACAGTTCGCATTCAATGACTTCACTCCCTTTGCCTAGATAGACCAATCGAAGCCCAAATGAAGCATTTCATGTCAACGATTTAGCACTGGTTGCTAGAGGGTATGGGGCGCCAGGTTAATGATACACATTATAGAATGAATTCTATGTTTCATAGAATGAATTCTATGTGTCCGAGAACAGATTTTATGTCATTATAGAACGAATTATGTCATAGAATTACATTTTTGTGCATAATAGACAGAATGAATAGATAGAATACATTATCAGACAGACTGTCATAACATTTAATTCATAGAATGAAATACAATCCATTCTATGTCATAGAAAGAATTGCAAGTCATTCTATGATAGAATGTTTATTCTATGATGTAATGTTCATTCTATTATTTAAATCTCTATTCGATCGTCTGTGATGCATTCAAGTCCAAGACAGATTCCTTTCCTTGTAAGGACCGATTCCTCTCTCCTCTGAAGAGGGAACCTTTCTCGGGGGGGGGGGGGCTATCTAATGCAACGGTCACTTTGTTTACAGGCATGGTACAGTGGAACCTCCCTTATAAGACCTCCCATTATAAGACTCCCTCCCACATAAGACCTACTTCTCTGAAACATTGCCCTTCTTTGTAAGTATTACAATTACCTCCCTTATAAGACCCCTCCCTGTTAAGACCTCATTTTGGATGATTTTTGAAGGTCTTATACGGGAGGTTCCACTGTACTGGAAGAGGAAGCATTTCGCTCTCAAAACATTTTTAGTGGTTCAGCAGATGTTATCTGTGGTGTGGTCTATGGGTGAACAGCCCTGTATGGCGTTCAGGGGGCAATTCCACTTGTAGATAAATACATAAAGCTGTTAAAAATTAGGGAAAAGGACATCCCCTCGAGCTTATACACCCCCCCCTTCCCCTCTGAAATTTGTTTTTTTACACACTTTTCTCTGAATTCAGAATTCGCTGAAAAGTGCCATGCCTATCATAGTCAGCTTATTCACCCCTTTGCAGATTGCGGATAAAATGTATAGTCACAGAGGCGTCTCTGCGAAATTCGGGTTGCTCCCACCTGGAGAGCGTGTTGCAGCCAGAGGCGCGCCACCCAATTTTTAAAAACAATTTGCGTGCGATTTTTGTGTGACTGATGAGGAAGGCGGTGGGGGGGCAAATTTTGACCGAATGACAACTTTTTTGTTGCCACTGGATTTAACGTGTGCTAAGTGCATGGACACACGGGATCTCGGTTTATCGTCTCACCCGAAAGACTCCACGTTTAGACCGTAAGGCCTAGTGCAAAGTGAAAAAAAAAATTCCGTCACCAGGTTCGAACTTGGGTTTACGCGACACAAAGCGAATGCATTACCACTGTGAAACTCTACACTCTCTTTGCGTGGTTATGCTTAG
>CM065688.1:49017847-49042847 GCA_017654935.2 Phymorhynchus buccinoides
CTCAAAGCAACAAAGAGACATAATGTTCTTCTTTCCAGTCGCTTCTGTCAATAGTACAACAGGGGATGACGATTCATTTACAATTTTGGAGACTTGCTAGTCTTAAGATCGATTTTGCTTCTTCTTCTGAGAATTTATGCGAAAAGATTAGCAAAAGGATTGTCTGCTGTGAACAATAATGTCACATAGGCATGAAGAGTAAATGTAAGATGTCTTTCTCAGACTAAGATTTCCATACCACAAAAGACATGGGAGGGGGGCACATCTGCCGGAGGACCGTTCTGACACGTACTATAAGACAAGGTGGGCAATAATGCCTCTTTTGTCATCACAACACCGTTAAGGCGTCAGCGAGTAGGCTCACACATTGTGATAATAACAATAAGACGAAAACCAAGCGCGTCTAGCATACTTTGTGTATAGTCTGCCTTGCGAAAAACGTCGACAAATGAAGGGAACAATACCATTCTGTCAACGTATTCAAAGCCTTCAAACACACACACACACACAGCCCACACATACACCACCCCCACACTTCACCCCCATCCACCTCCCGGTGGGGATACCGGGAGTCTTTTATACAAATAGTTCCTCCACCTTCTGGACATTCTGTACTTCCGCTAATCTGTCACTCCCTTTGCCTCTGCCTTTTCCCTTTGCTTCCTGTCATCTACTATCTGTCTGCCTTACTGGTCCATTCTCCTTAGTATTTCTAAAGTCTTAGTTTGGCGCATAACCTGCGCTCATATGACAGGACACACTGTCTGAGCGATCGTAGAAGAAGAAGAAGAAGAAGAAGAAGAAGTAGAAGAAGAAGAAGAAGACCACCAAACACAACCAACACAACCTACCTCCTCTTTGGGCGGTGAGCTGAATTCCACATTGAGCTCGTCCTTGCCCTCGGCCTTGCGGCGGGACTGGATGATGAGGCGCAGGTCCTGCTTGATGATGGTGCTGGGCGTGGACCCCCCGCTCTGGTCCAGGGAGGCCAGGGTGGCCGCCGCCAGCTTCTCCTCCTCCCCGACCAGGTTGTGGTGCTCCAGGAGTCGGGCCCCGGGAACTTCAGGTTGATGATGCTGAGGAAAATGCTGAAAACCAGCTGAGTCTACCACGCCGCCAGAGTCACCAAGATGGGCCCCAGAACCCTCCCATTGATGCTGCTGATGCACATGCTGATGCTGAGGATTCTGAGAATGATGCTGAAAAGTAGTGAGGTCCAAAACGCCGCCAGAGTCACCAGGAAGCGCCCCAGAATCCTCTGACTGCTGCTGCTGCTGATGCTGATGATGGTGGTGATGATGGGTACGAGTAGAGTCATCAGAAGAATCTGAACAAAAAGCTGCTCCGAAGGACGTGGCTGCTGAAGACTGATCGTGTCTCTGTGATGGTCCATAGTCTTGAGGATCGCTCCTGCTCTTGGAGAGTTCGTGAGAAGTCCCACGCACCGAACTTTTGTGTGATGATGCTTTCAGCGAACGACCCGAACGACCTTTCTTGCGCAGTGATGGTGGCGGAACAGGTGCTCGGTTGGAAGACGAGGGAGGAAGTCCTCCGCCGATCGTAAGTCTGCTGCTGAACTGTGCAGAACTACTAGCCAGAGCACTCGAAGAAGGAGACGTCACAGGCTCGTCCTTGGTGGACAAAAATGGTTCACTTTTCACCGTACTTCTGGTCAGGTCAGGAGAAGGGGATTGGGAGGACCTAGCAGCAGGAGGAGGACCTGCCGTTGCTGAGGGGATGCTGCTGAACCTCACGGGACAAGGAACACCTTGAGACTGAAGCCGAAGCGAGTTCCACGGAGAGTCCACGATGACTGAAGTTTGCAATGAACGTAGTCCACTTTCTCCAAAACCGGTCTGGAAGTTGTGGCTGCTCGCTGGGAGCTGTGACGGTTTCTCACCCAGCTCCTCCTCCTCCTCCTCCTCCTCTGGCTCTTCCCTGTCCCCGCCTTGCAAATCCACTGTGAGAGGGGGTGGTGATGGTGACAGTGGTGGAAGTGGGGGTAGGGGTGGGGGTGGGGATGAGTTGGATGAGCCCGAGCTGGAAGAACCGGAGCTGGGGCCAGAGCGGGTGCCTCTGTTGGTGCCCATGGCTGAGAGGAGGTGATGGTGAAATAACTGATGGTTGCGAAAATGGTGATGATGATGGTGATGGTGATGGCCGGGGTGGTTGGTGATGATCTGCATACGGCCCTTCGGGTCAGCCGCCCTGAAAAAAAATACAGCCATATAAACAATATGACACTAATAATATTTTTTAAATGCCGATGAAAATGACGTGCTGAAACGCTTATAACTTAAAGGTGGACCCTGACGGATTAACTTTTGCAAGAAACACGTCGAGATCACCAGAAAGACAGCCTTTTCAAGGATCAGAACACTCACTTTGCTCTGGTTTCCTAGAAATCAAACCGTCAAAACAGCGATTCCTGCTTGGCGGAGAGAGAAGCCATTTTGGATGGGGTGGGTGGAGGACACTCATTGTGGTTGAAGTTTTTTGTTTTTGCTTTGTAGTGCAGTAAAAGAAAATTGGAGCTATTTCCTTTGTTGTGAGCGAAACTCCTTTAGATAAACTGTATAAAAAAAAATTTTATAAAAAAATAAAAAGGCTTGCATTGCGAAAATTTCGTGCAAACGATTAGGTCTGAACTCAAGCGGCCATTAGAAAAGAGACGGCACACGCCTTCTCTTTCAGTGAAAGAATTTGACTTCCAGCACCTCCGCCAAGGAGGAATCGACGATTTGATTTCTAGGAAACCAGAGCAAAGTGAGTGTTGCGATCTATGTAAAGGGTGTTTTCCTGGTGATCTCGGCGTGTTTCTTATAAAACCTCATCCGTCAGGGTGCCCCTTTAAATCACACAGACTAAACGCCACCAACTCAGCATCAATCATAGATACATAATTATGTCTACTATGAGTGGCAAAGTAAAGCACCAAGTGAGTATTTTTCTTTTTTCATATTGGAGGCATAACCTAGCAACATTTAGGCACTCACATGGCTATCACGCCACGGGAGTTCTTCACAAGTCCATTCATGAAGGAGCTGGTAGATAGTGTACTGCCAAGGACGCATACAGCCGTGGAATGGATAACAAAGAATATCCAACAGGATACAGCTACAGCGAAGGATATTATACAAAGAGTGGAGGTGGGAAGGGCAAAAACGAGATGGCAGTTTCTCGGAAACGCGACGTTACGATGAAATCAATTTACACTTTTTGTTGGCCATTTTGTTTTCGGTTTGCCGAATTGTTGAGGGATGGGTGAGGTCAACAGGGGTGGGTGGAAAAAAATGGAGAGAGAGAGAGAGAGAGAGAGAGAGGGGGGGGAGAGAGAGAGAGAGAGAGAGAGAGAGAGAGAGAGAGAGAGAGAGAGAGAGATCAACAAAATATGTCACAGTGATGATTAGAACACTGGTAGTCCATCCACGTTTTTAGGCTGGTTTCCTTATGCTGATTGAGGCTTTAAGTTGCATCCGAGCGTGTGCGCATATGCCTGCGTGCGTGTGTGTGTGCGTGTGCGTGTGCGTGTGCGTGTGCGCGTACGTGCGTGTGTGTCACCGTGTGTGTGTGTGTGTGTGTGTGTGTGTGTGTGTGTGTGCGTGCGTGCGCGTGTGCGTGTGCGTGTGTGTGTGTGTGTGTGTGTATTTGAGCACATTCTCCCCGTGGGGATGCCGGGGGGTCTTCCGTACAAATAATCCCCCCACCTTCTGGAAGTCCTGTGCATGTAACTTCCTCTAATCTGTCTCTCTCTTTGGCTCTGACTTTTTCCTTGCTTTTTGTGTCATCTACTATCTTTCTGACTTTTTGGCCGTGAAAAAAATAATCACGAAAACGGCTTTGACAGTTTGAGCTCTAAAGAAAATGAGAAGTTTTACGAAAAACCCTTGACTCTTTACTCAACAACTATAAATATGAACGTAACACAGTGTCAGTACAGATAAGACCTGTACAAAACCAAATTAATACTTTTTGGCCTTGAAAAAAATAATCATGAAAACAGCTTTGAGCTCTAAAGAAAATTAAAAGTTTTACGAAAACGGCTTTGAGCTCTAAGAAAATTAGAAGTTTTACGAAAAACCCTTGACTCTTTAATCAACAACTATAAATATCAACGTAACACAGTGTCGGTACAGATAAGACCTGTACAAAACCAAAATTAATACAATACATTGTTTTCACAGTCCTTACCTATTCTATATGTTCGCCATGATGACTGTGTGTGTGTGTGTGTGTGTGTGTGATCCCAAAGATTTGTTGAACCTGGTGGTGTGGTGTGGGTTTTTTAACTAAGAAAGAGAAGGGATGAGATAACGGACAGGCCATTGACACCGTTACGATTCGTGTTGCAACTTGCGACTTGTTTAGTGTCTCAGTGTGGGTTTGTTCCCACGGGCCTCCATTCTACAACCAGACAGCAGGCCTACATCTACCATGGGAAAACTGACTGCTGCTGCTTCATGGTAGTAGGAAATGCACGAAGCGGCTCAAAATAAACAAGGGCGTCGCCGAGCGGCAGACATGTTCGTCACCAGCAATGCCACGCACTTGCGACACCCGTAGCTCTCTCCCTCCCTCTCTCTCTCTCTTGACCTTGATCGGTATGCCATCATCAGAACGGTAATAAGCCAAAGTACCTCCATGCCTCCCTTACCCCTTCGCATGTTCGGTCCCCGTCCTCCTTGTGACCTTTGGGTGATGGACCTACACACCCTTGACTGGTGCAAATCGTTTTCCGGGATGCACACCCTTAATTGGTGGGGTGCACACCCTTAATACCGAGACAGTGGCATTTAACATGTCTGCCGCTCGGCGACATTCTATTTCCGAGGGACAATTTATGTACGACTGTGTTATACTCTTAGTGTCACATCCTGACACAAAATTGGAAGGGATTCTGTCTTCTAGTTCACGAGATACAGCTTGAAGAAGAACCAAGAAATATATAGCGCAAAGAAGGAAATTTCGGTTTTCAAGGTCAAACTTCAAGGTCAAGGTCAGCATGGCGATAATTTATGCTGGGATGTTTTCTACTCTAGGGTATACAGTACCACACACAATCTGAAGCGCTTCTGTCAAGTACAAATGTGGAAAATAAAGCTTAAAACCCAGTTTGTAGACGCCTACCACTTTCAAGGCCTACCGATCTCCCGGACCGTGACCTTGACCTTGATCGGTATGCCACCACCAGAACGGGCATACGCCAAAGTACCTACATGCCAAATTTGAAGACTCTAACATCAACGGTGTGGGAGGTATGGCCCCTTAAAGATTTTCGGTTTTCAAGGTCGTACGCCAAGGTCAAGGTCACAATGCGGATGCCTTCCTCTCATGGTGACACACCAGCACACAACATTTGACGCGATTCGGTCAAGCGGTTCGGGAGATATCCTTGGGACAGACAGAAAAAACAAAAAACAGCCCATCGCAAAGTCCGATCACCTATGGTGACGGACAAAAATACAAACCAGCCCATCGCAAAGTCCGATCACCTATGGTGACGGACAATAAATAAACAAAAAAAATGAAGGGGGTGAGGAGGAGGGGGGGAGGGGGTAAAGCAAGAAGAATGCATACAATGACACGATACGTTCACAAGTTGGATCGACAGTCTCATATTTGCTAGCAATAACTTTTCTTCTTCTTCTTCTGCTGCATTCCAAGGCCATTATAGTCATAACTAGAGTTGATAACCGGTTCAAAAATCCGAACCGGTTTTCCCTCTTCGAACCTGTTTTACCGAACCGGGTTTTCAACCAGTACTTGCATCACTAGTTTCACCTATGCAAACACATATTTATTTGTCAGAATATTCACACACACGCACGCACGTGCACACATACACATACACAATAAAGAAACTTATAAAACACAAACACACTCAACTCAACTCAGTCAAAGCCATACACCACCACAAACTAGAAACAGCTACTCTTGGTTTACAAACACCCAATCTGCGCTGAGAATCAGTGTTGTTTTTCGAAAAGAAGGCGTTATTCTAAGAAAAACTTACTTTCAGTTTGCAGTTTAAAAAACCCGGTTCACAGCAACTCGAACCGGTTTTTCGAACCCCGAAAGTGTAGCACCGGTTTTTCGGTTCAAAAATTGAAAAACAAAAAGGCAGGAGAATGGGCCAATAAGTCAGAAAGGGTAGGTCCCGATTGGCCCTGTCCCATCTCGCCCTTTCTTTGATCTATGCCGCATGCCTCCTCACGTGAGTTCCCTTTGGCGAGGAGTGTCATTTCGCCCCTTTCAAGAGTTCCATTTCGCCATTTTCTCCATATCTCACTCAAGTTCATAACCTCTTGTCCTTGGGTGTATGGGAGGGGATAGGGAGAAACATGTAAGCCCTATGCATATATATATGGAGGGGGGATGGGGGGGGGGGGGGGGTGCGTGTGTGTGTTTGTTTGTGTGCCCACGGTGTGTGTGTGTGTGTGTGTGTGAGTGAGTGTACGCGCGTGCGTGTATCTGTGTTGCAACACAACAACACAGAGAAAGAGAGGGGAGAAGAGAGAGAAAGAGAGCGGTTTTTGCAAAAGACATGAACGGGCGAAATGGCACTCTCGTTTTTCTCCATTACACAAAGGGCCAAGTGGGAAAGGGTCAAGTGGGAAAGGGCCAAGTGGGAAAGGGTCAAGCGGGAAAGGGCCAAGTGGGAAAGGGTCAAGTGGGAAAGGGCCAAGTGGGAAAGGGTCAAGCGGGAAAGGGTCAAGTGGGAAAGGGTCAAGCGGGAAAGGGTCAAGCGGGAAAGGGTCAAGCGGGAAAGGGTCAAGCGGGAAAGGGCCAAGCGGGAAAGGGCCAAGCGGGAAAGGGCCAAGTGGGAAAGGACCAAGTGGGAAAGGGCCAAATGGGAAAGGGCCAAGTGGGACGTCCCCGTCAGAAAGATAGTAGATGATAGAAAGCGAAAAGGCAGAGGTCAAAGAGAGTGACAGATTAGAGGAAGCTACAATGTAATAAGTAATAATAATAAAATAGAATAAATACAAGCAAAGAACTTCCAGAAGGTGGGGGGACTATTTGCACAAAAGACCCCCTCGGTACCCCCCCCCCCCCCCCACCCACCCAGAGGACAGCAACTTATAGTTTATATACGACAGACAGACAGACAGACAGACAGAGAGATGGGTGGCTTGGTACTGACTGTAAAGTCCTCTGTTCCTGGGGAGAGAAAAAAAAAGAAGAAGAAATTAAAAGGCAAACATTGTTTGGTTCGTGACCATTGATTCTTGCACCAAATCAAGCAACATTGCCCGTCTGTCTGTCTGTCTCTCTCTCTGTTTTTCTGTGTCTATCTCTGTGCGTTTTTTTTAGTGAAGGCTACAGAATAAAAATGTGGTGGTATACTGAACACATAGGAGAGTGTGTGCGCGCGTGTGTGCGTGCGCGCCCGCCCGTGAGTTTGTGTGCTAAAAGTGACTATTGTGTGTGTGTGCGTGTGTGTGTCTCTCTGTGTGTCTGATGTATGCCCGTGCGTGTCTGTCTGTGTGTGTCATCAACCATCATACGTTAGTTGCACTATAAATTATTGTCCGTCACCTGCTAAGCCAAGGCCAAGAGTTATTAGACTTTTATCTGGTGTGTGTGTGTGTGTGTGTGTGTGTGTGTGTGTGTGTGTGTGTGTGTGTGTGTGTGTGTGTGTGTGAGTGTGTGTCTGTCTGTGTGTCTGATGTATGCCCGTGCGTTTATGTCTGTATGTGTCATCAACCAACCATCATACATGTGTGTGTGTGTGTGTGTGTGTGTGTGTGTGTGTGTGTGATGTATGTCCATGCATGTGCGTGTGCACGAGTGTGAGAGTGTGTGCGACTGTCTCGTTGCTATTTGTCTATCCATCAAAAATCACAGATAAATAAATATACGGGCTATTAAGTATTATATACATACTGTGGCAAATATCTAATAACAGTAGCTTTGCCTACACTTTAAGTTAATGTATTGTATTGTAGCCGGTAATACACAGGCTGAACAAAACCAGCCGTGTCGTCATTGATCTTGATTGAACACGAACACGCGCGCGTGCAAGCGCGCGCACACACCCCTCGCCACCGCACCCCCACCCCTTCAAGTACCAACCACCACCTCCCACTCCCTCCCCGATGTGCCACCCCACCCCACCCCCTACATTTCTCGGTTAATTGTATTTTTCCGTTTTTGCCTTTCTTACCATACATAAAGCTGTATTTTAGGAACATTTTTAACATTTTTTGAATACTAACCCTATCCCTAACCCTAGCCCTAAGCCTACCCTACCCCCCACCCTATAAGACGGAAACACGCAAGGAACCACAACTGTGACAAATCGCGGTGTACTGCAGTGGGAGGCATGGTTAGGTTTAGGGCTAGGGTTAGGGTTAGTATTCCAAAAAGGTTATTAGCTAAACATGTTCCTAAAACACAGCTTTATGTATGGTAAGAAAGGCAAAAACGGAAAAATACCATTAACCGAGAAATGCAGGGGGGGGGGGGGGCTGGTGGCACATCTTTACCCTCATACCCCCACCAGTTTTTGATTCAGTGGGGAAAAAATGTCGGCCTCGCAAAGCCCAAATTCTCACACTGAACACGAGGCGAGAGCGTGCTCGTCCCAAAGAGGGCTAAAAATTGTCCACATCGCTGTGTGTGTGTGTGTAGTGTGTGTGTGCGTGTGCGTGTGTAAAATGTGTGTTCTTTTGTGCACTAAATGCGCCCGTTGTTGTTTGTTTTGTGTTAATTCGCGTGTGTATATTATATGTGCGTGTGAGTGTGCCGATGCGTGCGTGTTAGTGTATATGTGTGTGCGCGCGCGCGCGCGAGTGTGTGTGTATGTATGTGTGTGTGGTAGCCAACATGTCGCGTGGTGTCGCCTACCAGCAGTACGTCCTGACAAGTCTGACCTACTTAGCGCTTATTTGCTGCGCGTGTATGAACGGAAACGAAACGCTAGGCCTACCGCAAAACCGGTCGTCCCGTTCTCGACACATCGCAAGGGTAGGGATGGGGGGTGATGGAGGGTAGAAGAACTAGGGTAGTGAATATTATGAGAAAGGGGTGGGGTGATGGTTGCACTCTGGTTGGACCTTATGAATGAAAGCTTGAAAAGAAAAAGCTAGGTTACAGAGACGGAGGGGGAAAAGTCTGAATGATAAGACAGAACTTTAGGTAGGCCTAGTGGTTGGCAAGCAGCCAGTCAGTTGTCAGTCCCACAAAAATGCAGGTAGGCCTACTACTGCGGAAATGGCAGCTACTAGGATCATTGACAGCAAGCTATAACACATCACTCACTGTACGAGGCAAATAAATAAAACCAATAAGTATCGGCCTAAGTCTCTCTCTCTCTCTCTCTCTCTCTCTCTCTCTCTCCTCCGGACCTGTCTCTCTCTCTCACTCTCTCTTCTATGCATACGCACTAGCAAAAGGTTAGATTAAATAGCAACGACTAAGCAGTTTAAAAAATGTTATTATAGCTCAGAAACTAACCATGTAAAACACGTTAATAGTAGACCAACGCCAGTCATGTCTAAAATGTTAATGTCCTCCAACGTTCCAGATGTTGTTTTTGGTGGCCACTAGTCTCTTTAATAATAATAATTAATAATGCTTATATGGCGCGTAATCTTGCAAAGCAACTCAATGCGCTTTTCACTCACCATTCGTACAAACATTTATAACAGACTGGTACAACCATACATCTCTATGAAAATGGAACGCATTGCATATACCCTCCCCCCCCCCCGCCACCCCCCCCACCCCCCCCCCCCCCCCCCCCCCCCCCCCCCAGGAAGCCAGTGGAGCTCAGCCAAAAGAGGTGTGCCAAGCACAAGAAAGGGTCGAATTTACATCTTTAAAAAAACCCAAAAAAACAACCATGCTCCGAGCTTCTGATCATCATAATATCAGGGGGCCAGGGCTCCCAGGGACCCCCATTTGGGGGTCTATGAAGCACTAAAATTCTAAAGGACCCTCTACAAGAATGTGCAGGGGGTCCCAGGGATGCACTAGAAAAATTCTTTTTAGCATTCGCAATGCCACTGGGACCCTCTATCCCGCCTCTAGGACCCTCTATGCTGTAAATGAAGGAGTCCCTGGGACCCCTTGTTTTGAGGGACGATTGGGAGCCCTGCGGGGCCCTAGTGAATGACCCGAATTGACCCTTCATTTTGAGCCAATGATGTTAGTTATTACAGATCCACTTACCCTTTTTGTGTGTGCATGTGTATTTTTTGTATGTTTTGTTTTTCTTCTGCATACTGTCATAACTATTCTGCCTGTGCATAATTATTGTGTTGACAGTGTAAGTGGACATGTGGAATGGCTGCTCTGACAGGACGTTATAACTAATCTTCCCGCCGCTGACTGTGTTGACACTCCAGTTTTTATTGTCCGTTTTCATTGTTGAGTGACGTGCTGTCAATGTAACATTACTAACAATAGTGAAATATTATATTGTAATGTCTCCCCCCCCTTCCCGCCGCCCACCTTTAAACGTTTTGTTGTTGCAATTTTGTGCGTTCTTCAGTTGTATGTGCGAGTGAACATTGAACATTGGTTTATTGCCATGAAACCTAAACAAAGGCTTATAAGGCACAGGTCAATACTACAAACAACGCAACATACTATTCATGCTTTTTGTTAAAACAAAAAATTACTAACATATTTTGCCACAAATTGCAGTAGTTCATCTAACATCATCATGCAGGGCTCCCAGGGACCCCCATTTGAGGGTCTATGAAGCACTAACATTCTCAAGGACCCTCTAAAAGAATGTGCAGGGGGTCCTAGGGATGCACTAGAAAAATTCTTTTTAGCATTCGCAATGCCAATGGAACCCTCTATCCCGCCTGTAGGACCCTCTATGCTGTAAATGAAGGAGTCCCTGGGACCCCTTGTTTTGCGACGTGCAGGACGATTGGGCGGGCGGGGCGTGTGCGTGTGCGTGTGTGTGTGTATGTATGTGTGTGTGCCACTGTGTGTGTGTGTGTGTGTCACTGTGCGTGTGTGTCTTGTACAGTGAAACACCGGACACCCTTTTAAAAAAGCACAAATTTTCGACTTTAATGTCTTTTTCAAAAACACAACTTAAAGAAATGGCAGAAAATATTGCATCGTTAACGAATCACACACAGACAGACAGACACACATACACACACACAGACAGACAGACACACACACACACACACAGACAGACACACTCCTACCCCACTCATTTATTAATACACCCCCCCCCCCCCCCCCCCCCACACACACACACACAACAAACAACAAAAAAACACAAAACCACTCATTCTCGTTTATCTAAATATCCAAGACCTCGCACACCCACTCCTCCACCCCAAAGCACACCTGCACATGTGCACACACACACGTACACGCGCACACACACACGCATGCACCCCCCCCCCCCCCACACACACACGCACGCACGCACACACCCACCCACGCACGCACACACGCACACACGCACGCACACACACACACACACACACACACGCACGCACGCACGCACATACACGCACACACACACGCACGCACGCACACACGCACGCACGCACGCACGCACACACACACACACACACACACGCACACGCACTTACAAAGTTAAATCTGCTACGTTGACACACATGCTTACATACCTTTTAAAAAAGCACAAATTTTCAACTATGCAGTTTTCATCTCGGTGCTAAAGACAAGACTGACGATAAACAGAACTTTCAAATAAAACAAATTGTGAATTTTGAGCATAGATCACTCAGACTGTAAAAACAGTTGACGATTAAAACTGTTCACGGGTTGTAGGTTGGGGTTGGGGAAGAAGGGAAGAGGTGTATTCACTGAAAGCAGTGTGAGGGGGGTGGGGGTTATGTTGAAGCCTAGGAGAGTGGGGATGCGCCTTGGGTACATTTCCACTAGACTCTGTGTGTGTGTGTGTGTGTGTGTGTGTGTGTGTGTGTGTGTGTGTGTTTGTGAAGAAATCCTATAAAACGATATGAACGCAACGCTAGAAACGTATCGTGTAAGATATTGCACATTTCAGTTCTTTTTTGTGTACATTTTTAATTTCCATTGCATTTTGTTCAGTCACAGAACTGTCCCCTTCCACATAGTGGAAATGGATTATCGTTTGTTTTAACTATATTTTTATTCACTAACAAAACATATTCTTACAACTCATTCAAACAAATAATAATGGCAACAACAAGATTAAAGCTTATAGTAAAACCTTATAGTATACTCTGCCTACATTTATAATATTAGGCCTTCGATATTCATACATTATGGCAGCTCAAAAACGTCCTCTCGGTCTGGAACAGACACATATGGGACATTTGTAGATACAAAGATGGTGGGAACAATACTGGAGGCAGTGCAACACCAGTAAAGTCCAGATTTAAAAAAATCTTAAATGGCAACTGGTAAATTGAAAACAAATGTACTAAACTTAGACGCTAATTAACCACCACCCCTCACACACACACACCCGCCTCACTCCCCACCCCCCCCCCCCACTCGCCCCCTGGCAAATTAAAGACAAAACACGCTTTACATAAATAAATTAAAAATCAGTTTTCCAAGATTATATTTTTGTTCGCGTCTGTCTGATTAATATGTCAGTGTGTCTGTTATCATACGTTAAACCCAGCGTCTACGCAGTGTCTCATTGAACTGCTGCACAGAATCACTTCAGTCGGTTGAGGTCCAAACAACCTGAGATTGACATCTCTCTCGGTATTTGCACTGTGTCCGTGCTTTCTGTTCGTACCTAACTCGCTGACTCTTAAGTATTAGGTACTTTATAGTCACAGAGGCGTCTCTGTTAAATTCGGGTTGCTCCCACCTGGAGAGCTCGTCGCAGCCAGAGGCGCGCCACCCAATTTTGTGTGTTGTTTTTGCATGCGATTTTTGTGTGACTGATAAGGAAAGGGGGGGGGGGGGGGGGGTACATTTTCACCAAATGACAACTTTTTCGTTGCCACTGGGTTTAACGTATGCTAAGTGAATGGGCACACAGGACCTCGCTTTATCATCTCATCCGAAAGACTCCACGTTCAGACCGCAAGGCCTAGTGCAAAGTGAGAGGGGAAAATCCCCTGTACCCAGGTTCGAACTCGGGTTTACTTGACACGAAGCGAACGCGCCAAAAATACTCTAAGGCTATTTTTGAACGCGCTACCACTGTGCCACTCTACACTCTTGAGAGTTGGAACTACCGAAAGTCAGTCAACGTCCTGAGAGACCCTGCTCAACTTTTTAATCTCTTTCCGGTTAGGGCTCCAACCACAGAAATAAAACCTCTGTGGGCCCAACCAGCAGGCCGCAGAACCAACTTTGCAAGCCCCATTCAGTGCCTCAAAACTAGGCCCTAGGGCCTACCACCGCGGAAGCCATACACACTAGCCTAGCCGACTAGCAAGGTCGGGCGTTTGAAGCCTAGCCTAGCATTACATAGCGAGTCCGTGAATAGCAAATAGCGCGCGGAGTTATGCGTAGTATTCCGTTCTACACATCGAATTTAAAAATAGCCATGAGATAACCTCCAGAGGTCACGGCCGCCCATTGGCTGAGCAGCCCACAAACGGTTGTCAATCAAACTTTTTATCCGGCGACATGTCTCGGCGTCTCCTGTTTCTTCAAGCCTTCTAGTCTGGCGCGAGTCCCGGAGATCCGTCTTCTTTTCAGATTGCTTCGTTTGGCTTGCCTGGGCAAGTTTTCAAAGCTGCATTATTTTGTTCATGAAAAATAAACAATAATCTCGTAGAACACTGCATGCACAAAAATAGAACCACGCGAGCCTGTTTTAGCGATGTGTAGATTACTTCCCTTGCCTTTCCCACAGAGTAGTACATTCACAAAACCAAGTGCCCGTTTAGGCCTACAACCGAACACGCAAGGCATACGACAAACCGCAACACACATTCCCGTTTCTTTTTGCAAGCTTCCACAAATGCACCACGCGGGTACTCACCACCAGAAGTTAGGGAATTGTTCCCAGATCCTGTCTACAAACGCATGAGGTGTGCAGAGTCGAAACGAACATATTCCAGCATGGTGAATGAGCGAAGCGTGGAGGCTTGAAGTGTCCCTGACTGGTTTCAAACAGCCTGCTGCAACGGAAGACTGGCGAGGTGGCAAGCCACGCTAACAGGGGTCAGGGGAAGCAACTCGAGACAAGCCCAGCAGACGTAATCTTAAGCTAAAAGGAATGCGGGACGCCCGACTTTTTTTCCACTCCAAACTTACGTTTTGTTTTGTTTGTCCTTTGCTTGTGACAAGGGAAGCACTGGCCAAATAGTTTCGCATAGGCCCTATAATCTCGCGCGGAACCAAACAAATACGATTGTACACATTCCAAAGTTTGGGCCCGTTTTGTGTGATTTTAATGAGTAGTTGGAGCAAAAAGTAGACCTGCGTACGCCAGTCAACCACACTCGGTGCGTGTCACCTTTGTCATGGTTACAAGGAGGGTGAAGAGAAAGGTGGGGCGGTTTTTCCAAGTTTTACTTGTCGGACAGGTGCAACGAATGATTGCAAGGCCTGGCTATTTGAATAAAATATACGTTACCCGCGCGCATTGGTCGTAATGTCACTATCTGTTACACAAAATGTGTGAAATTGCCTGTTTCATGAAGCCTGATTTCATAGTCAACATTGGCATATTTGTTGATTAAACTGGCAAGCATAAAGCGAACATACCTATAACCATAGGTATTTTTAGGTATACTTTAATTGTTATCTTATTGTAAAAGTTTTATTACAACAATTCATATTATTGAATAGTGCCGTGAAAGGAGCCCACATGGCAGCAAAATCATTAGGGGAAGACGGGGTAAAAAGCGCATGGGCGGGTAAGAAGCCCACCCCAATTATCTCATGAAATGAAGCAAATTTCAGTCTCATTTTGCCCATGAGACGAGCGTTAATGTCTAGCATTCGTCTCATGGGCAAATTTGACTGAAATTGTCTTTATTTCATGAGATAATTGGGGTGGGCTTCTTACCCGCCCATGCGCTTTTTACCCCGTCTTCCCCTAATACATTAAGTTCTTACGTGCGATATATTCTTCGATTTTGTATCTGTATTTCAGTTTTGTTATACAAACTGTTAACACATCCTTGTTTAGCTCACATGTACTCTTTTGCCAACAACAACGTTCAGTTTTGGATTTCTCAGTTGTTTGAAAAATTTCATGAAACGAGCAAACTTGCATTCAAACTGTGTCCAGTCTTCAAATAATATTTTGCCTGTTTCATGAAATGTGCAAGCCATTGTTGCTTGTTTCGTGAAACCGGTGACAGATTTGCTTGTTTCATGAAAAACTAGCGCAACGCCTAGTACCGGTAACGCCAAGTACCGGTAACGCTGAGTACCGGTTTCGCTGGGTTCGCGAAATATTATATTATTACTTTTGTCTCTCTCCCTCCTTCCATCTTCTTCTCTCATCCCGTTCCACCCCGTCCCTCGCTAAAGTAATATCCGCTCTCACTGACTCGGTGAATAGCGGGATATTGCACTTCGCTAAACTGAGTAATATCCGCTCTCCAACCCTTTTCTTGCCCGCGTGCGCAGTACTGAGTTGTTTCTATGTAAACTGTTTGTTGTGGACGGCTTGAAATGCCGGGTCCGCGCAAATGTAAACTGGCTCATATCGCGCGCTTTTATGAATGGATGCTGTTGACATTTTGCACCAAGATAGTCACTATCCCTGGTCATGCACGTTCGAAATTTCGAGTCAATGTCGGGTCTCGTTTCGCCGCGGTTTGTGAAAAGGTCAAGCGGCGCATATCGCGCGCATTTATAAATCGATTCGCTTCCAGTTTGGCACACACCTTCCCAATTTGAAGGCAATCCGTCCAGAAATACCGGAGATACAGGCGCCGAGAGGCCGGTGGATGTTTTGTACATTTGCCAAACCGCGCAAAAATGACACGGCCGCCTTGGTTGCCGTTGCCATCGCCACGTTAGGACTGATAGCAAATTTGAAGCGCTTCGGTCAAAAAAAAAAAACGGCGGAGTTATAAGGCCCGTTCTGTGTTACACACACACACGGACACACACCGTACACACACGAACGGCTTTTAATATAATGATGGAATAATGTTGCTTGTTTCACGAAAGAAGAAAAACAGACAATTTCACAAATTTAGTGTAACATATCGAAAGCACGACCTAGATTACCTAGCACGACCCGATGCGTTCGTGAGCGTGGCTTCAGGCTCGGGCTGGCATCGGTACACACATTGCAATCATCTTCTTCTTCTTCTTCTTCTTTTAATTCATAGTATCCTCCTTCAATGTTGTGAAGATTCTGATACTATAGTCATGTGTGTTCGTTCTTTAATTTAACGTCTATCCACCTTACAGTGATCTTAGACTCCAAAACAAAACAAAAAAATAAAAATAAAAATGTGTGTATGATTATGTGCAAATGTCCGCTTAAGTGGGTTTGTGGGTGTCCGTGTAGGAAGATACGGAAGGATTGTTAATCTATGCATCATTATATTAAAAGCCAACTGTCCGTGTGTGTGTGTGAAAGACACAGAACGGGCCTTATAACTCCGCCGTTGTTCGACCGAATCGCTTCAAATTTGCTATCAGCCCTAACGTGGCGATGGCAACGGCAACCAAGGCGGCTGTGTCAGTGTGTGTGTGTGTGCGTGTGCGTACGTGTGCGTGCGTGAGAGAGAGAGAGAGAGAGGGGGAAAAAAAAGAACTAGATAAACCGCATCAAAGTGAGAGGTCTGCCCAGATGATCAGCTTCAAGGTGGCAGGGCCCGTAGAGGTGGGGGAAAAACCGGTTTCAACCGATAAAACGGTGCTAAAATTTCGCGGTTCCAAAAATCGGTTCGAGTTGCTGTGAACCGGTTTTTGTAACTGCAAACTGAAAGTAAGTTTTTCTTAGAATAGCGCATTCTTTTTTTTAAAGAACAACACTGAATCTCAACGCAGTTTGGGTGTTTGTAAACCGAAAGCAGCTGTTTCTAGTTGTTTCTGGTTTCTAGTTGTTTCTGATGGCGGGGGTCTCCCACGACCCCTACTTGTCAATGAGTCACCATGTGTTTATATGGTACTGAACCCGAAGTAAAAGGGCAAGTCACACATTTGGAGCCATTTTCTCCTGAAGAAAAGAAAGAGTGATTGAATGATTGTACACGCGAGCACGCGCGCACACGCGCGCACACACACACACACACACATGCTCTCCTCTCTCTCTCTCTCTCTCTCTCTCTCTCTCTCTCTCTCTCTCTCTCTCTCTCTCTCTCTCTCTCTCTCTCTCTCTCTCTCTCTCTCTCTCTCTCTCTCTCTCTCTCTCTCTCTCTCTATCACACACACTTGTGCGCACACGCTCGCTTTTTCTTATCAATAAATAGACATGACCTTGCTATGATATTTGCACTGTATTTTATTCATATGTAAATGTGTATGCATACTCTCTCTCTCTCTCTCTCTCTCTCTCTCTCTCTCTCTCTCTCTCTCTCTCTCTCTCTCTCTCTCTCTCTCTCTCTCTCTCTCTCTCACCGGCCGCACCCACCCACCCCCCCACGCGCACGCTCCCCTTTTCTTACCAATAAATAGACATGACCTTGCCATGATATTTGCACTGTATTTTATTCATATGTAAAAAAAACGATGCTAAAATTTCGCGGTTCGAAAAACCGGTTCGATTTACTGTGAACCGGTTTTTTTTAACTACACACTGAAAGTAAGTTTTTCTTAGAATAACACACACACACACACACACACACACACTCTCTCTCGCACACGCACACATCTCTCTCTCTCTCTCTCTCTCTCTCTCTCTCTCTCTCTCTCTCTCTCTCTCTCTCTCTCTCTCTCTCTCTCTCTCTCTCTCTCACACACACACACACTCGCGCGCGCACATGCTCAATTTTTCTCATCAATAAATAGACAAGACCTTGCCATGATATTTGTACTGTATTCTTATTCTTATGTAAATGTGTATGCATATTCTCTCTCTCCTTCTTCTCTCTCTCTCTCTCTCTGTCTCTCTCCGTCTCTCTCTCTCTCTCTCTCTCCCTCCCTCTCTCTCTCTCTCTCTCTCTCTCTCTCTCTCTCTCTCTCTCTCTCTCTCTCTCTCTCTCTCTCTCTCTCTCTGTCTCTCTGTCTCTCTCTCTCTCTCTCTCTCTCTCTCTCTCTCTCTCTCTCTCTCTCGCTCTCTCTCTCTCTCTCTCTCTCTCTCACACACACACACACACACACACGCGCACGTACGCTCACTTTTTCTTACCAATAAATAGACATGACATTATCATGAGTGTGCACTGTATGCGTATTCCCTCTTTCTCCCTCCTCTCTCTCTCTCTCTACTGGACAAGGCTTAACCCTTTCACCGCCAGCCATATTTCAACCAAAAATGTCCATTAAATTTACTTGGGTAGAGAACAAAATCCATCTGCAGTATTGTGGATTCTTCTGTGACAGATATAAAATAAGGTCTATCCTTACTTCCCAGACAACAGGGTCTTTGAATAATAGACCCCAATTTGATGCCACATGGGTGTTAAATCACTGTGGTGCTTAAATGCGACTTCGGCGGTGAAAGGGTTAAAAGCATTAAACATCCGTTCGTTCGTTTGTTCGTTCTCTCTGTACTGGCCCTTGGAAAGATGCACGGTGTGCGGGTTTCTTTTGGAGGAGGGAAGGGGGTGGGTGCGTGGGTCATTGTTATAACTGGGATCAAGTTGGGAGTAGTGGCTTCATAAACTGCTTAATGTACATTCAGTAACTCTTTTTTTTATTGAAAATAAATGCGTGTACTGAAGCTATTGTCTAAAAGCAGAATATGTCGTTATTATTATAAGAAGAGAGAGAATGTGTGTGTGCGTGCGCGCGTGTGTGTGCGTGCATGCGCGCGCGCGCGCGAGCGCGTGTGTGAACATTCTAACAAATAAATATGTGTTGCTATAGGTGAAACTACTGATGTGAGTACTGGTAAAAATTAAAAAAGGTTAAAAAAACAACACCGGTTCAAAGCGAAAAACCGGTTTAAAACCCGGTTCGGAATTTTGAACCAGTTCAAGAACTCATGGGAGGCAACTTTATTTTTCAGATCATCAAGACATACAGAGTTGTTTCCCATATACCCTCTCTCTCTCTCTCTCTCTCTCTCTTGTTTGTCAGATGAAGGATTTAGAATGCTGCGGTTTGAAGCACACACACACACACGTGCCCACACACATGCGCACATAGACACACACACGCACATACACACACGAGCGAACAGAGAGAGAGAGAGAGGTGGAGACTGAGAGACAGACAGCGAAAGAAAGTAAAGTGATACACACAAACATGTACACGTTACAGCCAAACTAACATACAATATTGCTGATCATTTTATTTTATTTTTTATTATTATTGTCACAAATTGGCAGTGATTATGCATTTGTGATATGACACGCACGCGCACACACACACACGCGCGGGGACACACACTCACACGAACACACACTCGCACGAACACACACACACACACACACACTCACACACACACACACGCATACACAGCATCTTCACTTATTTACACTGTGAATAGGAACACACACACAGTCTGAAGTTGTACATGCACCGTTTTCTTATTCACATGCAAAAGGCCTATTTGATTATAATAATCGCCCCAATAATGACTGGTTACGAAACCGAGCTTTTTCTTCTTCTAATAAGCTGTCTGATCTATCTATTATAATATCATCATGTAACATGTATTAACTTTCATTAACTTTCATATACACACTGTGTTTATTTTTACGTTTTATTTTTTATTTTCAAGGTTGTTTTGTTTTTGTTGAGTATCAGTATTTTAATTAAACATCTCCATTCGTACACTGACGCACGATCGGAAGTTGTACACACAATCAATGTGAATCGTCCATGCTCTGTCTGAATTGCTGCACGGTGAACATATAGGGGAAGACGGGGTAAAAAGCCCATGGGCGTGTAAGAAGCCCATGCCAATTATCTCATGAAATAAACATGAAAAAGGCCTTTCATTACTTGTATTTTATTTATTTGCCCATGAATCGAATGCTAAACATTAACACTCGTCTCATGGGCAAAATGTGACTGAAATTTAATTTTATTTCATGAGATAATTGGCATGGGCTTCTTACCCGCCCATGGGCTTTTTACCCCGTCTTCACCCTATTAGCAACTTTACACATTACCGGCCCACGATGCCCTCGGTGGGCTTATGTTGACTGTCTCAGTAATGCATTGTCTGTTTTTCTTCACAAACACAACATTTTTACACACACCGTTTTTACCCTTGTATACTTGCACCGTGAATTTTTGGATTGCTATAATGCACTGTCTGAAGTTTTACTCACGCTGTCTTAGGCTTGGTGTACATTGATCTTGTGTCTTGGCTAATGCAAAGCATCTGTTTTGTTTCATTCTGTGTTTTTCTGCCATGTCATTCACACCGACTGGCGTGCGTTGTACACGCATTTGGTCCGCCGCTGTCGCCCATGTTGTTTGGGTCTTGGGAGAGAGACACCAAAAGATGCAGACCACTACTTGTGTCAGCAAGTCAAAAGCAACAAGGCATGTGCTACCTTTCACACGATTGTCAAACCTGCTGGGTCCTCCGTAGATACAGATAGATACCGAGCATTAAAGGCACAGCCGGGATATAAAAGGACCGAGTCGGGCCGCGTGTTTTGTCTATTTTTTTCTTTATATCTTACAAAATAAATGGCCCAGGCCGAGAGGACGTAAAGCCCTATTATTCGTTCGTTCGAGTGTTGTGACGCTAATCTCATCACCATTCCGCGTGGCTTCATTCGGCCTCCCTCCTCGCGTGCCGCAACTCTTTATCCCGACCTTTTTCTCTGTAGCGCCAGACAGCAAGTGTCGGACTATCGTTACCCGATTCCATGGATCGGGTGTTTGGGCTTTAATCTTGGCACGGAGGCTCTGACGTTTTGCATACACTATCTCTAGTATTGCCTTTACATCCATCCACTCGGCATCGTTTTGCACATAGTCCTACTGTATACATGTTCGCATGCAGTGCCTGGTTTGGTTTCATTTTTTGGCATTGTATTGTTTTGAGGGTGTTTTTGTTAGTTTAGTGGGTTTTTTAAGCAATGTCACAATCGTTACGTGGGTACTGATTTTTTTTTATAGCCGTATTGTTTCAATCTTTACTATAGTACATGCACTTGAATTTTTGTCATGTAACACAGTCTGCAATCACACACACACACACAACCACACACACACACACACACACACACACACACACACACACACACACATTCAACTCGCATGTCACGGCACACACCCCGTGTGTCAGTCGGTGTAGTAGGTTACAGCCGTGAGTGACCTTCAGTTGGCTGACCCTTTGGTGACGAAGGTTTCTGCCAGACAACCTTTACTACCTCTAATTAACCTTAGTAATACCCTTACAGGTAAGTCCGTTGTGACATATAGACATACAGTCACAGTGCGTCCATGGCAAAACTGGTAGCGACAATGCATCGTCATTTGAGTCTTGCTTAGATTCAGTTTCTGCTGGCCAACATGTTGTCATGGCAACCCTGAGAACCCATAATGTTGTCAGTCCTGTGGTAGACCGCTGTTGAGCATAGAGTTCAGTTCAGTAATAACCTTGGATGATTCAGTAACTTTGAGAAAGTTATCCAAGTGATCTTGACTAACAGCGAGGTAGACTTAAGTTTAGAGAGAACACGCAATGTCACCTCAGTGACCTTCGATTCAATACATTCAACGGGGTGACCTTGACAAACAGCATGATGAACTCTTGTAGCTGGTGACTTCTATGACTTTGAGGTCATCCACCGTCCAGGAGCAGGTTGGATTCCGAATAGAGCCTTGACCGATGACCTTGATCGTTGACGATCTGGAGATAATCGTCCAAGTGACCTTGAAGAACAACAAGGTGACTTTCAGCTTAGAGAATTACATCAGGCGACCTCCATAACCTTGAAAAAGGTCTCGCAAGTGAATTTGACTGTTCAGTCTATGACAAAAAACAACAACAGAGGGAGACAGTTCGAGTCCATCACGGAATGTTCTTGGCGGAAGAGGAGCAGGAGGGGGAGACAGAGGGAGAGTCGTGGGTGAGGTGTGTGTGGCATTGGGGGAGGTGGCTGTCCATCAGCTGTTGAAGCTCCTGGGTCTCGCGGGCCAACCTCACAATCTCCTCCCGTAGAGAACCGTTGGAGGTCTCCAGCTTGCGACACTTCTGGAAGCAAGAAAGAAAAAAAAGACAAATTTTATCGTTCATCCAGGCATCTGCAAATATGGAAAAGCGTTATCGTCTATCTAAGTGTAAAGAGTGCGCTCGCAATAATAAACCAACGTGCTTCAATTTCTTGAAAATAAGTTACTCTCTCTCTCTCTCTCTCTCTCTCTCTCTCTCTCTCTCTCTCTCTCTCTCTCTCTCTCTCTCTCTCTCTCTCTCCTTGTCAAATAAAGTTCTCCAGTGTCTCAATTATTATTCTATTTATTATTTACCCATTCCCTGATTTGAATTGTGTCTGTGGCCAATGCTCAATTAAAACATTTCGTTCGTTCGTTTCTGGCGTTTCGTTCGTTCGTTCGTTCGTTCGCTCTCTCTCTCTCTCTCTCTCTCTCTCTCTCTCTCTCTCTCTCTCTCTCTCTCTCTCTCTCTCTCTGTACTATGTTTATTGTCAATTTGTTTCTTAGATTCTGTTTATTTCATGTCAATATGCATAATTTATGTGCCACTGAAATTCTTCACTCCACCCCATTCATGAGGGGCCATGGCCTAAAATGAATTAAAGCACTACTGTGTCCGCGACCGTCTCTCTCTCTCTCTCTCTCTCTCTCTCTCTCTCTCTCTCTCTCTCTCTCGTATGCACACGCGCGCGCACACATACACACATTCGTACAATGACACACACACACATTCATACAATGAAACACACACGCGCGCGCGCGCACAGAGCACGCACTCACACACCGCCTTTTTTTGCTCCTGTTCACGATGATAAAACAATCATTTAAAGATACAAAGCGCTTAGAGCTTAAAGATTAGGCGCTATAAAAGTTGTCTTAATAAATAAATAAATACACTGACGCGCCACGATTAAGTCCCTTGTTTTTTTCTGGGTAGCTGTGACCCACATAGAAATGTCCCCAAGTTCAAATTGAGGCTGCTCTTTAAAATGATGTTTCACTTTGAGACCTGGTCAAAACAAGATTTCCTTCCAGCTATAAGAGGGGAAACACGTGATTTTGACACGTGATCTGGTGGGTCTTTAACATTATTTAAATTTATTACTTATCTGCATAATTCACATTATTAGGCCCACTTGGTGCTATATTCAGTGTACCCTAGCAAAATGCTTCGTCAGTTTGATAACGGCTGGCCAGCTTACTAGGCCTCTGACGCTTGGCTCTAAATTTAGCACCTTAGTTAACTTAAAAGAGTACATGTAATGCCGTTTTTTGGACAGAGAGAGAGAGAGAGAGAGAGAGAGAGAGAGAGAGAGAGAGAGAGAGAGTGAGTGTGTGTGTGTGTGTGTGTGTGTGTGTGTGTGTGTGTGTGTGTGTGTGTGTGTGTGTGCGTGCGCGCGTGCGTGTACATACGTACCAACGTGAATACCTTAAAGCATGGCCTACCTGTCTCACGATTTCGAAAATAAAAACTTAATTATTTTTCACATGCCGCACCAAGTATCTATCAATAGTTGCTTTTTAAAGCTTGCCTTGCGGGTTTTGTTTTTAATTCCCCATCAAAGCAGGAACCATAGGCCCTACTTTTCTTTCGTCCGTGCCGCGTCCGTCCATTCATCCTTCTGTTGCTTACATTGACCGGGAGGGAACTTTGCACTCGCCGCAGTTGGGCTTAGCCTTGGGGTTTTTTTTTGTGTGGGGGGGTGTTTTTTTCCCCTCTATTTCTGATTTTAGTTTTCACAGCTTTGAATAAAGTAATCCTGAAAAGCTTGATGTTATCATACCTTTTCCAAGAACTCCTCGGTGTTTTTTTGTTTCTGGCGGAACCTCTGAGCGGCCATCCTGTTCTGTTCTTGGCGTTTGACGTGTCTCTCCGTCTCCTCTGCTGTCATCTGAAACACCGGCACCAACAACCAAATTATATGATAATTTTGTAGGTCATTGAAAACACGCGCAGGCCTACAATCATTGTAATAACAAAAGATTAGATTGCAACAGGACTGCGCCATACTTCGATTTCCAGGATTCTCTGAGACTGGATCCTCGTTTCAGTGAGATTTTTTGGTTTTTGTTTGTTTGGTGGTGGTGTAGAAAAACGATTAGGCTGATATACAATTTGGCACCTTTGATTAAAATCATCAGGATAATGTGTTATCTCACATTCACGTCCACAATCATGCAAACAGAACACACTTGCATACACACATGTTGACACTCATGCCCATGCGCGTGCGCACACTGACACATACATGCACGCGCACACTGACACACACCTTGCGCATTCAGTTCGTTTCTCTCCTAAACTTACAACAAACGTACGTTCATGGCCGAAACACTTGATCGAGGGGTGGGGGGTCTTCTTCTCTAAAGACCCTAGGTTGCCCGGCTCTCCGTAGAGGGTTTTTTCCAACAAAAGTCTTAATTTCGGCGGTTCTCCAATCCCCACAGACTATTTCTCCATTACTGACAAAAGGTATCCTTTACAATGCTATAAGTATACTTCAAGAACATTTAGCCTAAAATGCTTTGAATTCTGGTACTAACCTTTCTCTTCCTTCTGGATCGCCGGGTCTTGTGGTCGTTGAGCGAGGAGGCATACTCATCAGGCGACATCTCGGGCTTGCCAGCAGCCAGGCGCCTGCTCTGGATGGTGTACTTCAGCTCCTCCTTGATCAACGGCGTCAGCGAGCTGGTCGTCAAAGCCTCCAGGGTCGCCGCCGCCATCTTGCTGTCAATGGCCGCCATCTTGTTGCGGTCAATTTCCGCCATGTTGTTGTCTACGTCCTCCGTTTTGTTGTTTTCAATACCCGCAGTCGTGTCGTCCAGCGACAAAGTTCCATTG
>CM065688.1:49047847-49050347 GCA_017654935.2 Phymorhynchus buccinoides
TACGGACTATCAGCACCTAGGAATATTGCCTCTACAATGGAAACTTGAATATAACAAAGCCATTTTCATGTTTAAAATAATGTCTGATCGCGCTCCTCCTGCTTTAAAACAAAAATTTGATTTAAACATCGTCCGCAATGTTCTTAAAATCAAAGTACCTCTTCCAAGAGTTGATCTCTTCAAGACTAGTCTGTTGTATTCGGGCGGTTGTTTGTGGAATACGATTTTAGCTTCTTTTAATGTTCATTCAAGTCTCAATGTTTTCAAGAAAAACTACCATAAGCACCTTATGATCAAACATATAAACAACATCACATATTAATCTCTTATGTAGCTTCTGTTTTAAACGTTTATTCATGACATGGTTAATTTGTACATAAATCTTGTTTCTAAACATGAGGTTTTTGTTGTTGCTTGTGTTTTGTTCACTTTAAGGGGGGGGGGGGGGGGGGGGGGAGAAGGAGGAAGAAAGTAATTCCTTGTGTTTTGATGATGTCATACTCATTACATTTGTTTAGATTGTTGTTGTTGGTTGTTTTTTTGTTTTTTTGTTTTTCTTCCTCCACAATGTATTTCCTGATTCTTGTGAATTCAATTTATATTAGTTCATATGATTACTGTGCTGTGTGCGAGGTTGGTGGTGGGTGGGGCGAGGGTGGATGGGAGTATGAATGTGTAGTTGTTGGGTGTTTTTTGTTTCGTTTTTTTTTTTCCCCCTTGTTGCTTTTGTTCATTAATTGAAGTTTTAATTATGCTTTTCTTCTTTTGTTTCGAGGGCAAGATGTAAAACAAGGCCATTGTGTGCTTATTCTTTTCCCTCAATAAACAAATGTTTCAAATGTTTCAAACAAATGTTTCAAATGTTTCAAATGTCTCTCTCTCTCTCTCTCTCTCTCTCTCTCTCTCTCTCTCTCTCTCTCCCTCTCTCTCTCTCTCTCTCATCAGTCTCTCTCTCTCTCTCTCTCTCAGTCTCTCTCTCTCTCTCTCTCTCTCTCTCTCTCTCTCACACACACACACACACACACACACACACACACACACACACACACACACACACACACACACACACACACACGATGTGCATCAGCAACGGTATTTATGCACACAGGCCCCCCCAAAAGAGTAATGCATAGTACACACGTTAACACTCGCGCGCACACTTGCAAATACGCACATAGGCCTCTTACATTGAGATACATGCTCATCACTGGGAGTCTGAAACATTGATCCACACAGCTGGCACCCACCCCACCCCAAAATAGGACTGCTAAGTAAATATTTTGATACACTGATAGACAGAAATAAGTGATTTGAAGTAAAAACATTTAACATCATCTGTTGAAGGAGTTTCAGGTAATTGGAAAAGCTGCGTAGATACTGTTTCATAAGGGGACAGTCAATTAAAGTAGTAAATCTGTTTAACGTCCTCCGGTCTGGAACAGACGCATATATATATATATATATATATATAATATAAATATAATATATATATATATATATATATATATATATATATATATATATATGGGACATTTATTACTTTATTTAGTAGATGTAAAGATGGTGGGAACGATACTGGAGGCAATGCCCGGAGGCAGTGCAACACCAGTAAAGTCCCGAATTTTTAACAATACAGAGAAAAGCAAAATCATTGCTAAGGACAGTCAAACAGTAAATGGAATGTTAAAACTTTCTCCACATAATATGCATCTTGCAGTTTTATCATGTTTACATTTTAAGGAATTAAGTTTAAATCTATATAGCATAAACTATAAACTAGAAATTTCTCTTGAAACATGATTTAACGAAGAAACGTTGCAAGGGATATTTGAATTTGATTGACATTAATACAACCCACACGAGTCAAGTTTTGATATCTTTTTCTAACAGTCTGTGACATTCTTTTACAGATAAAGGAATATTAATATTTTCACAACCTACATAATAAGCATAGAAGACTTTCTCTACCTACACGCAAAAAGGCTTTTAAAAAAATTGAATCAGGGTTGCTGCCTTGACATAATGACCGCGTTAATAAGTGACTGACCACGCCTCATACACTAAGTGCTTTGCTCCTGTGCAGTGCCCTTAAATGTCCCCCCCCCCCCCCCCCCCCCCCCCCCCCCCCCCCCCCCCCCCCCCCCCCCCCCCCCACACACACACACTTTTTACGCTTACAACTTGGTTTATTTAGCCACCCCGACTCCACCCCCTCCTCTCCCCCTCCTTTCCCCGTTTAGCCTCACTTTGATAGTTCCTCTGTTACTAAAAATATATTTTTGATCACCCAACCAAGTGGCGTGGATGTTCTCCTACACGCTGGCGCCTTTTCGTCAGCTACTAAAAATAGCTAATGTATGAAAATCCGATTCTTTTTCTAAAAATAGCCCTTTATTCTGATGCCTTTTAAAAAGAACGGTTCCGCTACCAGCCGAGGTCCTAGGACTATACTGCTTGAGAGAAGCACAGACTAAAGAGAGAGAAACCTAAGAGTAGATGT
>CM065688.1:49060347-49075347 GCA_017654935.2 Phymorhynchus buccinoides
TTCACGACATCATCACCTCAAAATATTTCAACGTCTGTACATAATTTATCCTCTTTTGACTTGCACCATAGCTCCAAGTCACCATGATCATGCATGTAACATATTATAAGATGAATCATTTTCAAGAAATTTATGAGGCATTCTCAGACATCAAAGTCTAAAACTCTCCATTTAGCTTTCGTGCCATCGTCGTTCATTAACCCTTTCACCGCCAAAGTCGCATTTTAGTACCACAATGATTTACCTTCTATGTCACTAAAAGGCATCAAATTGAGGTCTATTATCCAAAGACCCTATTGTCTTAGTTTTTGGAAGTAAGGATAGACCTTATTTTATATATGTCACAGAAGAATCCCCAATACTGCAGATGGATTTTGTTCTCTACCCAGGTACATGTTTGTAAAATACGTTTGGCTGAAATACGACTGGCGGTGAAAGGGTAAACAACACATGGACAAGAAGGCATACGACTCAAGTCAGCATGACCAGGCTTCAAGACTGTCAAGATATCATAACTCCATAATGATCCACCATCTACAAGGTAACACAAGAACTCCACCTCCCATAGTATCGCCAAACATCAAATGTTTGAAATATGCATTGGTGTGAAGACATCATGCCTTTTGCACCATCATACATCAAACATGTAAGATACCATACATGTAGTATCATGCTATAACACCAGAAGGCAAAAGATATGTACATAGCTCCATATCTTCATCATGAGACTTCAAACGTTTAAAATGTCCGGCATTGGTGTTAAGATAGTTATATCGTACATCGTACATCATTCGGTTAAAATGCATGCACATGCAATCCGAAGACAAAAGGTATGTACATAACTTCATGCCTTTTACATATGACATGAAGACATTGCGATGCCTTGCTTTGATGTGAAAGTGTCATACTTCTATACAATCATGCGCCAAAATGTTACAAGCTGAGAGGTCATACACATAGTGCTAAGCAATCAACGGAAGACAAAGTCTATGTACATAGCTTTGTGCCTTCATCATTAGTATCAAACGTGAACATGTTCTAGGAACATAGAAACAGGCATCAGATTTGTCTGAAGTCCAATTCTTTGAAGACCGTTGTACAAGAGCCACCAAGGCCCCAGACAACACTGAAATCAGTTCCCAACATAAATGAAAAGGCATATTGCAGAGGGAATAACTTTAATATAAATGCTATTTAACAGAAAATATAATACTCAATGAAAAGGCAAAACCTCTGACATTAGAAGCCAATCCTCTGTCAGAAATTTTAAATCCTCTGAAATTTGCAGATCCTCTGACAATAGGGCATTTGGCATGAGTGTTCGTACTCTATACAAGAGTACTAAATTACCAGCGCTTGTTTTGCCCGAGTTCCCGTGACCTTTCTAATTCAGCTCTCTGAATTCAACTTAGTGAAATGCAAGGTCGCTGGCACACGGCAAATGCCCTATTCTGATGCCTGATATAAGCCATCAACAGCATCATATTTCCAGAACATTTTCCTCAGCATCAAAGTATTGCTGCTCTGAATTTTAACACTTCAAAGCAAAGCTTCAGAACCAAATCTTCTTCTACGCCAAGAAACAATTGCTCTCAATCTTCCTCATCACCTGATTTCATGCATTAAAATCCTCAAGACATAAGACATCAACAAGGCTTTAAAACGTCATCTCACCGTACCTTCATCAATTTTAAGATCTCCTTTCTCCATCATCATCATCTCCATGACATCAGAACCCTTGCATTATCTTCATCATCCCGTGATGAGAGTTCTTGATCGGCAACTCCTGATCTCAACATGGGCATCAACAACATGCCAAGGCATAAAGATATATCTATGACTGCTTCAGGTGATTCAATAATCTGCCTACCTTGGAGGGGGCGTCAGGGGAAACATGGCAAAGTCTACCCCCATACCATGACACTGGCGTGATGATGAAGGCACATCAGCAACAGCAGCAGCGTCAGTTGAACGAGCGGGAAACAAAAACGACCCTGCATCTCCAGATGTAGGTGTCTTACTAGAGGAACAGATGGAGTTGACAGGATATCTGGTAGAGGTAGCAGTGGCAGTAGTGGTGGAGGTGGTAGTAGAGGTAGTGGCTGGTAAAATGTGGTTCTTGATGGCTTTCTGGCGCAGAGTCTTTATCTGCTCTTCTATAGAACTCACCTTAGATTTGAGCTCTGTGTTTTTTTCCGTTAGCTGCTGCAGGACCTGTAATCAAAATATTTGTTTACTATGAGCAGATGAAATGACTATGCAAAGCAGAGACAACAAAACAGATCAAAGAGAGACTAGCAAACAATCGTCCCACAAATCCCATCTTTTGTTTAATGTGCTCATAAAACCCATCATATGTTTGGAAACAAATTCATGACGCAGGCCAAATGTGTTAAACCTGTTAGGGTGCACACACTGGCAACTGCGTTGTTTAGTTTTCAGAATGCAAAATATGACATAGCATTACAGAGCTATGATGACATCAGAGTGTATTCATTAGCTCATAATTGTACTCTCTCTCTCTCCCTCCCTTTTTCACACACACACACACACACACACACACACACACACACACACACACACACACACACACACACACACACACACACATGTATGTGCACATTAATTATCGATCAGCAACACACACACACAATTAACACTGCAGTCAGTATCATGTACCATCTCTTTCTCCTGCTTGATTCGCTTCACTTTCGTCCTGTAGGTCTTGGCACTGACTCGACCGATCCTCCTCCGCTGGTCCACCTTCTCCTCTTCGTCTGGGCGAAGCTGAAAGAACGAAGAATGTATCCTTGAAAGTGTTCATCGTGCTGGTACACCAACATAAGATTACATTATTTTCTTGTATCACAACACAAACAATTTTTACCTTAATTGATTGTTTTGTCCACTTCCAAATCTCACTTGCTGCTCTGCGAAGAGTGAATGACTTGGTTCCACAGGCGTGGACGAAACAGTCAGATAAAGTAAACATTGTTTATGCTGTGGTAAAAGAATATTTAACAAAGAATGTAACTAATACAAACTAATTTTTAAAAAAATTCAGGATCATCTTAACAATCACTTAAATATCTTTTTATTGCAATTACAATCATGTATGCGTCTTCATGCAATCACCTTTAGTCTTTCTGTATGTCTCATTAAATAAACCACTTGTGATGCCTGTTCAGAGTACTATGTTATTGTACAGGCATCATAACTGTGTATTCCAAAAGCTCTATGCTCTACTCAAATTGCAAACGATCAAACTAATGTGTGAATTTCTATTTTAAAAAAAGCTTTGTAACATATTGTGAACATTTATAATCCAAACCATAAAGCCACCAGAAGGTAAGCTGGTGACCTGCACGTTCAGAACGAAGTGGTTCAGATTCATTGCAGTGTCTCCACTGACAGTGGGCTCTTGGCGGCCTAAGACTAATGGCTCCCTCTTGACTACTACTTTCGTTTGTATGCGACCCAATAAACTATAGAGTTTGGCTGTAAGTCTGGACTCACCATGAGCGGCCCAGAAAATAAAACACAGTAAAACTAAAATCCACTCCTCTTACTACCACTTCAATTACTTGAACTGTGTTCACCAAGCTTCAAATACTGCCATCAGAATCCACTACAGCCGCCCCAGAAGGAAAGGTTACCACTCGAAACGTAGTATCTATCTCCCTTTCCTCAGGTAGGTAACTCTTTTTACCTTTTACTTCTCGACCATTATCCAAAATGTTTGCATGGCTGTTCGTTGAAGTCGTGAGATCCTTACCTGGCGACTCTGCCCCTTGCTGGAGGGGTTGGCGAGGTCGGGCAGGGCCTGGCCCATGGACATGTAGTGCAGTTCCAGCTTGGTCTTGAGCATCATCTTGGTCAGCAGGCTGGGGTCGGAAGTCTCCATCACCCGCTGGGCGCACTCCAGCAGCACCTGGTCGTGGACATCCTCCAGAAGCTTCTGTTTATATCCCCAAAAAGGATGCATCACATGAGTACCAGAGCTTCAGATTGCTTTCAAACTTAATGGGTCATATGACCAGAGCTTCAGATTGTTTTTAAATTTCATGGGTCATATGGCCCCTGATTACAGACAATAATGGGTCAATTTCCAAAATAATGAGCCAATAACATGTCACAGTAGAATAACACTTAAATTTCAGTGCAGACTTCCTGAATCGGGTGACCCCTTGCTGCACAATTTGAGGGATCAAATCACTATCAATATAAGTCAATGACCTGGGTCCAATGACAATCTAAAGCTCTGTATGACACCTGATTTTAAAAAAAACAAGAAACTATTGAAGTATCAATTTCCAAAATACAGGGTCAGCAATGTCTCAGAGCTTCAGATTGCGTTCAGACTTCATGGGTCATATGGCCCATGGCTGCACAAAATGAGGGGTCAATTTAGGTCATTGACTTGGGCCTCCTGACGATCTGAAGCTTTAGAATGCTTCTACCACATCCTGGAACACCTGAAAAGCAGGGATCCAGGGGCCATCTAGTCCCCTAATTCCTGTCAGGATACACGGGCAGCATCCTTGTTGGGGTGAAGGGGGCTGCTCCACTGAAGTTGAAAGAAAACAATATTATAAGGTGTTGGCAGGCTCTCCCTGAAGCAAAGTACAAAGCTAAGGCAAGACATGACCAGTGACAAGTGGTGGTGTGGACACACACACAACCACTCACTGTTTACTTCTTTTGTAGTCACATACTATCAACGAAGCAATCCTTGTGCGTTTCTTCCAACATCACAAAAGAGGAGAACGCTCGCATGCAAACAACAATAGTTCAACTACATTTGACAATAATGATTACTCTTCCAACGGGGGAAAAACGCCACAAAACTCACCTTTTTCTCATCTTGAAAATCACCCTTTTTTGCGTACAGTGCCACCTCTGCCTCATCCCCGCCAGTTTGGGCCCTGTCTTCAGGGCTGCCCTTGGTGGCTGCATCCTCCCATTTCCACGGAAAGGGGACATCTTTTTTAACAGCCCTTGTCTCTCTCTTCTTCTTGTTCTTCTTCTTCCCACCCAGAGCTCCCTTTGCCTGGTTTTTGAAGGACCCTTCAACGTTCAGATTTTCGTGCTCCATGTCTGGCAGTATGGAGACGGTGTCAGATCCAGGATTCAATGGAGTCGTGTATTGTGCCATGGGAGACTCTGGAGAATCAGCAGCAGAAGAACTGGCTTTGTCCATGTTGTACAGACTGTACTCTAAGCACTCTGCCAAGGCTTGAGAGCTGCCAGGAACCACTGCAGGGTTGGACGGAGGACGGGTGGGGTAGGGCGTGGAGGTAGGCAATGGCATCGAGTATGGTTCTGGTACGACTGAAGATTCTACCTGACCTAGAAAGTTGGAAGTTCCAAATTCCGTGGATGGTGGAAGGACAGGCTGAAAATCGGACCCATGTGTAAGCCCTGGAGTGGGAAAATGGCAGATGGTTGGATGTCCATCTACCTCGTCCATGTATCGGCTCAGGTCATGGTCAAACGTTGTCCAAGTCTGGTGTGAGATCCACCCCAAGGACTGTATAGCTTCATGGTATGAAGGGGGTTGTGGCAAGAACGATTCTGGAGCAGCCACGTTTTCACTGCTGCTGGCATTATAAAGCTGCAGCTGCTGGTCGTCGTCTAAGTATCCAGTGTCCATTCTGTAGCAAAACCAAAACATAGCATTGTTTCAATATCTCCAAATGGGTGGTTGTGTCAAATGTAACGTGTCCAGCTACTTGAAGCAAGACAGCCCTCGTGGGTTGCCATCCTAAATCATGTCAGTACAAATATGAGTCGAAAGTGAGGATCACAAGAAGGAAAATGGGGTACAGACGTTTTCAGTAAAACAGACATCAAACTTGACTCTAACCTACAAATATATAAAAAAAGTTCTGTGTCAATGACGCCCCCTTCATCCTCCACCACAAAAATAAAGCACTTAACAAAACGTGTATATCAGCTATTCATACAGCCCAAGCTTATCAGCTGCCTAGTAAAATTGATGCATCGTGTCTATGTTACTTAACCAGAGCTTCAGATTGTTGGCGGGCCAGGCCATTGACCCGTATTGACGATGATTTGACCCCTCAGTTTGTGCACCCAGGGGTCATCTCACCCATTAAGTTTGTAACAAAATGTAGGTGTAATACTACAGCTCTTGACACATTACTGGCCCATTATTTTGGAAATTGACCCATCATTTTCTGTAAGCAGGGGTCATATGATCCATGAAGTTTGAAAACAATCTGAAGCTCTGCTTAACTGAAAACCGTTAAGGGATCCGTGCTCATGCCAGACCTAAATAACAGGTGGTTTGGGCACAAAAGGATCTCGCAATCCTTCACTATTTTCCTAATAACTTTGCCATTTGCAAGTCATTGATTTACTTCGTTAATGCTCAATCCTATTTGTTCGCAATTTTTTGTTATACTTCCATGTCTTTGCACCAGATTTGCTGCTCTGTCATATGGTCTTTGCCAGGCTGGATGACTGTCTGATGTAATGCTGATACATCAGTGCAGGTTCCTTGGCGTACTCTAGCTGAAAGATTATTTTAAGCTTCACCATATTATTGACATCAATTCTTTATAGAACTGTTTGATGGGTTTTGTTGTTGGATGTTTTTTTCTCAAATACACCTCAATGCAAAAACTAAAATCATTCTCTGAAGCTCACAGTTCTGTACTTAGAATAAAGCTTGACATTGCCAAGTGTGAGTGTGCATATCAAGTGCGAGTGAGCATATCAATCCCTTTAGAAGTATTGCCAATGTGCATACATTTCTTTGGAATTCCTGTCAGTATGCATATCAATCTCCAGGCATCAATATTATCCGAGGATATTGCAAATTTCAGAGGATTAAGAATTGCTGGCAGAGGAGTTGTTTGAGGTGGCAGAGCATTTGCCATTGTTTCTAAAGGTGATCTTCATTATCAGATAACATTTCGGAGTAATTTATTCATGAATAACTCTTATTGGACCTGTTGGGAACTGGTTTAAGTGCTGTCCCTCTACTCTGTGTGGCCTTGATGGCACTTTTACTGCAGTTTTCAGAGGATTGGACCTCTGATAATTATGATGCCTGAACCTTCATTTGGAAGTCTTACCACTATACATATCAATCTCCCTTTGGAAGTCTTACCACTATGCATATCAATCTCTTTGGAAGTCTTGTCAGTGTACATCAGTCTCTTTGGAAGTCTTGTCAGTGTGCATCAGTCTCTTTGGAAGTAATGCCAAAGTGCATATCAATCTCCCTTTGGAAGTCTTGCCACTATGCATATCAATCGCCTTTGAAGTCTTGGCAGTGTGCATATCAATCTCCCTTTGGAAGTCTTGCCACTATGCATATCAATCTCCTTTGAAGTCTTGGCAGTGTGAATATCAATCTCTCTTTGGGAGTCTTGCCAATCTGAATATGAACCTGTCTTTGGAAGTCTTATCAGTGTTCCTATTATGAATGTCTTTGGAAGTCTTGGCAGTGTGCATATAATCTCTGTCTTTGGAAGTCTTGACAATGTGCATATAATCTGTCTTTGGAAGTCTTGGCAGTGTGCATATAATCTCTGTCTTTGGAAGTCTTGACAATGTGTATATCAATCTCTTTTGAAGTCTTGGCAGTGTGCATATAATCTGTCTTTGGAAGTCTTGGCAGTGTGCATATAATCTGTCTTTGGAAGTCTTGGTAGTGTGCATATCAATCTCTTTTGAAGTCTTGGCAGTGTGCATATAATCTGTCTTTGGAAGTCTTGGCAGTGTGCATATAATCTGTCTTTGGAAGTCTTGGCAGTGTGCATATCAATCTCTTTTGAAGTCTTGGCAGTGTGCATATAATCTGTCTTTGGAAGTCTTGGCAGTGTGCATATAATCTGTCTTTGGAAGTCTTGGCAGTGTGAATATCAATCTCGCTTTGGGAGTCTTGACAATCTGCATATGAACCTGTCTTTAGAAGTCTTGCCAATCTGAATATGAACCTGTCTTTGGAAGTCTTGACAGTGAGCATATAATCTGTCTTTGGAAGTCTTGGCAGTGTGCATATAATCTGTCTTTGGACGTCTTGGCAGTGTGAATATCAATCTCGCTTTGGGAGTCTTGACAGTCTGCATATGAACCTGTCTTTAGAAGTCTTGCCAATCTGAATATGAACCTGTCTTTGGAAGTCTTGACAGTGAGCATATAATCTGTCTTTGGAAGTCTTGGCAGTGTGCATATAATCTGTCCTTGGAAGTCTTGACAATGTGAATATAATCTGTCTTTGGAAGTCTTGGCAGTGTGCATATCAATCTCTCTGGGAGTCTTGACAGTCTGCATATCAATCTCGTTGGAAGTCTCGCCATTGTGCATATCAATCTCTTTGTAAGTCTCGCCATTGTGCATATCAATCTCTTTGGAAGTCTCGCCATTGTGCACATCAATCTCTTTGGAAGTCTCGCCATTGTGCATATCACTCTCTTTGGAATCTTGCTAGTATGTATATCAATCTCTTTGGAAGTCTTAGCAGTGTGCATATAATCTGTCTTTGGAAGTCTTGGCAGTGTGAATTATAATCTGTCTTTGGAAATCGTATCAGTGTTCATATTATCAATCTGTCCTTGGAAGTCTTGCCAGTATGCATACCAATCTCTTATGAAGTCTTGAAACTTGGTTCCACTCGAGCAACAATGAAAAGAGTTGTTTTCACACATCAAACCGTATTATGTTGTAGCTATCTCTAGTTGTAAACGTTTTATCCCCTGTTTTCTTGGGGGGGGGGGGGGGGGGGGGGGGGGGGGGGGGGGGGGGAGAGGAGGAGGACTGATTAAACATGATAGACAGACACATAGACATAGATTGGCATACCGACAGACAGACAAACAGATAATGAGAGCAATTTGAAGATCTCATATTGGAACATCAATCAGGGAGACAGACAGACAGAGATCTTTGTGGCAAAAATGTTTATTGTAATTTTGTGTTGTTGAATTGCTGTATTCGGATGAAGTGTGTGTGTGTGTGTGTGTGTGTGTGTGTGTGTGTGTGTGTGTGTGTGTGTGTGTGTGTGTGTGTGTGTGTGTGTGTGTGTGTGTGTGTGTGCCCGTGCGCGTGCGTGCGTGTGCGTGCGTGCGTGCGTGTGTGTGTGTGCACAGATATTTCACTTATTGGTCATATGAATTATTCTATTTGTTTTGTTTGTATTGTAACAATTTATTATGAAAATAAAACAAGTCTAAAAAGGAGCGACAGACATCTAAATGGAAGAAGAACAACATAAGTATGTGATATACTGCACACCATACCTGTAGTTAGAATGACATAATGCAAGTCAATAATTGAATAAATGAATAAAGTTCTATTTATTGTCATCATGCATTTAAGCAAGCGTAATAGTCTAATACAGCTTCCTTCAAAAGTTCAATAGTAAAAAACAACCTGGAAAACCAAGAATGTTTACTGAGTACTGAGAATAAAATGTACACAATGTCTAGAAAGTAAACATTCATGCCTCTATTATCTTGTTATTGCTTTTTTTAAACTTTAAAATCATAGTTAATAAAAAAATTAAAAATTCAACAACAACAAATAATTGCAAGCAATAAAAAAACAACTGCTTATTTGCTTACAGTGTGCAGGAGTTTGCAATATAATGCAACTTCTGGATGGAAGTTCAGTTTAACGTCGCGTATCGGCTTTCGCCATGTACGACGAAACTTCTGGAGAATTATTGCATCTTTTATGCTTTTACACTCACCCATACACCTCTCCCCTCCACCACCCTAACGTTAACCCCCGTCTCCTCCCGCCTGTTTATATTTGCATTATCACCCACCCCACCCCCACCCGCGTGCCCCCCGACCCCCAAGTATCTCTTTGTATGCACCCACTTTTTAAGGTAATGCTAGAGATTTTTCACTTTTACCTGCTCGAGCGTTTTCATCTCTTTACTGAGACTCCACCTCCCCTCCCAGGGCTCCAACTCCAAGTTCAGTTGGCATGCTTGATAAACAATCGTTTTAAAAATATTTCTTGACGATAGCAGAATAGAAGAAGACGATTGATAACAAGAAAAGGCAACAAGAACAACAACAGATTTCTAGGTGAATTCGACTTGAGTTGCTTATAAACAGAAACGATAATTTATTCAAAAGACTTTTGTAAAACGTAAACAATGCCAGTTGTCTTCATAGCGTCTGTTTAAATATATAGTCTAGACTCTAATTGCAAACAACAACAACAACAACAACAACAACAACAACAACAACAACAACAACAACAACAACAACAACAACAACAACAACGACGGCGACGACGCATGCATATATTTCGTCTTCGGAAGTCAAATTTATACGACCAGAATTATGAAAGAAAAGCAGCATTAAACAATGTCTCGTCGAAACATATTTGACACACACACACACACACACACACACACACACACACAAAACACTTAAAAAATTACAATGCAGCTGCACATTGAAATGCCTGTGAATTGTTGATGTTGTTACTGTTTTGTTGTTGTTTTGTTTTTGTTTTTTATTATTATTTTTTATGGGGGATGCAGAAGAGTGACAAGTGAAGGAGACATTGAGAATGCGGGGACTTTTGTTGGTGTTTCGCTTTTTAAAAAAACCCTCCCCAAAACCCCACCTAACTTGACATAAAACATGAATATAAACAACTCCTTTCATCATCTTCTTTCCAGTTCACTCTGGTCTGATTATGGATAGGCCCTAATGATATGATGAAATGGGAAACAAATCGAGAAAATAACTAAAATGGAGACAAAAAGGGTAAAAAGTTAAGATGGCGTCCAAGTGTGAAAAGAGGCACTGACCAATGAAGAATCAGCAACTGATACGCTTTGATAAATGTAGGTAGGCCTATGCCTAGCCTACCTGCTCGCCAACTTTTGTCACACAATGATTTGTTTGAATTATAGCGCAACATGCGCATTGCTTTTTCATGTGACACTGAGTAACGGAGTTTAGCTAGCCGATGATAAATTAGTAAACAAATATAGCTGCAAACAAAAACAAATATTTGTGTCCCCATCTCTAGCCCCCAATCACCCTCACTCTCACCCGACCGTCATTCTCTGGATGATCCTGAGAGCGTCCGACTTAGGCCCAACCATCAACTTGGATTTATAAAAACTCGAGTTTTCTAAATTTAGAGTTGACTCATTCACTCACGAAGCTTGTCAATGCAATAATCACTGCTAGGTTAGAATGTACAAACATGATAGAGAGAAGAAGAAGCACAGAAAACAATACTTTTTTTCTTTCTTTTTACAAATTCCAATGCTTTACGCCTGTGACGCTATCCATTCAGTCTTACAAACATCCCACCCCCAACAAAAGCCTACCCGGTATGAGCGTTTCGCAGTTTTTCAAGCAGAAAAATAAAGCAAACACTAAAGGCGTGAAAACAACCGGTAGTAATTAACATTGCATCAGATGAAGTGTCATTACCTCGTGATCACAAGATTGTCCGTCCGCACGCGCCGAGTCAGTACAGTAGTTGGTTGACTGCCCACTAGGCCCACTCTCACTTCAGCCTACTGTTTCGTTCATTCAGACCATGTGCGAGTTGGGCGTGTTGAGACTTGTCTGTGGTTTGCTGACGTAGCGGTAAATCACTGTCTGCAACGACTACCTTACATCGACAGCTTGAAAGAAGCATAATGCAGAATGCTTGTTTTAATTGTCTTTTTGTTGTATGAATCCCATAAAAACAAGATGAGCGATCTTGACTTGCGGACGGAAAGACAGCTTGTGTGTTTTTGTGCGTCTGTGTGTCTGTATTTGTGGTACTCTGATTTATTTTGTTTCTGAGTCCCCTTGGCACTGAAAAATCTGCCGTGCAGACGGATTCGACTTGACGGAGGCTGAGAGAATGGTATCTGATAGTCTCAAGACCTTCGTTTTAGCTCACCTAGATATCCAGTGCTCGAAGCATTTCATGAACATAAATTAAAGTTTTGTTGTTGTTGTTGTTTGAAGAAAATCACCCATTTTTGAAAACAGTTTTTGGTATTAGGTATTAGGTATGAGGTATGAGGTACTTTATAGTCACCAAATGACAACTTTTTCGTTGCCACTGGGTTTAACGTATGCTAAGTGCATGGGCACACGGGACCTCGGTTTATCGTCTCATCCGAAAGACTCCACGTTCAGACCGTAAGGCCTAGTGCAAAGTGAGAGGAAAAATCCCCTGTACCCAGGTTTGAACACGAAGCGAACGCGCTACCACTGTGCCACTCTACACCTCACTTGTGCACCTTTCTTACCGTAATTCGGAGCCATTCTTCAGTCTCTCTTCTTGTGCAGTCTGCATCTAGCCCAAATAAAACCCCTCCCAACAACATGATTTTGATATCTAAAACATGCCCCGCTAAAAACAGACAGACAGGTCAGTTAACCAACAGATAAACACTGAGACAGACAAATGTGACAGGCGAACTCGTGCGCGTAGACGGACAGACACACACGCACATACACAGACACACACATACACAGACACCTACACACACACACGCGCGCACACTCGCACGCACCATATGCGCACACGCACGCACGCACACGCACGCATACGCACACACACACGCACGCACACACACACACACACACACACACACACACACACACACACACACACACACACACACACACACACACACACACACACACACACACACACACACCCTTTAGGGCCATTCTAAGTTTAAGCACGGACCTAAGTTTCTAAGGGCTGTTTCATCGAAGGTGCAAAGCACCAAGACCCCTAGGGAGGTCCGGGGGCATGCTCCCCCGGAACATGTTTTAATCCGAGAAGCAAAACAGTGCAATCTGGGCATGAAAAAAAGGACTAATGCCATTACTGTTCATACCCTATTGAAACATGTTTTGAACCATTAAGTCACCTATCAACTGGTGGTGCTGATGAATGCTAGGTATAGCCCGCGAGGAAATTTTGCAGCCGCTCAGTCGGTGACAGCATGAATTGTTTTTGGGGATTTTTGAGGAAAAAGGGTGGGTGCTGCATCCCCCCCCCCCTGTAGGTCCGGCCCTGTACACACACACACACACACACACACACACACACACACACACACACACACATCACAGTGCATACGCACGCACTGAACACACTGCACACGCGGTCCATGGGAAAACAGGTATGTATAGGCAACCAGTACATATTTTTCTCAATAGAAAGACAGATATATAATGTATCCGTCCGGTTTGAATGCGTGTGCGCAGAAAGTTAATAGTTAAAAAACAATCAAACAAACAAACCGCATAAGGTAGTCTTTTTATACATTCATTCTCCAATCTTTCGCTGGCTCGGCGATTCACAACACAAGGGAGCCAACCGCGGTTTGCTGAAACAGCGCGAAAACATGGTTAGGCTGACTTGTTACTAAATAAAGATTTCAAAGGGGAATCCCCTACAACCGCAACATGGCTTCCGCAGCTCGAATTCGCATTGTCATGATCGAGGAGACAGTTTGCAAAAGTAATGTGTTCAATTTACAGATGATTCATTTTCGTAATTACTCAATATACGAGATTTTGATTGAACTATCAAAATTATTCGTGTTTGTAGGAGTTTTGCCACTTTATTTTTTAGTTCGTGTTGAGAAACGTTAGTTCTACGTCAGCCTTTGCTGGGGTCTCGTCTACGGCCCATCTCGCGGAGTTTTCCGTTATGTTTTGGTATTTTAAAAAAAAGAAAAAGTCTCGTCGTCAAAGCCTCCAGCGTGTCAGCGTGCCTGCACTAAATATGGATGACCTCTAGAGAATTTCGTCAGCTTTGAAAAAAGTCAGAGAGAGAGAGAGAGAGAGAGATGTTTTTAGGTCAAGAGAGTCGGGGTCATCAATGTTTCCAATCGATTGTGTGTGTGTGTGTGTGTGTGTGTGTGTGTGTGTGTGTGTGTGTGTGTGTGTGTGTGTGTGTGTTCAAAGTGTATATGCACATTACTGAGATAGGCCCGATCATGTGCTTGTCAATGTGTCTCATTTGCGTTCTCACACATGCACACATATACACACACACTGACACACGCGCGTGCGCACTGCACGCAGTACACACACACACACACACACACACACACACACACACACACACACACACACACACACACACACACACACACACACACACACACACACACACACACACTGACACACTAGCGCGCACACATGCAAACGCACGCGCACACGCCGTGGCTAAGTTGGTGAGTCGCCGGCTCGTAATCCAACGGTTTGCCGCGAGTGGCGGGGGTTCGTACCCAGCTCCGTCCGCGGTGTTGTGTCCTTGGGAAAGACACTTTAATTACTCCTATTTTCCTAGCCCTTCGGGTGAGGTCCCGTGTGCGAACACATGCATAAAGTCTTGCGCACACGTTAAGCCATTTGGATGACACGAACTCACATAGCATGCAAAAATGGGTGGTGCTGTACTAGAGCGACGCGCTCTCCTCAGTGGTGGGAGCAACCCGAATTTCACAGAGACGAGTTTCTGTGCACGACTAGAAAATACTTAAATACCAAATACCAAAATACACACAGACACACACACGCGCACACACACACTCACACTCACACATCACACTCACACACACACACACACACACACACACACACGAACACATACACGCATGCATGCATGTATGTGTGTAGACTAACATAATCCCCTACACGCACACCTGCACACCCCCTTAAACGGACATTGAAAAAACCGCATACATTTTGCACATAATCATACTACATGTTGTTTTTTGGTCTAAGATCACTGTAAAGCCGGCGACAGACTATGTGACTGCCTCATGTGACTCGATCAGGTCGTGACGTTGCATCTCATTTGCATACCATGCTGCTCGATCAGTCTGACTCAGTCGGGCCCAGTCAGGTGACAGGGCCGAATAGGGCGGGTTCTAAATTTCACTGATCGAGTCAGATGGCTTGTGACCTCTTCTGTGCGGGAAACAAAATTTGGTCAACGTCACGACCTGATCGAGTCATA
>CM065688.1:49080347-49087847 GCA_017654935.2 Phymorhynchus buccinoides
CATCGCAGACACAAGGACGAGTTAGTTTGACTTATTTCGTGTCAAAAGCCGACACAAAATGAACGAGTTTGCCCTGTTTAGTTTCATATATGTGAACAATATTTTGTCCATGTCATTTTTATCACAGACACAGATACAGTATGCCCTATTTCGATTGTAAAAGAGACAGAAACATAAAATGAATTTGCCATGATTAACACAAACAGTTTACACAACAATTTGACTATCGCACTTCCTTCACAAACACAACAACAAGTCCATTTGCCCTATTCTGTTTCAAAACTGACATAACAGGGCTCCCAGGGACCCAAATGGGGGGTCTATGAAGTACTAAAATTCTAAAGGACCCTCTAAAAGAATATGCAGGGGGTCCCAGGGATGCACTAGAAACATTCTTTTTAGCATTCACAATGCACTGGGACCGTCTATCCCACCTCTAGGACCCTCTATACTGTAAGTGAAGGAGTCCCTGGGACCCCTTGGTTTGCGGAACGATTGAGAGCCCTGCATAAGAATAAATGAACCTGTCCTGTTCGTGATCAGTTTCATAACTGACAAAACACACGAATTTGTCATTTAACGTACTTTCATCACGGAGCATCACAGTGTTGCACTGAGTTGTCCATCTTGTTTGTATTGCACGACATAATTTGGAAGATCTTCTTCTTCTTCCTCTTCTTCTGCGTTCCCAGGCCATATGGCCATAATGGGTAAGGTACATATGTGTCCGGTTTTCAGTTTTCACTGGTCTCCCCGCTGCGTACAGCCGACACATTCCGATTTCGGGGGAGCTCAAAGGAGAAAAATTATTGGGAAGATTTTTTTTTAAAGGCAGGAGAATGGGCTGACAAGTCAGAAAGATAGTAGATGATAGAAAGCAAAGGAAAAAGGCAGAGTCAAAGAGAGAGGCAGATTAGAGGAAGTTACAAGTACAGAACTTCCAGAATGTGGGGGAACTATTTTTACGAAAGACCCCCCGGTATCCCCACGGGGAGATTTGGAAGATATATTGCATCTAGGGAAGTGATCATTCAGATTACTACTACTATTGATTAGGCTATAATAGTATTATGCCCTTGATCCTAATATTTTGGCACTAAGATCCATGTTCAAAGAATGTCCGTGCGGCATTGACAAACAAACACCTACTACTGTCCTACCCACTCTTCGATCAGCTGAGAGAGAGCACCTGGCGGCCAGAACCTGTCCCATTTACCCAGAAGCTGTACGGCAGCCTTGGGGACTCGTGACGCACTGTACGTGCCGGGGTGACCATCTGAGACGTTCGCGAAGAAGAAGATCCATGTTCCCAATTTGGCAGCTTCAACGGTTTAAAATAAATCCACTCAGCTCCTGCACAAGACTTCAAAACGCTTTGAAGCAGACATCCAGTCAACAAGGGAACTTGAAAATCTCTGAAGCACTCACGGATCCCACACTATGAATCTTGGGTCGAGCTCCTCTGCCGTGAAAGGACGCAGTTGATACGGACAAACTGCTCCCCGTGACAAGGTTGTTAAGGTTGTTACTGTTGTCGTTGCTGATGTAGCTGATGTAGCTGCTCCTGTGACAAGACACGGAAGATGCGCGGGGAAGAAGATTCAGGTTGCCCGTGGTTGAATTTCCGTGACATTCGTTGTTAGAGTTCAGATCTGTGCACTGTGGGGAGAACTGACACTGGGAAAGGACAGCTGGAGAAGAAGAAGAAAAAGAAGAAGAAGAAGAAGAAGAAGAAGAAGAAGAAGAAGAACCTCGTTGTTTTCCCATACTAGACGAAGTGGAAGCACAAGAAACTGCGGAGGAGACTGTGGGCGCGTAGGGCTGATCTGTATTGACTGTTGGAGGAGGGAAGAATGGCTTGGGCAAAGTGAAGGAGAACTGCGATGATGAGCTCGATGACGACGACGCGGCACCGGGTGAAGCTGCAGAAGAAGCAACAGGCATAGGAGAAAGCTGGGAGAAGGTATCGTCCACGGGATGAGAAGAAGAAATCGACTGACGATAAGCGACAAAGTTGTCAGGGACGTGATAGTTGTCCACGATGAACCGCCGATGGTGCCGGGAACGGTTCTTGTCCTGCTCTTGTTCAGAACGTTGAAGACGTCTGCCCATAAAAGAGGTTGGAGTCGGCACTGCCGTACCAGAGGGAGGGCTAGTGGTGGCAGCGGAAGTAAGGAGAGGAGGAGGGGAAAGAGGAGGGGGGTTGATGATGGCGGTGCGACGGAGATTGTCGATCTGGTCCTCCAGACTGTGCACCTGCTCCCTCAGACGGCTGTTCCTGTCCTGGAGCTCCATCAGCACCTGCCAGCAAAAACGGACAGTGAATGTCTTGCTACATCCTACCCCCCTACCCTGAAGACGGATAAACCTGCAGACAGTCAACGTGCATTCCAGTGACAATGGCTACATTCCTGCTCCAGCTGTAGACAGAATTCGTGAATGTTGATGGTGTGCAGTGTGCAGTGGTTCACACTAAACTGTTTGTTTTTATCACCCGCGGAGTTTACGGAGCGAAGGTGATATTGTTTTTGTTGTGTCAGTGGCTGTGTGTGTGTGTGTGTGCGTGTGCGTGTGTGTGTGTGTGTGTGTGTGTGCGCGTGCGCGTGCGTGTGCGTGTGTGCGTGCGTGCGTGCGTGTGTGTGTGTGTGCGTGTGCGTGTGTGTGTGTTTGTTAACAGCATATCACCATGAAGGAATAAAGATAAGAAGATGACACTTGATGTGCATGTAGGCTAGGTACTGTAGATGTGCCTTTTGGGGTCAAAGTCAAGGTCAAGACCTTGGCGTATGACCTTGAAAACTGAAAATCTATTTTTAGCCATATCTCGGGCACCAGTCGACATAGGATGTTGAAACTTGGTATGAAGGTGGTTTGGCTTATGCTCCTTTCGGATATTGTTAACCAATCAAGGTCAAGGTCAAGGTCAAGGAGATCACTGGACCCTGAATATCATGGGGTCGGAAAAATAGAGTTCCCAAGATAACAGCATATCATCATGAAGGAATAAGGATAGGAAGATTAAACTTGACGTGCATGTAGGTTAGGTACTGTACATGTGCCTTTTGGTGTCAAGGTCAAGGTCAAGGTAATGACCTTGACGTATGACCTTGAAAACTGAAAATCTATTTGTAGCCATATCTTACGCACCAGTTGACATACTATGTTGAAACTTGGTATGAAGGTGGTTTGGCTTATGCTCCTTCCGAATAATGTTGACCAATCAAGGTCAAGGTCAAAGTCAAGGAGATCGCTGGACCCTGAAAATCGGGGGGGTCGGAAAAATGGAGTTCCCAAGATGAAATCAGGTGGGAATGTTGGCTGGGCTCCGCGGGTGATTCTCGAATGCTACATTCGAAAACTTTTCCATCTAGTTTGTTTGTTTGTTTTCACCATTGCAGAAACTCGGGCACAAATATTGGAGTCTGTTCTCCAATACACTGCATCCAGTTTCTTCGAAGGCTTACAAATTCCCACAAAAAGCTTACAAATTCAAAAGGCTTAAAAAAATGTCCAAGGCCTACAAATTCCCCCATAGGCAAACAAGGCTGCTCTTCAAAGTACAAAGTCTCTGTCTCGTTTTGAATATGGGGGAATTTGAATGGGAGTCACACCTGACCAAAATAAGATTTCTTACCAGCGAGAGATGGAAAGCACGTGAAAACGCTGATTGTCACACGTGATGTGGTGGGTCATTTTAACGTGAGCTGAATCTTTTTTCCAGTGCAAATCATCCAATCATTTTACACGTACAATTGTGTGTGTATGTTGATTTGATTAAAAACAATGTGAATAGTGTTTTCTTGCCTTTTAGTTTCACTGTTGTAGGTAGGTAGGTAGGTAGGTAGGTAGATAGGGACAGGCTAAGAAGCCTTAGGCCTCGCGGCCTATTAAGCGTCCCCTCTTTATTGCATCTTTGTAAGCGGATTGATTGCATGCTTTAAATTTTGAAATTATATGATCAATCGTCATAATCATAAAAAAGATCTCTGAATTTTGGAATTGCATCGAGAAGAATCTTGTTTGGATTTGTTAGTTCGGCAAAATTCAACAAAAAGTTGTGGCTCATACTTTTGTAATTCAACCAAGAGAAAGGCTAAAAATAAATTAATCCCAGCCGAAATATTGGGGGGAAAATCATCTGTTTTTCAGGTATGAAAGTTCTCTCAATGTAAAAACAAAAACAAACAAAAACCCAAACACTCCAATAATTTTATATTTCTGTCTTCGAAACTGTTTCCTCTCATACAAACAGACAGACAGACACGCGCACGCACGCATGCACGCACGCACGCACGCACACCCACACATACACAGGGACTCACATTTTGCTGTGTCACACATTGTTCACGACGTCGGATCCTGTACGCTTGCGCAGACAGCTTGTTCCTCTCCCGCCGCCTCTCCTTCCGCTTTTGAAAGACATCCTGCGCACGCACACAAACACACACACGCACGCACACACATTACATTACTTCAAAGTAAGCTTAGACATTATTATGTCTGTTGTAGGTAAACGTATGCTTATAAAAGAAAATAAACAGCAGTCATCGTCAATTATTTATTAGATGCTTTCATACACATCTGTATTGCTAAACATTCGGGACTTTCCTGGTGTTGCACTGCCTCCGGGCATTGCCTCCAGGATCGTTCCCACCATCTTTATATCTACTAACGTCCCATATGTGTCTGTTCCAGACCGGAGGACGGTAAGCAGACTTTCATCATTCATCATCGTCAATTAATCACAGTAATACATTATATTATTATTATTATTATTATTATTATTATTATTATTGGAGACATAAAGAAAACCACTTCCTAGGGATAATTTGACAATGCATCAATTTCGTCGTAATACAATGCATAATCGTTCAAAACTTGTCTCTTCTGTGCTGAGGTGAAACGATTTGTAACAGCTATTTACAACAAGCTTGTGGCGCGCGCCAAAAAGAAAAGAAAACCCCAACAAAAACAAACAAACTACTTCACCGAAACAGCTGGGACTGTGACAAGAGCTATTACAGTATTAGTGATGACTCACCACAACAAGTCATAACCATTGCATGTAGGCCTTACTCTCTCCCCCACTTCCCCTGCCACCTCCCCAACCCCTCACCCACCCCCAGCCCCTGGGTGAACTAAACGTTGGGCCCTGGCTTGAGTTGCTGTAGATAACGGTCGTCGCGCGAATAACGCTTACGCCAAACGGGGCCTAAGAAACAGCCTAAACGTTTGATAAGGGCAGATAACTCATTAAGCTTACTCTTCATTTTTTGGAGAGAGAAAAGGGTTGCTATCATAAGGGAGATAAATCATACCTCTCTGTCAGTTTGTACAAAGTTTTCGATTTCACCCACGTCTATTTGTGTGCAGAAAATTAAATTTGCACTATATGATACCATCTAACATGATGAAAATTAAGAAAGAGCACTCCAAAACACTTGCGCTTGTTTAATTGGCTAAATTCATTCCGTATTTTTTCACGATCGACTAAAGAATATTTGCTGGGGCAGGCTTGTTGTTTTGGTCTTCCATTTTTAAAGTTCAAGTCTTGTCACGCGACATACAAAAACAAAAAGCCGGAAGTATTGATATTTCCCATGATCCTTCAAGTAGTTTGTCGCTTGCTACCTCGATCACAGCCACAAAACGTTTTCAACAAACGTCGGAAAAAGAGGTGTTTCTTAGTACCGTTTTTTTGCTGATTTGGGCTCACGCTACGTAACGTTAGCCCTTGTGAAACGGCCCCCGGGTGTCAGTTCAGTAGATGTTGTGATCCTAAGAAACATTTGTATTTGCCGAGAGCTTCGCAAACGCTTTGCGGCTCTTCCAAAAGGTGACAAGCGGCAAATAAAACTATTAAATGAATCATAGGAAATATAGGGGAAGACGGGGTAAAAAGCGCATGGGCGGGTAAGAAGCCCACCCCAATTATCTCATGAAATGAAGCAAATTTCAGTCTCATTTTGCCCATGAGACGAGCGTTAATGTCTAGCATTCGTCTCATGGGCAAATTTGACTGAAATTTTCTTTATTTCATGAGATAATTGGGGTGGGCGAACGCTCGTCTCATGGGCAAAATGAGACTGAAATTTGCTTCATTTCATGAGATAATTGGGGTGGGCTTCTTACCCGCCCATGCGCTTTTTACCCCGTCTTCCCCTAGGACTGTTTTTTTTAAACTTCCGGCGTGTTTTTAAATCTCGTGAGAACGTGACTTTTCCCCAAAACAAAATGGAAGCCCAAGTAAACAGACCAGTGAAAAACAAGTATTGTTTTATTTTATAGCGAAAATACATGGGATGACTTTAGCAAATGAAACAAACACAAGTGTTTCTGAGTGCTCTTTCTTATTTTGTCCCATCATGTTAGATGGCATAATATAGTGCAAACTTTTTTTTCTGCACACAAATAGACGTGAACGAAATGAATTTTGTTTTGTAGAAACTGACAGAGAGGTATTAAATTTGTCCCCCGTTTGATAGCAACACTTTTCTCTCTCCCGAAAGTGAAGATTAAGCCTTTAGAGTTATCTGAACTGAGCCAACGGTATTGGTGTTTCCTAGAACCCTTTTGGCGCAAACGTAATTTGTGGCACAGTGACAGGGGGGCACGTTGAGTCGGGGGCACATCGATATAATCCCTTCACTTTATGCACATATTGATATGCATTTGACAAGCCTGACACAGGGGGCACATAGAGACGGGGGCACATCGATATAATCTCTTCTCTACATGCATTGACACAGGGGCACATAGAGACGGGAGCACATCGATATCACCTTTCACTACATTCTATCGATATGCGTTTGACAAGCCTGACACCGGGGCACATAGAGACGGGGGCATAGCGATATATAATCCCTTCACAACATCTATTGATATGCATTTGACAAGCCATAGAGATGAGATCACATCGATATAACCCCTTCACTACATCTGTTGATACACATTTGACAAGCCTGACACAGGGGCACATAGAGACGGGAGCACATCGATATAATCCCTTCACTACATATATTGTATTGATATGCATTTGACAAGCCATAGAGATGAGATCACATCGATATAATCCCTTCACTACATCTATTGATATGCAAATTGACAAGCCTGACACAGAGGACACATAGAGACTTTGTGCACAGTCATTATAACCCCTTCACTACATTATATCGATATGCATTTGACAAGTCTGACACAGGGGCACAAAGAGACGGCTATGGCACATTCGATATATAATCCCTTCACTGCATCTATTGATATGCATTTGACAAGCATGACACAGGGGCACATAGAGACGGGATCACATCGATATAATCCCTTCACTACATCTATATTTATTATTTTGACAAGCCTGACACAGGGGCACATAGAGACGGGATCACATCGATATAATCCCTTCACTACATCTATCGATATGCATTTGACAAGCCTGACACCGGGGCACAAAGAGACGGTGGCATATCGATATAACCCCTTCACTACATATATCGATATGCA
>CM065688.1:49092847-49095347 GCA_017654935.2 Phymorhynchus buccinoides
TGACGATGATGATGGCGATGATGATGACGATGCAATTTCCCCTACAGAGAGAAAGGTGGCAGAGTGGTTAAGACGTTCGCCTGCCAAATGTAATGCGCGACTGCAGCCGGTGAGTGACCCGGGTTCGAAACCCGGCCTCGCCCTTTCTTTCTAGTTTGACAGGAAAATCGAACTGAACGTCGAGTCCTTCGGATGGGGACTTAAAGCTAGTCTGGCCCGTGCGCTTTACGCGCGTAAAAATCCCACGGCAGTTGAAAGCCGGTGAGAGCGGGGAGAAATCCCGCTGCCTGGTATGGCCAAATTGATAGCTGGGTTTTCCAAGTGTGCCCATACCCCCTCCTCACCCTGTCCCCCAAAACAAATTATTTTAAAAAAATGGGTTGGCGTTGCACTTGCGGCGACGCACTCTCCGGGGGAGAGCAACCCGAATTTCACAGAGATAAACTAGCATGTACCAAATACCAATTCAGTAATAATCAGGGCTCCCAATCGTCCCACAAAACAAGGTGTCCCAGGGACCCCTTCACCGACTGACAGTATAGAGGGTCCTAGAGGCGGGATATAGGGTCCCAGTGGCATTGCGAATGCCGAAAAGAATTTTTCAAGTGCATCCCTGGGACCCCGTGCACATTCTTTTAGAGGGTCCTTTAGAATTTTAGTGCTTCATACTAGACCCCCAAATGGGGGTCCCCGGGAGCCCTGAATGATCAAAAACACTGATTCAGAACCTACCTTGCCTTCTCTGCAATCTCTCCCACCGCGGTCTCTTCCCGAAGACCTGTCAGTAGCAGAAAGTGATGGCGTCGTGGTCACCGGTCCATCGCCCCCTTCAACAATGTCCGCTTCAGAGTCCCAAAGACAATCACTGGACGACTCGTACTCCGACGACAATAACAATTCTGCCCCACTGGCTATTTCACTACCATGACGATTGCGAGCAGAAGCAGTAGCAGTAGTAGTAGGCCTAGCTGTAGAACTAGTAGTAGTAGTAAAAGTAGTGGATTTACGACTACTACTATAACAATTATTGTTGTTGTAGAGACTTGACAACGCTCGCACGGCTCTTGCCGCTAATTCTTTGTCAATGGCATTTTCGCCCGAACTGTGTCGAGAACGGGGCGGCAGAGAGAATTTCTCCGAAATCACACGCACCATATTGCAAAGAAAAAAAAGACAAATTCAAACTTCCGGGCACCAGAGGTATTATCCGAGATTTGCACAAAATCAGCAAGATATAGAAGTTATGAATATGTTGCTTGAATAGTAGGTGATATGATTGTTGATTTTCATTCTCGAAGTCTGCGTGTGCATTTGTACTTTTCCTAACCGGATTCTTAAAAAACAAACAACAACAAAACCGACGGAGAGAGCACAGCTGATTCGAGTCAGCTGAGCGTGTAGAGTATATGAAGGCTGCATTCCTTGCTTCTGATTGGTTGACGCGAGCTTCTCGCGACCTTTATGAATATTCAAAGCCCGACTCCTTTCTGTGTTGTTGTCGCCGCCTCTCTCTCTCTCTCTCTCTCTCTCTCTCTCTCTCTCTCTCTCTCTCTCTCTCTCTCTCTCTCTCTCTCTCTCTCCCTCTCTCTCTCTCTCTCTCTCTCTCTCTCTCTCTCTCTCTCTCTCTCTCTCTCTCTCTCTCTCTCTCTCTCTCTCTCTCTCTCTCTCTCTCTCTCTCTCTCTCTCTCTCTCTCTCTCTCTCTCTCTCTCCCTCTCTCTCTCTCTCTCTCTCTCTCTCTCTCTCTCTCTCTCCCCGCCCCCCCTCTCTCTCTCTCTCTCTCTCTCCCCTCTCTCTCTCTCTCTCTCTCTCTCTCTCTCTCTCTCTCTCTCTCTCTCTCTCTCTCTCTCTCTCTCTCTCTCTCTCTCTCTGTATGATGTTTTTCTTCGTGTGGCTTGTCCGCGTTGCCGTGACGTACTACTGAGAAGGTAAAGATGTGCCACCCCCTGCATTTCTCGGTTCATTCTGTTTTTTAGTTTTAGCCTTTCTTACCATACATTAAGCTGTATTTTAGGAACATTTTTAGCTAATAACCTTTTTGGAATACTAACCCCTAACCCTAGCCCTAAACCTAACCCACAGTTGTGGTTCGTTACGTTTTTCCGTCTTATAGGGTGGGGGGTAGGGTTAGGTTTTTGGGCTAGGGTTAGGGAAAGGGTTAGTATTCCAAAAAGGTTATTAGCTAAAAATGTTCCTAAAATACAGCTTTATGTATGGTAAGAAAGGCAATAAACGGAAAAATACTTAACCGAGAACACCCGGGGGGTGGCACATCTTGACCTTTACCCATTTGTTTATTTAGTTTTAGGTCCTACATAATTATGTTATTCTTGTAAAGAACCTTACAGATCCTTCCTAACCGTTTCTGCAGCAACCTCGTTCTTACTACTCGCAACACGTTTAGGGTCACTTAATCTTTTGTCAACATTTGGGTTTTTTTCTATTTATACCACACCTATTCACTATTCACAGTATCCAGGCAACCATTGTTGAAATTTCTGA
>CM065688.1:49102847-49112847 GCA_017654935.2 Phymorhynchus buccinoides
GTGTGTGTGTGTGTGTGTGTGTGTGTGTGTGTGTGATTATCCCCATGCCTATCGAATGTTTTTCTGTTATCTGTTTTGGGATTTACAAGTGTCTGGGTCCGATAATAGAGATATGTCTTAGAAACAAAGTAGAAAATTAATGTCAACAAGTACCATCACATGGAAATAAAAACATTAAAACCAGACAGTAACACAAAATACGAGCTGATATTTTCCATAAACTTAGCGTGAAATAAAACAACAAAACAAAGGTATGAACCGCAGACAGCAATAAAATACAAGTGAAAAGTAATGATGAAAAATCAACAACAAAAATCGTAGACGTGATTATATTTCTTAGAGTGTTAACAAGAACAAAACAAGCAAAACAAAACGAATAGACTTTAGCATTAACCATTGCGAAATATCTTACTAAAAGCGTACGTGCCATAAAAAACGTGTGACTATCGACTTTGTTTTCTAATTCAGGCAAACTAATAAAATAATGTCTGTGTTCGATTTTCTGAACGTACGTACACGATCAGCTGACGAAATGACTGGAATTAAAAGTCGTCTATTGAGAGAAAAAAAACAAGAAAAAAGAAACGGTGTTGACAAATAAAGTAAAAACCAATTATGAAGTCAAGTCTGTGAAAAGGAAATTGGAACAATGTTTAGGGGAAGACGGGGTAAAAAGCGCATGGGCGGGTAAGAAGCCCACCCCAATTATCTCATGAAATAAAGAAAATTTCAGTCAAATTTGCCCATGAGACGAATGCTAGACATTAACGCTCGTCTCATGGGCAAAATGAGACTGAAATTTGCTTCATTTCATGAGATAATTGGGGTGGGCTTCTTACCCCGCCCATGCGCTTTTTACCCCGTCTTCCCCTAAGTGCTTTGTACTCTTATCATTTTATGGGTCAAAGATGATTATTGCCACGTCATCAACATCATCATCACAATCATCATCATAATCATCCCCATCCTCATGCTCCTCATCAATCATCATCATCATCATCGTCGTCACCATCATTTATCATCAACATCATCGTGTCGTCATCGTTGTCCTAATTTGTCGTTCATCATCGTCATTTTCGTAATCGTCGTCATCGTTGTCCTAATTTGTCTTTCATCATCGTCATTTTCGTAATCGTCGTCATCGTTGTCCTAATTTGTCTTTCATCATCGTCATTTTCGTAATCGTCGTCATCGTTGTCCTAATTTGTCGTTCATCATCGTCATTTTCGTAATCGTCGTCGTCGTTGTCGTCAAGGTTGTGTTGCCTTTGTTGCTGCTACTGGCGCTGTTGCTAAGGAGCCCAGTAAGAAATGAAAGGCAGGAAAAAATGGAACAGACGAAACGAGCAAAAAATAAACACAAATAAAGACAGAAAGGGGAAGAAAGAAGCGAAGAAGGGATAGAGGGAAAAGATTTAAAAGAGAAGACAGACAAACAGAAAGAAAGAAGGGAAGGAAGAAAGAAAGAAGGAAGGAAGGAAGAAAGAAAGAAAGGAAGGAAGGAAGGAAGAAAGAAAGAAAGGAGGGAAGGAAAGAAAGAAAGGAAGGAGGGAAGGAAGAAAGAAAGAAAGAAAGAAAGAAAGAAAAAGAAAGAAAGGAAAGAAACAGAAAGAAACAAGCAAAGAAAAAGGAAGGAAGGAAGGAAGAAAGAAAGGAAGGAAGAAGGAAGAAAGAAGAAGAAAAAGAAAGAAAGAAGGAAAGAAAGAAAGAAGAAAGAAAGAAAGGAAGGAAGAAAGAAAGGAAGAAAGAAAGAAAGGAAAGAAAAAAGCAATCAAAGAAACAAAGAAAGAAACAAGCAAAAAGAAAGAAAGAAACAAAGGAAGGAAGAAAGAAAGAAAGAAAGGAAGAAAGAAAGAAAGAAAAAAAAAGAATCAAAGAAACAAAGAAAGAAACAAGCAAGAAAGAAAGAAAGAAACAAAGGAAGGAAGGAAGAAAGAAAGGAAGGAAGAAAGAAAGAAAGAAAAAAGCAATCAAAGAAAGAAAGAAAGAAACAAGCAAAGAAAGAAAGAAAGAAACAAAGGAAGGAAGAAAGAAATAAAGGAAGGAAGAAAGAAAGAAAGAAAAAAGCAATCAAAGAAACAAAGAAAGAAACAAGCAAAGAAAGAAAGAAAGAAACAAACAAAGAAAGAAAGAAACAAAGGAAGGAAGAAAGAAAGAAAGGAAGGAAGAAAGAAAGAAAGAAAAAAGCAATCAAAGAAACAAAGAAAGAAACAAAGAAAGAAAGAAAGAAAGAAACAAAGGAAGGGGGGAACGATGGAAGAAAAGAAGAAATAAATAAATAAATTAAAAATGAAAATAAAGTGAGGAAGCTGAAAACAGACAAACATTCAAACTAAAGATTCTGGAAGAAAAAGAAGAAAGAAGAAAGAAAAAGATTTAAAAAGAAAATACAGACAAAGAGAAAGAAAGAAAGAAAGGTGAAAAGACCGAAAGGAAGGAAGAAAGAAAGAATGAAAGGAAGGCAAGGTGAAAAGACCGAAAGAAAGAAAGAAAGAATCAAAGAAAAAAAGAAAGAAAAGGAAGGAAAAAGAAAATGAAAGAAAGAAAGAAAGGTGAAAAAAGAAAGAAAAGAAAGAAAGAATGAAAGGAAGAAAGCAAGAAAAGAAAAGGAAGGAAGAAAGAAAGAATGAAAGAAAGAAAGAAAAAAAAGAAAGGAAAGAAAGAAAGAAAGAAAGAAGAAAGCAAGGTGAAAAAGGAAGGAAGAAAGAAAGAATGAAAGGAAGAAAGAAAGAAAGAAAAGGAAGGAAGAAGAAAGAAAGAAAGAAAAGAAAGCAAAAATGAAAAGACCGAAAGAAACAAGAAAGAAAGAATGAAAGGAAGAAAAGCAAGGTGAAAAGACCGAAAGGGAGGAAGAAAGAAAGAATGAAAGGAAGAAAGCAAGGTGAAAAGACCGAAAGGGAGGAAGAAAGAAAGAAAGAAAGGAAGAAAGAAAGAAAAGAAAGAAAGGAAGGAAGAAAGAAAGAATGAAAGGAAGAAAGCAAGGTGAAAAGAAAAGGAAGGAAGAAAGAAAGAATGAAAGGAAAAAGCAAGGTGAAAAGAAAGAAGGAAGAAAGAAAGAAAGAAAGGAAGAAGGAGGGAAAAGATGGAAGAAAGGAAGAAAGAAAGAATAAATAAATAAATTAATTAAAAAAGAAAATAAAGTGAGGAAGCTGAAAACAGACAAAATGATTCAAACTAAAGATTCTGGAAGAAGGAAGAAGAAGAAAGAAGAAAGAAAAAAGATTTAAAAAGAAAATACAAGACAAAAAGAATGAAAGGAAGAAAGCAAGGTGAAAAGACCGAAAGGAAGGAAGAAAGAAAGAATGAAAGGAAGAGTAGAAAGGACAAGGAAGGAAGGAAGAAAGGAAAAGGAAAGAAGGAAGAAAGAGAAAGAAAGAAAGAAAGAAAGAAAGGAGAAAGAAAGCAAGAAAGTGAAAGAAAGAAAGAAACCAAACAAATAAAGAAAGGAAGGAAGGAAGGGAGAAAAGAAGAAAGAAAAAAAGGAAAGAAGGAAGGAAGGAAGAAAGGAAGGAAGGAAGGAAAGAAAGAAAGAAAGAAAGAAAGAAGAAAGAAGAAATGAAGAAAGAAAGAAGCAAACAAACAAACAAATAAAAAAGGAAGGAAAGAAAAGAAAAAGAAGAAAGAAAGAAGCAAGCAAACAAACAAATAAAGAAAGGAAGGGAAAAAGAAGAAAGAAAGAAGCAAGCAAAGGAAGGCAGGAAGGAAAGAAAAGAAGAAGAGAAAGGAAGAAAGAAAGAAAGAAAGAAAGCAATCAAGAAATAACAAAGAAAATAAAGAGAGGAAGCTGAAAACAGACAAACAGACATTCAAACTAAAGAAGGGTACGGGACAAGAATCAAAAGGAAGAAGGAAGAAGAAGAAAGAAGAAAGATAAAAGAAAAAAGAACAGACAGACAAACAGAAAGAAAGGAATGAAGGAAGGAATGAAGAAAGAAAGCAAGAAAGAAAGAAAGAAGAAGAAGAAAGAAAGAAAGAAAGAAAGAAAGAAAGAAAGAAAGAAAGGAAGGAAGGAAGAGAAAAGAAGAGAAAGGAAAGAAGAAAGAAAGAAAAAAAGAAATAACAAAGAAAATAAAGAGAGGAAGCTGAAAACAGACAAACAGGAAGGAAGGAAAGAATCAAAAGGAAGAAGGAAGAAGAAGAAAGAAGAAAGAAAAAATTTAAAAAGAACGGAAGGAGGAAGGAAGGAATGAAGAAAGAAAGGAAGAAAGGAAAGAAGAAAGAAGAAAGAAAGAAGAGAGAAAGAAAGAAATAAAGGAAGGAAGGAAGGAAGAAGAAAAGAAGAAAGAAAGAAAGAAGAAAGAAAGAAAGAAAACAATCAAGAAAGAAAAGAAAATAAAGAGAGGAAGCTGAAACAAAACAAACAAAAAGGAAGGAAGAAAGGAAAGGAGAAGAAGAAAAAAGAAAAAAAGAAAGAAGACAAACAAAGAAACAAGGAAGAAAGAAGAAAGAAAGAAAGAAATGAAGAAAGAAAACAAAGAAAGGAAGGAAGGGAAGGAAAGAAGAAAGAAGAAAGAAAGAAAGAAAGGAAAGAAAGAAGATAGAAGGAAGAAAGAAGAAAGAAAGAAAGAAAGAAATCAAGAAGGAAGGGAAACAAAGAAAATAAAGGGAGGAAGGTGAAAACAGACAAACAGACAGACATTCAAACTAAAGAGAGGGTACGGGACAAGAATCAAAAGGAAGAAGGAAGAAGAAGAAAGAAGAAAGATAAAAGATTTAAAAAGAACAGACAGACAAACAGAAAGAAAGGAAGAAGAAGGAAGGAAGGAAGGGAAAGAAAGAAAGGAAGGAAGGGAAAAGAAAGAAGGAAAGAAAGAAAGGAAGGAAGGAAGAAAAGAAAGAAAGAAAGAAAGAAAGAAGAAAGAAGAAAGAAAGAAAGGAAGAAAGGAAGATAGAAGGAAAGAAAGGAAGGAAGGAAGAAGAAGAAGAAAGAAAGGAAGGAAGAAAGAAAGAAAGAAAAAAGAAAAAAGAAAGAAAAAAGAAAATAAAGAGAGGAAGCTGAAAACAGACAAACAGACATTCAAAAGAAAGAAGGAAGAAGAAGAAAGAAGAAAGATAAAAGATTTAAAAAGAAAAGACAGACAAACAGAAAGAAAGAAGGAAGAAAGCAAGAAAGAAAGAAAGAAATGAAGAAAAAACAAAGAAGAAAAAGAAGAAAAAGAAAAGAAAGAAAGGAAGAAAAAGAAAGAAAGAAAGGAAGGAAGGAAGATAGAAGGAAAGAAAGAAAGGAAGAAACAAACAAAGGAAGGAAGGAAGAAAGAAAGAAAGAAAGAAAGCAATCAAGAAAGAACAAAGAAAATAAATGGAGGAAGGTGAAAATAGACATTCTAACTAAAGAGAGCACACGGGACAAGAACCAGAAGGAAGAAGAAGAAGAAAGAAGAAAGAAAAAGATTTAAAAAGAAAAGACAGACAAACAGAAAGAAAGAAAGAAAGAAAGAAAAAAAACAAAAAAAACAACAACATTCAAACTAAAGAAAAAATACAAAACAAGAAACCAAGATCATCTTAAACAGCCTTGTCTGACTGGCTGCAAAGGGCTTTGAACTTTATTCGATACACATCATCACAAAACGACATCATATAAAACACGAAACTCGTTTCACACACTGCCCTACATAATAATCCAACAGATGTCATAACTCACCAACAAGTTGCTGCAATTTCCTCCCATCAATGACCTACTTTATTCAGATAAACAAAACGTAACAATATTACAAATGATATTTTAAAACAAGAGGGCAACGCCCTGTGAACGTAGTCCCAGTTACCAGCAACGCTCACACACAATCATAAAATTATAAGACCAACTGATGAAGCTGAGGGGAGTTAATGTTGGACTCTATGGTCATTGTCTATTTTTTGTATTTAATAATTTCCTGCATTGGAATAGCATTGTTTAGAAATAAGATATTTTGCAACAAAATAGTATTAAACGAACACTTATCAGTCATATTACCTTGGTTTAAATTCACCCACTATCTTTCAAATAATCAGTGTTTTCTTAATATTCAAAACGATTATCACTGGGATTACGGCTCTGTGAATCTGACATGATGGACAGCATCTGCATGGCCTATCCACCCCCCCCCCCCCCCCCCCCCCCCCCCCCCCCCCCGGCCTAAAAAAGAATCATTGTACCAAGTTTTATTACGGTCGGTGTTGTGGTTTAGGTGTTATGGACTAGCACACAATTTGATCACACACACACACACACACACACACACACACATATATATATATATATATATATATATATATATATATATATATATATATATATATATACACACAGACAGACAGCAGAGAAACGCACAGCCCTCGTCCCCATCGTAATGTAGTCCCGTTCTTATAGAACTGGGACTACAAAAAAGAACGGAATCGATACGGGTTGTGGTGGGGAATTCCAACAACCTAGTGAGCTGAACCTACACAGTAATTGTCTACCTTGTACTTTAGCAACCCCCCCACCCCCCACCCCACCCCACCCTCCCCTCATTTTTTTCGCATTGAAGATCTTCACTAAAGAAGCAACATTGTGCCAATGTTGTATAAGGAATAGGGTTATGTTCAGCCTAGAATAGTTTTCATAACAATGAAAGAAGCAGAGTTTGAGATTGAGGGTCGTAAACATGAGGTGTGGGGTGGGGGGTGGGGGTGTGTGACTTAAAGTACTTAAAGTGTGGACTGCATAATGAGGTTTATATGTCAGAAGGTACTACCACCAGAGACAGTTTAGCTTTCTGCTGCCACCATTCTTCTCGGGTGAGTGCCAGAAAATAGTACCACAGAATGAAATAGTGAGGCCAAGAGAGGAAATAACGAAATTGAACAAAGGGTGAATGCTCTCTTTCCAATTAACTCCCCTCCACCAAAGTTGATTACGATGCCAATCACCTAGCAGTGCTTTGTGTTAGTGTTTGTCTCTCTTTGGTTCTGACCCACGCACTGCTAGGTGATTGGCATCGTAATCAACTTTGGTGGGGGGGGGGGAATTAATTAGAAAGAGAGTATTCACCCTTTGTTCAATTTCATTACCACAGAAGAAATAAATAATGATGATAGTGATAGTACCTTCCGACTTTCCCTGGAGAAGAATTATACAGACATGCTTAACTCCTAAACTCGAAATGAGTAGTTTCAACTTTAAAAAATGAGCACTTTCAACTTTAAAGGGACACCCTTACGGATGTGTTTTTGTACAAACCACGTCGAGATCACCAGAAAGACAGCCTTTTCAAGGATCGGAACACTCACTTTGCTCTGGTTTCCTAGAAATCAAACCGTAAAAACGGCGATTCCTCCTTGGCGGACTTGCCAGAGAGAGAATCCATTTTGGACGGAGTGGGTGGAGGTCACTCAAGAGTGGTTGAAGCTTTCTTTTGTTTGTTGTGCAGAGAAAAAAAGACCTGGAGCTATTTCCTTTGTTGTGAGCAAAACACCTTTTGGTAAACTGCAAATAAAAAGGCGTGTATTGTGGACATTTCGTGATTTGGTCTAAGCGACTCAGGCGGCCATTCACTGAAAGAATTTGACCTCCAGCACCTCCGCCAAGGAGGAATCGCCGATTTGACGGTTTGATATCTAGGAAACCAGAGCAAAGTGGGTGTTGCGATCTCTGTAAAGGGGTTTGCCCTAGTGATCTCGACGTGTTTCTTGCAAAAACCCATCCGTCAAGGTGCCCCTTTAAAATGAGTTTTGAAGCAAAATGTGTAGTTTGGAGTAAAGATCTTGTGCGTCATATTTTAGTCACATAAATGGCATATAATTATGACGTCATATGTGCCATAAATAAGTTTTGACGTCATTATTTGATGTAAAGATTTTGATGAATTTCACGTCAATCATACATCACAAATGTCAAAAATCGGATCGTAGCGAATCGAATCGTATGCAGTGTAGCCGGCCCTTTGCAGACCACAGAGTAAAGCTAGCACTATTCTGGAAGGATGGGCCGCAATTCGTTGTGGAGAAGTGATCATCAAAAATAGTTCATCTGGAATTGAGTGTTAAGTGTTTCAGTCACTCACACACGTACACATGCACGCACGCGCGCGCGCATACACACACGCGCGCGCGCGCGCGCGCGCGCGCGCAAAGAGAGAGAGATTGAGAGAGAGAGAGAGAGAGAGAGAGAGAGAGAGAGAGAGAGAGAGAGAGAGAGAGAGAGAGAGAGAGAGAGAGAGAGAGAGAGAGAGAGAGAGAGAGAGAGAGAGAGAGAGAGAGAGAGAGAGAGAGAGAGAGAGAGAGAGAGAGAGAGGGGGAGAGAGAGAGAGAGAGAGAGAGAGAGAGAGAGAGAGAGAGGGGGAGAGAGAGAGAGAGAGAGAGGGGAGAGAGAGAGAGAGAGAGAGAGAGAGAGAGAGAGAGAGAGAGAGAGAGAGAGAGAGAGAGGAGAGAGAGAGAGAGAGAGAGAGAGAGAGAGAGAGAGAGAGAGAGAGAGAGAGAGAGAGAGAGAGAGAGAGAGAGAGAGAGGAATAGTAGATGAGAGTAAGTAGCCTACAGGAAAAAGCAGTGTGATAGATTGTGATAGATTAGAGAGTGATAGATTAGAGAGTGATAGATTAGAGAGTGATAGATTAGAGAGTGATAGATTAGAGAGTGATAGATTAGAGGTAGTTAGCACCACTACATCCATAAAGGCGGACAACTATTTTGTACTGAAAGAGCATGTTGTATCCCGATAAAGCGTACATTATATCCAGTAGTGATAAGTTTCATGTCGTCTTCTTTCAGCCTTTTTCTTTCTTTTCTTCTTCTTCTTCCTTGAACAAACACTTACATTTAATATGCACGTTTGCAAAATGATAGCATTGCCATAATGGAGTATCAGATATCGACATAGAAACAGCAGTAGGGAGCAATGATAACGACTTTAGTAGGATTAATACACTTTATAAAAAGCATTCAATCTTGCTTGTATTTTAAGGAACAGTCATGGAATGCATAACAAAAACTACCATTATAGGATTGTGACCCAGCACCACGAAAGGGACAATAAATCGCTGGGCTAGTTTCTCATAACTTGAACTTGCAAAGTCAAAAATCTCATTTTTGTCAAATTTGAGTTATGGGCATTTTCGTGTTCTCTAGCATCTTATCTTTCATATTTATAAAGGATCATCTTTAATATGATCTCTAAATGGTCTTATAAGTGTTTTAAATCGAGTAGGTCAATGCATTTTCTTCAGCTAGGCTAGACTTTCGACTGTGTTAACTCAAAATGGCCAACGCTCACCATACTAAATGTAAATGCTCATAACTCTGGAATGGAAAAATATATAATAATGGTTCTTGTTTCATTAGAAAGAGAATTGTCTGAAAGTTTTCAATTGTATACTTTTCTCAGAATCGGTCAGTTTGACACTTAATGTCCCTTTCGTGGTGCTGGGTCACACATTGTCAGACCAATACAACGCTTCACTCTAGCTACCTGTACTTGTATGAACACTAACAAGCTACTAGCTGAATTAAGCAAGCCAACTACATTCAAAGTTTAGGGAACATTGTATAAACACATGTACATAAGTCGTAAGTCATGCATTTCTTTTTTTTGTCCATTCGCATTATACAACCGCACGTGGAAAATAGTCTTCCACCGTGTAATATAAGATACAAAAAACACAATTAACATTGAAATTAAATATTGATTTTAGAAAATGATTTTTTTTTAACATTTAAACAAATATGTAACTCACACACCACACCCAATCATCCATCTGCTCTCCGCTATCTTGCTCACTCATCATGCAACCCACCACCACTTCCGCCTTCATTTTGTTCTTAACTTTCTGTTCTTTTCACTTTCTCTTTTTCCCTTTCCCTTTTTTTTGTTCTTTTCTTTTTTTCCTTTTTCTTTTTTTTAGGCAGTCTTTTTTTTCTTTCTCCCCCCTCTCTCTCTCATCCTTTTGTCTGTATGGCTAACTAAGATGGATATTTCCAAGAGCGTTAAGTGTTGTTTGATACAAAAATGTCTGGGTTTCTGTGTAACCTAGTACTGAAACATT
>CM065688.1:49115347-49117847 GCA_017654935.2 Phymorhynchus buccinoides
AAGACCCACCACGTTAAGTATCAAAATCACGGTTTTCGCGTGTCTTCCCTCTTATAGCTGGTATGAAACGTCCTAGCATAAGAGGGAATGTGACACGTGACGTGGGGGGTCTTTTCGATCAGTCAGTGGTGCTGTGATTCATATCCGCCAAGGCTTGCACAATGGTGGGACAGTGCAGGGCATGGGAGGCCACTCTTTGCTGCAGCATGGCTTTCTCTGCGCGCAGTTTCCGCGCCTGTCGCTGCAACTTTCTCTGCTTCTTGCTCAGTCGTGAGACCACCTGAGACATAATTATTTAGGCTAAGAGTCATCTTCTAAGTTTGTAGGGTTTCTATAGTGTAAAACACACCTCCTTAAGAAGAAAGAACAACAAAAATGATGATGATGATGATGATGATGATGATGATCATGATGATGATGATGATGATGATGATGATCCAAATCCAAATCCAAATCCGGGCCAAATCATCTTTATTATCTCATAACAGAAATTGCAGCCAGGTGCACACACGAAACACAACAATAAACACATTTATCAGCACCAAAGAATATGAACTAATAACTAATAACACTGCAATGTTGTAATTAACAAACCGAACAAATGTGAACAAATAGTCCAGTAAAAGCAGAACGCATTTTTTAAAATACATTTTAAATCAAGACATAATCAATTGAAAAACGAGGCAAGAATAACGCTTAAAACTGCAGCAATAATAGTCCCTACACCATCTCTACACAGACAATTTAGACAAGGACAAACAGAGCAGTAATCTATTGCAGAACAAAAGGACTACAAATAGGCTTGCACAAATACAATCCGAAGGAGCTGCCGGACAGGCTGCTCAGCAAAACAATCACTCGATACAGTACATGATGATGATATAACAGCGCATCAGTAAACCCATCAGTAAAGACAATAGGCCTACTTCCACACCCCTAAGAAGACTCAGAGGAGATCTCATACAAGTATATAGGAAGAAGACTCAGAGGAGATCTCATACAAGTATATAGGAAGAAGACTCAGAGGAGATCTCATACAAGTATATAGGAAGAAGACTCAGAGGAGATCTCATACAAGTATATAGGAAGAAGACTCAGAGGAGATATCATACAAGTATATAGGAAGAAGACTCAGAGGAGATCTCATACAAGTATATAGGAAGAAGACTCAGAGGAGATCTCATACAAGCATATAAAATTATAAATAATTCTGATGATATTGAATTCAGTGATTTCTTTGTCAAGAGTACAATGGATAAAACAAGAAATAGTATGGACAAGTTGTTTTTTAAGACGTTCAAATACTAACAAACGAAAATGTTTCTTCTCTAACAGGATTGTTCAACATCGGAATAACTTACCAACTAACATCAAACAGGCACCTAATATTAACACTTTTAAAAATCTTCTGGACCAATATCCTAATATAAGAGCTTTCAATTGTTTTGATGATTAAAAATGAAAGTCCATTCCAAAAACTGTATAAATTAATTAAGACTAGTTTAGCTTAGGTTTGCGCAATCATTGTGAAACTTAATCAAATTAAACTATCAAGAAAGGGCGTAAAAGGGCGAGAGGCCCACTTCTAGCCCTATTACACTACTACTACTACTACTACTACTACTACTACTACTACTACTACTACTACTACTACTACTACTACTACTACTACTACTACTACTACTACTACTAGAAATAGTATGGACAAGTTGTTTTTAAGACGTTCAAATACTAACAAAGGATCTTAATGTATCTTAATGTTACTATCTTAATATTAGGCGTATGTTATTATGCTTCTGTTGATTGTGTTGTTGATTGCTTTAAATATGTTCCTAATTTAATCCCATGTGTCTTAATGTTATCGTGCTTTCTGCGATTGTTTTGTGATATGTTTTTAAAATGATTTGATGTTGCACCTGAATGTAATTTCTCTGTTGAGATAATAAAGTATACTTGACTTGACTTGACTACTGCTGCTGCTGCTGCTGCTACTACTACTACTACTGCTGCTGCTGCTGCTGCTGCTGCTGCTACTACTACTACTACTACTACTACTACTACTACTACTACTACTACTACTACTACTACTACTACTACTACTACTACTACTACTACTACTACTACTACTACTACTACTAAAGAAGAGATCGAATGTCCCGTATACATTTGCAATCGAAATTATTGACTCTTATATCTGAGTGAAGTAGGGAGTGAAGGACAACAGAATGCAAGGAAATAAATGGTGGGGGATGGAGGGCGGTTTTCAATGTGTTGGAAGGATGCTTGCATCGACTTCAAATGTGTCCAACTTTGTGTGAAGCATGATTGGCTGTCCTTTTTTTCCTTAGTTTTTTTTCTTTTTTCTTTCTTTTTGAATGCATGCATATGTGTTTCCTTGTTTGCATTGTGATTGTATGAGACCACACTGTGATTTCTCTTAAGCCCCTTGGTTTTTTTCTGGGTAGCTGTGACCCACATACAAATGTCCCAGCTTCAAATT
>CM065688.1:49122847-49127847 GCA_017654935.2 Phymorhynchus buccinoides
GTTTGGCGTAAGCGTTATTCGCGCGGCGACCGTTATCTAGAGAAACTGTACCCTGGCTTGAAACAACTTGAAATCCAGTTGTCTTAATCGCACTGTAGCGTGGTTGGGTTTTTCCATAATATGTTTTGGCAATGTGTGCAAGTCTGAATGATAGAAAAAAGATGAGAGAGAGAGAGAGAGAGAGAGAGAGAGAGAGAGAGAGAGAGAGAGAGAGAGAGAGAGAGAGAGAGAGAGAGAGAGAGAGAGAGAGAGAGAACACTGAACACTGAACTTGGTTTTTTGCACTTTGGCCATAGACCAAAATACAACCGGCAGGGTAAAGGGAAATGGAAAAAACCCGCACATCACTAATACTATCTAAGTATGTTCAATGCAATGTTTAAAGAGAAAAGAAAAGAAAAGAAAACGAGTGAGACACACAGAGAGAGAGAGAGAGAGAGAGAGAGAGAGAGAGAGAGAGAGAGAGAGAGAGAGAGAGAGAGAGAGAGAGAGAGAGAGAGAGAGAGAGAGAGAGAGACGGGGGGGGGGGGGCGGAGGGAGGGAGAGGGGAACGGGGGATTTATCATAATTATTAGGAATCCATAAAGAATTGATAAAGAAGCAAGAATAAACAATTCTGCCTTTCTTTAACTACCCCCGAAAACCCCCCTCAACAGTATCATTGCAACATATGTTACCCTGGTTAAAAAACAAAACAACAACAAAAACACAACCAAACATACCAACTGCACACCTTGTAGCGAAGGAGAGGAGGACACCGCGGGCTCTAACTCGAACATAACGCCGCTCTTCTTACTGGAGGACTCGCCTCCATCTGGAACGTAAGGCCCCGGAACATCATCAGCTGCGGCCTGGGATGCCATGGACTGCGAAGGAGTGGAGGACACCGCGGGCTCTAACTCGAACATAACGCCTCTGTTCCTACTGGAGGACTCGCCTCCATCTGGAACGTAAGGCCCCGGAACATCATCAGCTGAGGCCTGGGATGCCATGGACTGCAAGCATCCTGCGGCTTCAGGGCTGGACTCCTCACTGCTGCTGAAAAGGGATTCGGGCTGCAAAGAACTGGTGGATTGTGAGTGAAGTGGTTCAACATTTGTCGTCTGCGATTTAAAGTCCACGGGACTTCTTGAAGGTGTTTCGGACTGTACGGTGCTTGGTAAATGCGTGTTAAGCCGCGCTGTGCTTGTGTGGTGTGGTTTCGGATTTGCGGTGCTTGTTGAATCTAATTCTGTATTGAGGGCATCTGATTGTGGCTGCACAAAATGTATGGAATGTGACTTTGGTTTTGCAGTACTAGTAGGCTGTGGTCTGGTCTGCATAGTCGTTCTAAAACGCGCTTTGGCATGCGCAACTTTTGTAGAATGTGATTTGGGGTGCATGGTATGTTTAGAATGTGAATGTGATTTGGGCTGCACCGCACTTGCAGAATGTGATTTGGCCTGCACAGCACTTATAGAATATGATTTGGCCTGTGGAGCACTTGTAGAATATGATGTGTCCTGCGTAGCACTTGCAGAATATGATTGGGCCTGCGTAGCACTTGCAGAATATAATTTGGCCTGCATAGCACTTGTAGAATATGATTTAGCATGCATAGCACTTGTAGAATATGATTTGGCATGCACAACACTTGCAGAATATGATTTGGCATGCACAGCACTCGTAGAATATGATTTGGCCTGCATAGCACTTGTAGACTGTGAATGTGATTTAAGCTGCACATTACTCATGCAATGCATATTGGGATGCACAGTGCCTAGGGAAGGCACATTGGGCTCCACAACGCTTGCGGACTGAGGCGGCAGGTGCCTGGTGCCTGAAGAGTAGGACCATGGCTGCACACTGATTGTTGACGCCGACCCTGGTTGCTGTGACATGCCTGTGTGATGTGACACAGACTGCAGATTCCTTGAGGTGACATCCCTTTGGACCCTGGAAGTACTCGTGCTCTTTGTCTTGGAATGCAACTTGGATTTGAGCAGACACCTGACCATGGACGCTCCGCTGGACGGGCGATGTGACGGAGCTGATGCTGTTGCCTTCTGGCACTTGAGGTCCCGAAAGTTCTTGATGTCCCTGCTAAAGTCTGTGTCCCCTTCAAAACTGCTTTGACGGGGAAAAGACCTAGGGGTCGCAAAGGGTTCAAGAAAATCTGAACATACTGGAGGCACAGTCAACAATGAAGACGACGAGGTCGATGATGATGATGATGATGACGTCAACGACAATGAACAAGTTGCTGCTGCGGCAGATGACGAGGATAATGTCGATGACCTGAAATCCACATGCTGAGAACTTGATCTAGGACTTGCTTCATATTCAGATGTGACAGTTTCTGAAGAGCCCCCAACAGGCTGCGCTACCAGGCTCAAGCTACTACCGGTCTCCATTCGTGCATTCGTTACCGTCGAACCCGTCATCATCACTTCTCGGGAACTACTTGAACCAGTGGCATATGCATCCCGGAACATTGCTGCTCCAGCATTTGTAGCACCAGTTGTAGTAGTAGCAGCAACACAGCGCGAAGACGTCGCTTCACTGGATATCGTCTGTTCGAAATGATCATCTATGCAAACGTGTTAGCAGGGGCTAACATCTGCAGTGTTGTTTAGGTGCTGGCTAGCCTCGTCCAACAACGAGTCTTCTACCTCTGCAAGACAGGTCAGGAGACCCTGGTATTCTCGTGTAGTGACATCATCAATCGCGTCATCACCACGCGTGGTGACGTCATCGCTGAGCCACTGCGCACTTGCAGGTTTTGGTCTTGCGGACTGACTGTTGTCTGATGAATCCATGGTGGGATCCAGTCGACATCTGTTGGGTGGCTGTCGTGTCTCTTGAGTTGGTGTTCATCTGAAAATTAAAGCAATCGTTGTTTTTCAAAAACTGAGTGAAGTTTGACAATGGAGACCACAGGTTCAGGGATGTGTGTGTTTGGGGAGGGAAACTTGTAGAGAAATAATTATGTAAGCTAATAATTCCATATGAATAACGTTTCACGCGCGCATGTTCTTTTCAAGTATATTTACGTTACAGGTACACTGAGAGAGACACTTCAGACATTTTACTAGGTGCTGGGGTGCGGGGGTATTGGGAAGGAAGGGTAAGGGTGAATGTAGGTCAGATGAAGGTGAGGGACAGGATGTGAATGGGGGGGATTAATTAATGGGAGAAGAGGGAATTAATTGATTGATTAATTAATATGGTTATTAAATTTCATGACTTTTATAAATTTACTGATTTATCACGATGATGATGATGATGATGATGATGATGATGATGATGATAATAACAATACGGAGTATGATGGCCTCGTATTTGGCTAGTATGTTCTATCCGTTCTGTGGCGGTTTTCAGAGTGTCTGCGCTCTGTACTCTTTTGCATATTTTCCCTCCCACTTCTTAGCCACTCCCCCACCCCCACCCCCACCCCCACCCCCACCCCCATCATGTCACATGCACACCTTACTCAGGTATATGCATCTTGAAGTCAACAGCAAAGAGAACACAGCACGATAAGGCCATGGTGACTGTCTTCATTTACAAGTAAACTGATTATGATCGCAAGGAATTTTTAAAGACCTCATAGCATTGGCCCTATCGAGGAAAATAACAATATTTTCTAAACATCCGAGTGATTTCTAGGCTTATATCTGTAAAATAAATTGTCCTTGTATCTATGCACTCTTGTAAAATAAATGGTCACAAAACATAGCATATAACATAGCATATTTTCCCAAAGCTATTTAACCCTTTCACCGCCAATGTCTCATTTTAGCACCACAATGGTTTGACACCCATGTCACTAAAAGGCATCAAATCAGGGCCGGTTATCCAAAGATCCTATTTTCTTAATTTTGGGAAGTAAGGATAGGTCTAATGTTATAAACGTCACAGAGGAATTCACAATATTGCAGACAGTTCTTTTTCTCTACCCAGTTATATAAGTGTAATGGTATTTTTTGGGCTGAAAAATGGCTGGCGGCGAAAGGGTTAAAATAAAACGCAATTAAATTTTCATTGTAGGGGAAGACGGGGTAAAAAGCGCATGGGCGGGTAAGAAGCCCACCCCAATTATCTCATGAAATAAAGCAAATTTCAGTCACATTTGCCCATGAGACGAATGCTAGACATTAACGCTCGTCTCATGGGCAAAATGAGACTGAAATTTGCTTCATTTCATGAGATAATTGGGGTGGGCTTCTTACCCGCCCATGCGCTTTTTACCCCGTCTTCCCCTATTCACATATATGAAATTATTAGCTTGCATATTTCTCTACAAACTTTTCTGCCCTCACCCACCCACCCGCGTGCACGCACGCACGCACACACACGCACACACATACATACACACACACAGACACACGCATGCACGCACGCACGCACACACGCACGCGCGCGCGCGCGCAAACACACACACACAAATCCCTAAGCCTATGCCCCCCCCCCCCCCCCCACCTGCGTGCGCATCTCGACCCTTCCAACGGATGTGTCGCCATCTTAGTCAGATTTGTGTGTAAACAGCATCGATCTGGCATTTTTCAAACAAAGTTACTGACTAAGATGGCGGTCTCCCATATTATGGCACGCTCCTTGTGACCGGATATGACGACACGTGGGTACAAGCCATAGTTTACATTGTCAAACCTCCCTCACTCGTTTTGCGCATCCGATTATTTCTACTTGTATCTGTTTTATCAATATAACAACAGAACATGTGTGCAGAATTCAAATAGAATAATTATTCAGCTTCACGTGATATTCATAATAAACAGTATGCATGGTAAAAAAAAAATAAAAAAAAATGCTTAGCAGTTGTTTTTGCTTAGCTTAGCAGTTGTTTTCCACAAATTTAAATCGTTACTGAGTAATGCAAACCCAAGAGTATTGAGAAAGCTGGCAAGGTTTTTTAATTTTATTTTACATCTTTTCTAGTGGTGATGCATTTGTTGTTAGCACTGGTAATTTCTTTTTTGCATATGTTAATATCATATCAA
>CM065688.1:49130347-49135347 GCA_017654935.2 Phymorhynchus buccinoides
ACTCAGACTCACATACCCCTCTCCCCATGTACACTAACATACCTCTTTCACTGACGTTTCACTAACATAGGGCCTACATCATACATGTACTGAGACTCACATACCCCTCTCCCCATGTACACTAACATACCTCTTTCACTGACGTTTCACTAACATAGGGCCTACATCATACATGTACTCAGACTCACATACCCCTCTCCCCATGTACACTAACATACCTCTTTCACTGACGTTTCACTAACACAGGGCCTACATCATCCATGTACTCACTCTCATACCCCTCTCCCCATTTACACTCACATACCTCTCTCCCCATTTACACTAACATACCTCTTTCACTGACGTTTCACTAACACAGGGCCTACATCATACATGTACTGAGACTCACACACCTCTCTCCCCATTTACACTAACATACCTCTTTCACTGACGTTTCACTAACATAGGACCTAAATCATACATGTACTGAGATTCACATACCCCTCTCCCCATTTACACTAACATACCTCTTTCACTGACGTTTCACTAACACAGGGCCTAAATCATACATGTACTCAGACTCACATACCCCTCTCCCCATTTACACTAACATACCTCTTTCACTGACGTTTCACTAACACAGGGCCTAAAATCATACATGTACTGAGACTCACACACCCCTCTCCCCATTTACACTAACATACCTCTTTCACTGACGTGTCACTAACACAGGGCCTACATCATACATGTACTCAGACTCACATACCCCTCTCCCCATTTACTCTAACATACCTCTTTCACTGACGTTTCACTAACACAGGGCCTAAAATCATACATGTACTGAGACTCACATACCCCTCTCCCCATTTACACTAACATACCTCTTTCACTGACGTTTCACTAACATAGGACCTAAATCATACATGTACTGAGACTCACATACCCCTCTCCCCATTTACACTAACATACCTCTTTCACTGACGTTTCACTAACACAGGGCCTAAATCATACATGTACTGAGACTCACATACCCCTCTCCCCATTTACACTAACATACCTCTTTCACTGACGTTTCACTAACATAGGACCTAAATCATACATGTACTGAGACTCACATACCCCTCTCCCCATTTACACTAACATACCTCTTTCACTGACGTTTCACTAACACAGGGCCTACATCATACATGTACTCAGACTCACATACCCCTCTCCCCATTTACTCTAACATACCTCTTTCACTGACGTTTCACTAACACAGGGCCTACATCATACATGTACTCAGACTCACATACCCCTCTCCCCATGTACACTAACATACCTCTTTCACTGACGTTTCACTAACATAGGGCCTACATCATACATGTACTCAGACTCACATACCCCTCTCCCCATGTACACTAACATACCTCTTTCACTGACGTTTCACTAACACAGGGCCTACATCATCCATGTACTCACTCTCATACCCCTCTCCCCATTTACACTCACATACCTCTCTCCCCATTTACACTAACATACCTCTTTCACTGACGTTTCACTAACACAGGGCCTACATCATACATGTACTGAGACTCACACACCTCTCTCCCCATTTACACTAACATACCTCTTTCACTGACGTTTCACTAACATAGGACCTAAATCATACATGTACTGAGATTCACATACCCCTCTCCCCATTTACACTAACATACCTCTTTCACTGACGTTTCACTAACACAGGGCCTAAATCATACATGTACTCAGACTCACATACCCCTCTCCCCATTTACACTAACATACCTCTTTCACTGACGTTTCACTAACATAGGGCCTACATCATACATGTACTCAGACTCACATACCCCTCTCCCCATTTACACTAACATACCTCTTTCACTGACGTTTCACTAACACAGGGCCTAAAATCATACATGTACTCAGACTCACATACCCCTCTCCCCATTTACTCTAACATACCTCTTTCACTGACGTTTCACTAACACAGGGCCTACATCATACATGTACTCAGACTCACATACCCCTCTCCCCATGTACACTAACATACCTCTTTCACTGACGTTTCACTAACATAGGGCCTACATCATACATGTACTCAGACTCACATACCCCTCTCCCCATGTACACTAACATACCTCTTTCACTGACGTTTCACTAACACAGGGCCTACATCATCCATGTACTCACTCTCATACCCCTCTCCCCATTTACACTCACATACCTCTCTCCCCATTTACACTAACATACCTCTTTCACTGACGTTTCACTAACACAGGGCCTAAATCATACATGTACTGAGACTCACACACCTCTCTCCCCATTTACACTAACATACCTCTTTCACTGACGTTTCACTAACATAGGACCTAAATCATACATGTACTGAGATTCACATACCCCTCTCCCCATTTACACTAACATACCTCTTTCACTGACGTTTCACTAACACAGGGCCTAAATCATACATGTACTCAGACTCACATACCCCTCTCCCCATTTACACTAACATACCTCTTTCACTGACGTTTCACTAACATAGGGCCTACATCATACATGTACTCAGACTCACATACCCCTCTCCCCATTTACACTAACATACCTCTTTCACTGACGTTTCACTAACACAGGGCCTAAAATCATACATGTACTGAGACTCACATACCCCTCTCCCCATTTACACTAACATACCTCTTTCACTGACGTTTCACTAACACAGGGCCTAAATCATACATGTACTGAGACTCACATACCCCTCTCCCCATTTACACTAACATACCTCTTTCACTGACGTTTCACTAACATAGGACCTAAATCATACATGTACTGAGACTCACATACCCCTCTCCCCATTTACACTAACATACCTCTTTCACTGACGTTTCACTAACACAGGGCCTACATCATACATGTACCCAGACTCACATACCCCTCTCCCCATTTACTCATGTAAATTATATGCCTGCATAGACTAACATATGTCCTGCACGCACACTCACCAACACCCTTTAACGGACATTTGCACATACCTACACGCTACAGACATGCAATTTATTTATTTTAAAAAACACAAATTAAAATTATTTGAGGGGTCTAAGATCACTGTAAGGTGGATAGACATTAAATTAACCCTTTCGCCTCAAGCCAACTAAACATTTCCATTACATTTACCTGTGTAGAGAACAAAATCCATCTGCAGTATTGGGGATTCTTCTGACAGATATAAAATAAGGTCTAACCTTACATCGCAAAACTAAGACAATAGGGTCTTTGGATAATAGAGCCCAATTTGATGCCTTTTAGTCACAAATTAGTGACATAGGTGTTAAATCACTGTGGTGCTAAAATGCGACTTTGGCGGTGAAAGGGTTAAAGAACGAACGAACACACACACACACACACACTTGCTCAGAAGAGCGCACAGCTGTTTCGGGAGGAACAGTTAGTTTATCTATATTTTCAGACGTTGTTTCAAGCCAACTTTAGTTTACCATAAGTTGCTTTTCATAAATTACAATCACGAATATGTTGTAGTATGTGACTAAATTACTTATATTCAGTGGATATTGCTAGATGTTCACTCATGGGCAATTTTATTTATGTTTGTGTATTATTTAAGAACATTTTCTACTAAATATGTTGTATGATACTGCTCAACAAAATAAGTTTTTACCATAAATCTGATGGAAGAAATATATTAAAAATACAATGAAGAACATACAGCCCAAATATTTTTGCAAGCAAAAGCTTGGTGCAGTTTTTATCTAAGATTTCTAAATTCAGTCTTTTAACTAAATAGCTTGATTTTGTATGGGGTGGAACAGCTGTGAGCGGTGAGTGTCTCTGTACATTTAAAAATATTAACATTGTTGTAGTCGTTGCTGCTGTAATTCTTGTTGTTGCTGATACTACTTAATGTTGTTTGTTTCAGTGGTTACTGCCTTTTGTATTTTGATAGCAAGTGCATTAATTAACAACAACAAAAATTCTATTTTCATTTTGTTTTCAGCTAATTATTTACATTATTCCTTATAATCATGAAAAGGCTTCAGATCATGAATGAATGGTCAAAACTTTCAAATAGTTTTCGTGTTTTGTTGGTTTCATTTCGCTATAGTTGTTGGCCTAAAACGCCAATATTTTCTTGGGGTTATTATAATGCTGAGTTATAGCATTTTACATTTTAAACAATATGAATAAGACAGTCTTCTATTCTGTATTTGTGACCCAGCACCACGAAAGGGGCATTAAGTCTCTGGGCTAGTTTCCCACAACCGGCTTGGAAAGTCAAAACTATCATTGTTTGGTCAAATTTGAGTTATAGTTATTTTTGTGCTCTATATAGCATCTTATTTTTCATATCTATAATGGATAATCTCTAATAATTTTTTATTATGGTCTCTTAATGGTCTTGTAGGTGCTTTAAAACGAGTAAGTCAATGTATTTTCTTCAGCTAGGCTAGGCTTTAGACTGTGTTCTCTCAAAAAAGGCCAACACTCAGCCTACAAACTTTAAATGCCCATTACTCTGGAACAGGAAAAGATACAATAATGGTTCCTGTGTGCTTAGAAAGAGACTTGTCTGAAGTGTTCAAGTGTACCATGTTCTCCGAATGGTCCGTTTGACACTTTATGTCCCTTTCGAAAGGGGCATTAAGTCTCTGGGCTAGTTTCCCACAACAGGCTTGTAAAGTCAAAACTATCATTGTTTGGTCAAATTTGAGTTATAGTTATTTTTGTGCTCTATATAGCATCTTATTTTTCATATCTATAATGGATAATCTCTAATAATGGTGCTGGGTCACATTTAGTAGTGTTGGTGGGCTGGGGGCAGGGGTTGGAAGGGGGGAGGGGGGGGGGGGGTGTCAGGGAATACCAAGGAAGATCCAGTAGAAAGTGGAATAGGTTTTCTAAATAACATTTTAATGCCCTTTTTGTGAGATCCGGAAAGTGACTCGTTAGACTATATTATGCTAATTTGAAGTAATATTCGGGAGTATTAATGTAATGATCAATGAAAT
>CM065688.1:49142847-49162847 GCA_017654935.2 Phymorhynchus buccinoides
CTCTCTCTCTCTCTCTCTCTCTTCTCTTGTGTCAAGTTTTTCATTTTCTACTTTTATATATGTATTCTGTCCAGAGGGCTGGATGTAACAAAGCATGTTATTGCTTACTCTATTACCCTCTATAAATAAAATTCAATCAATCAATCAATCTCTCTCTCTCTCTCTCTGTTCCTTGCGTATGAGTGTCAGCGTACGTGCGCACTCGCGAGAGTGTACATGTCTGTGTTAATTGTATGTGTGAGTGTTTGGTTACATGCCCATTAATTTTGTACATGTACATGCGTATGTTGAAACATTCAGCAATAACGCAAGACGATTGAAATGAAACTTTTCCACGATGCCTGTACTCGATCGTATTAGAAACGACACAACACAACAACACTTGGGCGGACCTGTACAACGTCATTCTGGGTTCGGAAGTCAGAAGCACTGTTAGGCTCGGTGTACTTTCTGGGCTTGTATTCACGTTGAGATAGCATGAGACTTAGCATCACGCTAACTTAGAAGCTCTTCCAAAAGTCCTATTAAATCCTATAGGACATTGGAAGAGCTTCTAAGTTAGCATCATGCTAAGTCTCATGCTATCTCAATGTGAATACAGGCCCTGGCTAATACAAAAGCATCTGTTTTGTTTCATTCTGCGTTTTTCTCACACCTGCTGACATGTCATTCACACCCACTGGCGTGCGTTGTTTACGCATTTGGTCCGCTGTCGCCCATGCTGTTTGGGTCTTGGGGAAGGGAGACCGAAAGAAGCAGACCTGCTTGTGTGTATAACCTGTCAGCGAGTCAAAAGCAACAAGGCGAGTGCTACTTGTCACACGATTGTCAAACATGCTGGGTCCTCGGTAGAACACAGATGGACACCGAGCATTAGACGAACTCTCTGCCTGAGATTTAATTAATGTGGCCTAGCTACACTGCATACGATTCGATTCACTGCAACCCGATTTTGACATTTTGTGAGGCATGATTCATGTGCAATTCTATGCTGTTTAAATACATTCGCCTTGTGTCAAGTAAACCCGAGTTCGAACCTGGGTGCAGGGGATCTTTCCTCTCATTTTGCACTAGGCCTTATGGTCTGAATGTAGAGTCTTTCGGATGAGACGATAAACCGAGGTCCCGTGTGACCATGCACTTAGCACACGCTAAACCCAGTGGCAACGAAAAAGTTGTCATTTGGTTAAATTTTACCACCCCCCCACCCCCCTTTACTTCCTAAGAAATTGCATGCCAAAAACAACCATTGGGTGGTGCGCCTCTGGCTGCGACGCGCTGTCCAGGTGGGAGCAACCCGAATTTCACAGAGTCGCCTCTGTGAGTATAAAGTACCTAATACCTAATACATCTGATGAAATCCTACTAGTTAAGTTCACTGTATTTGTAGTCCGCCGTACACGAATCTGATATAATATCTGTATTTTTGTATCATCAGACATCATATAGTAAAAAGCCAACTATCCGTCCGCGTGTGTGTGTGTGTGTGTGTGTGTGTGTGTGTGTGTGTGTGCGTGCGTGCGTGCGTGCGTGCGTGCGTGTGTGCGTGTGTGTGTGTGTGTGTGTGTGTGTGTGTGTGTGTGTGTGTGTGTGTGTGTGTGTGTGTGTGTGTGTGTGTGTGTGTGTGTGTTTGCTTAAAACGGGCCTTATAACTCCGCCGTTTTTCGACCGAATCGCTTCAAAATTGCTGTGAGCCCCAACGGGGCGATGGCAACGGCAACCGAGGCGGCCGTGTCATTTGCGCGGTTTCGCAAATGCGCGAAACGCACATCCGCCGGCCTCTCGGCGCCCGTATCTCCGGCGTTTCTGGGCCGATTGCCTTCGAATTTGGCAGGAAGATGACCGGGGCCGGGACTATCCGTGTGCCAAACCGGAAGCGAATCGGTTCAGAAACGCGCGCGCTAGACGCCGCTTCACCTTTTCATGAATAACTCCGCCGTTCCTTAACCGAATCGCCTCAAATTTGCTGTCAGGCTTGCTATGACCCGGGCAAAGCATGGCAGAGGGATGGTGGGGGGGGGGGGGAGTGGAGATTACAAGGGGATGATACTACACGTATCTGTATTATTAAAAAATCGGGACAGTACTGGTTTAGCACTGCCTCCGGGCATTGCCTCCAGTATTGTTCAATACTGCCATGGGGTTAAAACTGCCACGGGAATTAACTGCCACGGGGCGATTGCTAGTTTTATTTAATTTTTGTAATGGTGTCTACTTGAGTGTAGTGAGCGAAAAATATAGTAGCATTATTTTTAGACGGAAGTATTTCACGTGAATCTCCAACTCGCAGACATCGTCACAATCGGATCGGATTGAGATCAAATCGTATGCAGATTATCTTAGTGTGGCTAGGCGTTTCAGTCCCCAAACGTGAACGTTGCGACACAGCTTTACCGGGGGTTTACAAAGTGGACAATTATGGCATTCTATTTGGAAACGACCCCTGTATTTTGTTAACGAAAGAAAATATGAATGAGGTCATCCAATATATTATAATAGTGTTGACATTGAGGGGATGGTATGCATAGGGGAAGACGGGGTAAAAAGCGCATGGGCGGGTAAGAAGCCCACCCCAATTATCTCATGAAATGAAGCAAATTTCAGTCTCATTTTGCCCATGAGACGAGCGTTAATGTCTAGCATTCGTCTCATGGGCAAATTTGACTGAAAGTTTCTTTATTTCATGAGATAATTGGGGTGGTCTTCTTACCCGCCCATGCACTTTTTACCCCGTCTTCCCCTACCGTCGTGGATTGCAAATAATTATGGAGTTTCCCTATTGAGATAAAGGGGAATTCCCTATTCCGTAATGGTGCTGGGTTATTTCGCAACTGGCTTGAGATTCGCTCGCGCGCATTCCTTTACTATTTGTCTTGTTTGTTTGAAATTCTTCTTCTTCTGCGTTCCCAGGCCATATGGCCATAATGGATAAGGTACGTATGTTTTCGGTTGATACCGGTCTCCCCGCTGCGCACAGCCGACCCATTCCGATTTCGGAGGAACTCGAAGGAAAACAAATATTTGGAAGATTTGTTTTTAAGACACTGGAACACTGGACACTGGAAAACTTTGTGCAGGAGAATAAGCCAATAAGTCAGAAATATAGTAGATGATAGAAAGCAAAGAGAAAAGGCAGAGTCAAATAGAATGGCAGATTAGAGGAAATTTCAAGCACAGAACTGGTGGGGGAACTTTTTTTTAACGAAAGACTCCCTGGCATCCCCACGGGGAGAGACTCGTGGAGGGGGCGGGGTCGTCCAGCTTCCCAATCAATCAATCAATCAATCAAATGTATTTATTGTCTTCAATGAAGAAAATCTTTTTTTCAGCGAGCACTTAAATGTAAAACTGGCGGGACATTATATAATAAACTAAGACATAAAATACATGCATAAAAGCACATGTTATTCACATAAACCAATTAAGTTTGTCACACACACACACCCCGCCACCCACCCGCCCTCCACCCCCTAATAAGTAAACATTAATAGTGAAGAACATCATAATGATAACATCACAGCAAACGGTAAAATATAATAAAGTAATACTATTTAGTACACACACAAGCACTCACACACGCGCGGGCGCACGCGCGCACACGCACACACACACACACATACACACACATACGCGCGCACGCACACACACACACACAAGATACATAAATAAATGTGTTCATAAAATGTGAAAAAGGCATATAAATAAAGAAAATAATCCAATGTATTGAACACCAAATGAAAAGGATGGCACACACAGAAATCTCTGAACAGACAGACAGGCAGGCACGCAGACAGACAGACAGACAGACGGACGGACGGACGGACGGACGGACGGACGGACGGACGGACGGACGGACGGACGGACGGACGGACGGACGGACGGACGGACGGACGGACGGACGGACGGACGGACGGACGGACGGACGGACGGACGGACGGACGGACGGACGGACGGACGGACGGACGGACGGACGGACGGACGGACGGACGGACGGACGGACGGACGGACGGACGGACGGACGGACGGACGGACGGACGGACGGACGGACGGACGGACGGACGGACGGACGGACGGACGGACGGACGGACGGACGGACGGACGGACGGACGGAACAAACAAACAAACAAACAAACAAACAAACAAAACAACAACAACAAACAACAACAACAACAACAACAACAACAACACACACACACACACACACACACACACACACACACACACACACACACACACACACACACACACACACACACACACACACACACACACACACACACACACACACACACACCAACTTGGATAAAGGTAAACAGAGAAAATAAATGACATTGTTAAAAGGGAAAACAATATCACAATTTGCATAAAAATTATAGGACTGAAATTAAACAAGCATAAAAATATTATTTTAAGAACAACCCAAGGTACAAACGGATGTACAAAACAAGTACTGTATGTAGAATCAAATTATTTCACTGACTAAACCGTCCCCCTACGCCCCCCCCCCCTCTCCACCCCCACCCCACCCCTCCACCCCACCCACACACACATGATAATGCATCAATTTAAAGAATAATTAATTGTACAAATCAATTTCTGTGTGTAAAATAAATCAAATGTAAACTATTTCACGGACTGACACCCCCCCCCCCCCCACACACACACACACACACTCACACTCACACACTCACACACATATAACTAAGCCATCAAGCTATAAGTACATGAAGAACAATCCAAAGGTAAAAAAGGTGTACAAAACAAATACTTGTAATGTAAGATCAAATGTAAATTATAGCACAGACTGAACCGTCCCCCTCCCCCCTCCCACCCCCCTCCCCCCTGCTCTCCCATCCTCTCCATACACACACTAACACACTCCTCTAAACATCAGGACCATAAAATACATGGCATGGTATCACACATAAGATAATTAATGTAAAAGCAAATGGAACAAGAAATGATATTAACATAGCACCTACATCCATGCCCTCTTCCCCCATAAGCACACACACACACACACACACACACACACACACACACACACACACACACACACACACACACACACACACACACACACACACACACACATTTGCCGCCATTGTTCCTTCACAGGATGGGGAATGCTGCAGGCAGGGCCACCAGACCAACCAGTTCACAGGCCACTATTCAACAGGCGCACCGCTGTGGGCAGATAAGACCGCCTCAGCCTATCGGTCCTGGCACTAAAACTGATCAGCCTTCCTGATCTTGAAGACACCTGGGCCTGCAACACTTCACACAAAGGGTGACTGGGGTCACCCTGGATGGCCCTCAACCGCCTGAGTGCTCTCCGCTCGAACAGCTCCTGCAGGCCATTCACAGGCCTGCCGATCAGCCTGCCTGCTGTCTTGACGATTTTCGACAGCCTGGCCCTGTCGAGTTCTTTGAGGCTGCCGAAGGAGCTGAGGAAGTTGAAGGTAAGCACCGACTCCACTGTAGCTTGATAGAAGAGCTCCAGCAGCCTCGGGCCCACCCCAAACTTGTTGAGCTTCCTCAGGAAGAAGAGGTGCTGGTTTCCCCTCTTGAGCAGGGCCTGGGAGTTGGCGGACCAGTCCAGCCTGCTGTCGATGATGGATCCCAGGTACTTGTACTGGTCCACCATCTCCACCACCTCCCCCCCAATGAACAGTGGAGCCGGCATAGGCGGGTTCCTCCTGAAGTCGACAACCATCTCCTTGGTCTTGGCCACGTTCAGTAGGAGATGGTTGTCGTCGCACCAGCCAACCAGCGCCTCCACAGCATCCCTGTAGGAGCTCTCGCTGGTCAGGATGAGGCCGGTCAGCGAGGTGTCATCGGAGAACTTCACCTGGACGGTGCCCTCGGCGGTGCAGCGGCAATCGGCGGTATACAGCGTGAACAGGGCTGGGGACAGGACACATCCCTGTGGAGCTCCGGTGTTAGTGCGGACCTGGGCTGAGGCGACAGCCGACGTGGACGGCCTGACCATCACGTGTTGATGCCTGTCTATGAGGAAGCTGCAGAGCCATCGGATGATCAGGGGATTGACGTCCATCGCCATCAGCTTCCGCACCATCAGGTGAGGCTGGATGGTGTTGAAGGCCGAGGAGAAGTCCAGGAAAAGAAGCCTGGCATAGCTCCCCGGCCGCTCCAGGTGGGTCAGCAGAGAGTGGAGCACGGTGATGATGGCATCGTCCGTGCTCCTGTTGGGGCTGTAGGCAAACTGCAGGGGGTCCTGGAACTGGCGTGTGGCCCCCAGCAGTCTGCGAAGCACCATCCGCTCCAGGCATTTGAAGGGGACATAGGTCAGGGCCACGGGGCGGTAGTCGTTGAGGGTGGTGGGGGATGGTTTCTTGGGGACAGGGATGAGGGCAGAGGACTTCCAGATAGAGGGAATCAGCCCGGAGTCCAGGGACTGCTGGAAGAGGACCCTGAACACAGCGGCCAGGGAGTCGTGGCAGTGCTTCAGCACCACCCCGGGCAGCTCATCAGGACCGCAGGCACTGCTTGGGTTGACCCACCGGAACAGTCTCCTCACCTCCTCCTCCGTCAGCACCTCCACGCCATCGTCCCGCCGAGCCAGCTCCAGGAGAGCACTTGAACGCGCAGTGGAGAAGTCAGCGGTGTCAAAGCAGGCGTAGAAGGTATTGAGGTCGTTGGCCAGCGCCTGCGGGTCCTCAGCTCTCAGGGTCTTCCTGCCTGGTTTGTAGTCCGTCATGGACTGCAGACCACTCCACACCTGCCTGGGGTTGCTGGAGGCAAAGTGGTTCTCCACCCTGTCCCTGAAGCGGCCCCTGTCAGCCAGCACCGTCTTCCTCGTATCCATCTGCAGGCGTTTCACCTCGGCCTCGTCCCCGTCCTGGAAGGCCTGCTGTCGCTGCCTGATGACGCCGGCCAGCTCTCTGAACACCCAGGGCTTGTCGTTGGGGTAGGTCTTCACCTCCTTGCTGGGCACCAGCATATCCACACAGAAGTTGACATATGATGTGACAATGTCTACTCGCTCCTCCAGCGGGGCACCCTCCAGCAGAACGTCCCAGTCAGTGCAGTCAAAGCACCCGTTGAGGGCCTCTGTAGCCTCCTTGGTCCACGTCTTCACCCGCCGAATGGCAGGCTTGCTGGGCCTGTATTCACGTTGAGATAGCATGAGACTTAGCATGATGCTAACTTAGAAGCTCTTCCAAAAGTCCTATTAAATCCTATAGGACATTGGAAGAGCTTCTAAGTTAGCATCATGCTAAGTCTCATGCTATCTCAACGTGAATACAGGCCCTGGTCTTCAGCCGCTAAGAGGCACGAGGCATCCAGCTACTGCCCCGTTTGTTTGATCGAGAGGCAATTGTTTGTAAGAGGTGAGAGAGAAAAACACACGAGTAAGTGGCTAAATAATGGGCCTTATCGAGACACCCAGCTGCATTATGATTATCGTGATTATGTACTTGAAATTTGAATAAATGACATAACAGGTATTTTAATGAGGGGCAGGGCGTAGTTAAATCACATATTTACCTGAGATGGACTGAGTAGGCCTATGATTGAACTAAACACATCACAACGCTACACTAATACAAAGATTATGAATTAGATGTAAAAATAATCGGAGAAGAAAAGCCTAAATTTTCGTCCTAAAAAGCACTTTTTTTCAAAGGATGAAAATGAGACGATTTGTTTGTAAACAAAATGGTTCGATGAATTTCCTCTAAAAACGGAGAGAAGAAAAACCGCACACTGACACACGCGCGCGCAGAGAGAGAAAGAGAGAGAGAGAGAGAGAGAGAGAGAGAGAGAGAGAGAGAGAGAGAGAGAGAGAGAGAGAGAGAGAGAGAGAGAGAGAGAGAGAGAGAGAGAGAGAGAGAGAGAGAGAGAGAGAGAGAGAGAGAGAGAGAGAGAGAGAGAGAGACACTTTTCAGATCTTTCGCAAAGACACTGGACACTGGAAAACTTTATTTGACAAGGATAAAGATTTTAGGCGATGCCTATTCTTACAATCTGTCCTTGGACAAAAGAAAAACAAATTTAATAACAACAAGTGCAACGCCGAGCGGCTGCAAAGTCCCCTCGCAGCATCGCCGAGCTACTCCGAAATCGGAATGTGTCGGCTGTACACATACATAAAAACGCATCAAAACAGCACGTAACTACATAAAAACGCATCAAAACAGCACGTAAGTGAATAGTTTTTTTATATATAGCCTTGGGGTTCGGACCCGTGATTTGAGCGCGCGCGATCATGCGCACACGAGCGCACAGAAAACTTCATGACAACTGTGTTATAGACCATTCATCAAGAAATGTTGTGAAAAAAACTACATTGAACCTCCCCTGGCGTCGAGAAGCTGTTGAGAACACTCGACCCGTTCAAAGCACCTGGACTCGACGGGTTTCCAAGGGTCCTGAAAGAACTGGCCTCAGAGATCGCCCCAATCTTGACTGACTACTGTCTATACGACATTGCTCGGGTCAGGTAAAGTCCCTGCCGACTGGCGAACGGCCTTCGTCACACCGGTCTACAAAAAAGGTCAACATTACGAGCCTGGAAACTACTGCCCAATATCCTTAACAAGCATTTCCTGCAAGATATTGGAGCACATTCTGGTCAGCTCCATCATGACTCACCTGGAAAACAACAACATTCTATGTCCTCAGCAGCATGGATTCCGTTCCGGCAGATCCTGTGAGTCCCAGCTACTGGAATTCACAGAAGAGCTCTCCAGCAACATGAAAAAGGATCCCCTACCGACGTCATAGTGACGGACTTTGCAAAGGTGTTCAACAAAGTCAACCACAGTCTGCTGACCCACAAACTGGAGCATTACGGCATCAGAGGATCTATCAAAGAATGGTTTTGAAACTTCCTGATGGCCAGAACTCGGACTGTGGTTGTGGAGGGAGCCAGTCCGATCCGGTCGCTGTGAAATCGGGAGTCCGCCAGGGTAGCGTCCTCTTCCTGGTCTACATAAATGACCTCCCATACAGAGTGGCCTCTCCTACCCGCCTCTTTGCTGATTACACCATCTTGTATCGAGAGCAGACAGACCAACAAGACCAGCAGTTACAGGAAGACCTGAAGGCACTGGAACAATGGGAATATGAATGGGACATGCAATTCCACCCAGACAAATGCAATGTCATGCATGCCACACGGAGGACTACCACCACCTCCCCCAAGTACTCCCTCCATGATCAAGAATTGCAGAGAGTGGCCTCCACAAAGTACTTGGGAATAACACTGCAGGATGACGGCAAGTGGGACACCCACATAAACAACATTGTGGCCAAAGCCAACAACACCCTTGGCTTCATCAGAAGGACCCTCAAGACGAATCAGAAGAACATGAAAGAACATGCCTACAAAGCACTTGTCCGTCCTCATCTTGAATATGCCTCAAGCGTGTGGGATCCCATTGCGCAGAGAAACATCAACAACATTGAAGCAGTCCAACGTAGAGCAGCACGCTCCGTCATGAATGACTATCATCAAAAGTCCAGCGTGACTGCCATGCTCACCAAACTGGAGTGGCCCACGCTGCAAAAATGAAGAGCCGCCACAAGACTTACAACATTCTACAAGATCCTAAAAGGGCAGCTCCAGGTCAGGTGTGAACATCTGCAGCCCTTAGCTGCAAGAGCGAGAAGAGGACACAGCGAGCAGTTCAGCAGAATCCCCTGCCGCACCCAGCAGCGCAACTCCTCCTTCATCCCCCACGCCATCAGAGAATGGAACGCCCTGCTTCCAGAAACTGTTCAGGCCCCTTCTGCCAAGGCCTTCTTCATGAGACTGTTAGCATAGCACTAAAAGCTTCAGACCCAAGGGTAGGCAGTGGTTGGGCCGGCATGACGGCTGGGTTCCGCTGAACGGTCCCAGTCTGGCCGGTTGTCTGGCTGTCTACCCACCAAAACACACACACACACACACACACACTCTCTCTCTCTCTCTCTCTCTCTCTCTCTCTCTCTCTCTCTCTCTCTCTCTCTCTCTCTCTCTCTCTCTCTCTCTCTCTCTCTCTCTCTCTCTCTCTCTCTCTCTCTCTCTCTCTCTCTCTCTACCACGAGAAAACAAAGAATTCGAATATAAAAAGCTAAGAAATAAAGTCAATGATCTCATTTGAGACTCTAGAAAACAGCACTTCAATAAAATGATATCAACAAATCGTGACACATCTACTTTATGGCGAGCCATCAACAACATCACACATAAGTCCAAGCACAATTCACTAAATAGCTACAATTGGTCGCCAGACTCATTCAATAATCACTTTATACACATAGCAGATTCTATAGGGGTACCTGACCCAACACACCTCGAACACAAATACTGTCCTTTGTCCTCTCTTCAAACCTTTTGTAACAGTAACATAAAACCTGGAAATGCATTTAAAATACCTTCACTTGCTGTTCACGAAGTTGGTTCCCTTATCGCAAGATTGAAAAATTAAAAAAATCTATGGGACCAGACAAAATCAGTAGCTCTCTCTTAAAACGTGCACTTCCCTACGTAGTAGAACCTCTTACCTTCATAATATATAATACATGCCTGGAACAAAACATAGTACCACCTGGTCTAAGATCAGCAACAGTTATACCATTGCCTAAATCTAAAGACCTCTCTGACCTAAACAACATTAGACCCATCTCTATTCTTACAATTATATCTAAACCTCTTGAAAAACATGTTCATAAACATCTAATGCAGTATCTTGAGGACAACAATCTTTTCCATCCCTTACAATCTGGCTTTCGGCATCACCATTCATGTTAAACTGCCGTAGTTCGTCTCTGTGATACATGGCTTTCAGCAATTAACGGAAACAAAATGACAGGTGCTGTATTTCTTGACTTTAAGAAGGCATTTGATGTTGTGAATCATAAATTATTATTACAAAGACTAGCACTATACCTGCGGGACGAAAATACGGTTTCTTTTTTTTACATCCTATCTTACTAACAGAACACAGTATGTCTTAAGTAATGGTGCAGTTTCAGATAATAAGATAATTAAGACTGGTGTACCGCAAGGATCTGTTTTAGGACCCCTCCTGTTCTGCTTATTTATTAATGACCTACCATTTTCAATATCAGATGAAAGAGTCTCATGCGATCTGTTTGCTGACGACTCCTCCCTCCAATCTAGTGCAGCTCGTTTATCCTTCATTCAAACTTTATTACAAACAGCTTTAAATGATGTTTCTGCCTGGTGTGATCAAAACCTGATGGTCATCCACCCTACAAAAACCAAAAGCATGGTGAAGATTGTCGCAAGGAAGGATAATATTATTGACCAATTGAAAGAGCACCGAGTCCTGGGTGTGATCATAGACGAAGAACTGAAGTGGCAGACCCATATTGAGAAAGTAGCACACAAGCTTGCGCGTAGCCTATTCCTACTAAAACAACTTAAACCTTTCATAGATACAGAGGAACGCACAATATTCTTTCATGCCCACTGTCTCTCTCACGTCAACTACGCATCTGTAGTTTGGGATTCTACCGCCAAATGTCACCTATTAAAACTCAATTCTATCTACAAAAGAGCAGCTAAAATTATTCTTCCTGATCCAAACCTCACGACATCAGAAAAACAAGCAAAATTAAACATCCTTCCGTTAGATTCACAATTAAAGTACAACAAAGCAATCCTCATGTACAAAGTGCATAATGACTTAGCCCCACAATACCTAAAATCATTAGTTACCCCGGCATCACATCGTTATGGTTCCAGTAACTACATTTTGCCAAACACTAGAATTGACAAATACAAATCACGTTTTTCCTTCTCAGGTTCCTCAATTTGGAATTCCCTTCCCTCTGCCATTCAGTTATGCCCTTCCATCTTACGGTACAAAACGATGGTGCGGGCAAACATAATATACAGCCCTGCTTAAATCCTGTGTGATATTGAACTCACACTGTATAACTTTATTGCCTTGTATACAACTACATGTTATATAATATAATAATAATTGTACATTTATATAGCGCTTTACCTCAGATGAGCCCAAAGCGCTTTACAATCAATGATTCATCAACAAACAACAAAAACAGCATTCAAGAGTGACACCAACCAGCAATATATATATATATATATATATATATATATATATATATATATATATATATATATATATATATATATATATATATGATATATGTCAAATGAATGTCTACAACTCAGTTTTATGCTTTGTTTATTGGTTTGCCTTTAACTGCTTGTTACATGTGTTTGGATAGATGCTGCTTTCACCTCCTACTTGTCATCAATTATTTGTTTCACTATGTGTATTTTTTAATGTTTCTTTATTTGTATGTATAAACAATGTATGTGTGTATGAGAGAGAGTCAGAGAGAGAGAGAGAGAGAGAGAGAGAGAGAGAGAGAGAGAGAGAGAGAGAGAGAGAGAGAGAGAGAGAGAGAGAGAGAGAGAGAGAGTGTTTTCAAATGTTTTTGTTTCTTAAATTTGTTTTTCTTTTATCCAAGGACAGATTGTAAGATTAGGCATCTCCTAAAATCTTTATCCTTGTCAAATAAAGTTTTCCAGTGTCCAGTGTCCAGTCTCTCTCTCTCTCTCTCTCTCTCTCTCTCTCTCTCTCTCTCTCTCTCTCTCTCTCTCTCTCTCTCTCTCTCTCTCCCAGGTCAACAACACAATGAATCAATCAAGATACGAGACGTTTTGCAATGATCCGTGTGACCATGTACACAATCAATTAAATAAATTAAATCAGGATAGCACTACCGAACTAAATAACTCATTGGACCTATATATTTGGACCTTGGTAGGATGTAACCTAAAATGACTGGCATCATTATCTACCAGCATGTAGACATAAGGTAATATTGCATGTTTGTTTTAGGTTTTGTTTGTTTCTGTGTTTGTTTGTTGTTGTTTTTCGTTGAACGTCTGGGCCTTTTTTTGTTTGTGTGGTGGTAGGAGTACAGGTGGTGTAAATGTATCAACATCATCATCGCTTTATCTGACTTTCCTGTTAATAAACCAATTCTGGTACCGTTTGTGTTTTTGTTGCTGATCTATCGATTTTCGCACAGCGCATTTAGTCAAATACTCTGACACTCTTTTTCAAGACTCTTGCCTTTTCCAATCACTAGTTTAGAAAAGCGAGGGAAAATATCCCTGAGGGTAGCTCTATAGCGGGAACTCTGCCGAAGGTAGATGAGAAAATTGCACGAAGCATTCACCGCCTCCAAAAGATGAGTTAAAGCCGTGGACACGTTGTACACATTACACAAATACCCGGACAACATGAAGCCAGACAGACGACTGAACAGCACCACATGGAGAATCACCATAGGCGTGGTACAAGTGACGTAAACCACACACACCGTCACCAGCATCTGCGTCATCTTCAGTTCCTGTTTCTCCATCGTTAACGTCACATCCGACGACGACGACACTGCTTTTCGCCGCCATGTTGTGACGAGTTGCAGGCGAAAGATGATGACGGCGGTGCAAACGATGACGATGACGACGGAGACTAAAGGCAGGCTGAGGATGGTCATGTAGTTGTGGAGGACGTCGATGAGGGTGCGGTTACGTAAGTAGAACAGGGACCAACTGTTGACGTAAGTGAGGGTGTTGGTGCGAGGGTCTATGACCTCCACGGTGTCAAACATGAGGCTGAAGGAAACATTGAGCACGCCCAGGGTGTACACGCTGACAGTCAGGATGAAGATACCCATGTACCTGCAAAGCACGCACACAGTTTAAAAACAATGACAGGAAAATAGATCGAGAAAATGGAAGACTTAATCGAATACATAAACTTACTGAACAATTCTTCATCCATTTTCATAACGTTACTGAAACTTTCTTCGAGTGAACCTGCAAAGCACGCACACAGCTTAAACAAAAAATAATAATTGGACAGGAAAATAGATCGAGAAAATGGAATACTTGATTGAATACATAAACTTACTGAAACTTTCTTCATCTATTTCATTTAAAGCATAACATTACTGAAACTTTCTTCAAGGTAGTTCATCTGCAAATTGATTTTCTTTTTTTAGACCTGAACTTTCTATTTCATATCTTCAGCATAGCGATCATGCCTCGTTTTGTCCCTGGGTGGTTTTTGGTATGTTGGTATTTTAGTACTTTATAGTCACAGAAATTCGGGCTGCTTCCACTTGGACAGCGCGTTGCAGCCAGAGGCGCGCCACCCATTTTTTTTTTTTTTTTGCATGCGAATTTTGTGACTGTTGAGGAAGGAAAGGGTGGTGGTAAATTTTGACCAAACGACAACTCTTTCGTTGCCACTGGGTTTAGCGTGTGCTAAGTACATGGGCACATGGGACCTCGGTTTATCGTCTCATCCGAAAGACTCCACGTTCAGACCATAAGGCCTTGTGCAGAGTGAGAGGAAAACTCCCCTGTACCCAGGTTCGAACTCGGGTTTGTTGCGCATGAAGCGAACGCGTTACCTCTGTGCCGCTCTGCACGTTTTGCACAAAGAACAAACACATACGTAAACATAAAGGCCTACAAGGTCGTCATGTCATCAACATCTTTTATAGAAAAGAAAATGTTCTTTTAAGCGTGAGAGCACACACACACACACACACACACACACACACACACACACACACACACAACATACCCCAATCGTATTCATAAACGTGGGCACGCACAGAAAGAGAAGGAGGGGCTAAGAGATAGAGAGAAAGGAAGAGAGAGGGTGAGAGAGAGAGAGAGAGAGAGAGAGAGAGAGAGAGAGAGAGAGAGAGAGAGAGAGAGAGAGAGAGAGAGAGAGAGAGAGAGAGAGAGAGAGAGAGAGAGAGAGAGAGAGAGAGGAAGAGAGAGAGAGAGAGAGAGAGAGAAGAGAGAGAGAGAGAGAGAGAGGAGAGAGAGAGAGAGAGAGAGAGAGAGAGAGAGAGAGAGAGAGAGAGGAGAGAGAGAGAGAGAGGGGGGGGGGGGAGAGAGAGAGAGAAACGAATACGAATACGAATATACGAATACGAATACGAATGTTTTTATTGAGGGTAAAACAGATAAGCTGGGTAGCTTTTTTACACTATTGCCCTCAAGCAAATAAACAATTAAAGAAGAAAATGATTAACAGAAACGTAAAAACAACAACAAAACTGGCAACAATAGTGACAAAAATATACATGTAATATAATACAACAAGGCAAATATGGCCACACAACAGCAATTCAAAATTAAAGACCCCCACCCCACCCCACAAAAAACACACCAAGAAACAACAACAAAAAACACCTCCCAGTCTCTACCCCCTCCCCCCCGCACTCACTCCCACAAGCACCCCCCACATACCCCACCCCCACAAACCTATGCACACATACATACATGCATACAAATTCTTATATTATGTACATGTACATGTATATCAGTTCACATAAAATCTTAAATGTTCTCTACACCTTGTAATATCATTTGAATGTATATATAAACATAATTAAACGTGTATTGTGAACATAATGTATTGTAATTCGCAAGGTAAAATAAGACTAAACAGATTTATAATTGGTCCATCAAGTATTTATGATATGCCTTTCTGAAAGATGACAAGCTCGGTTTCTGTTTTATGTGGTTAGGCATATCGTTCCACAATTTTGCTCCTGAGTGGACTAATGAGGACATGAATAGATTTGTTCTAGGTCGAGGGGTACGAATAATCGACTTCCCACGAATGTTATATACTGGGAAATGTTTTTGCAGATAATATGGTGTTAATTTATTCATAATTTTAAACATAAACACAGCTTTGCTATGCTTACATTTGAGATGAAAAGGCAGAATATCTAATTTCTTATAGTCACATGAATCAAGGGAGGAGGATTTTAATAGAATAAGTTTAAGGGAACGTCTATAAATACTGTGAAGTGGTTTTAAACAATTTTCACTTGCTAAGTCCCAACATGTTGACACATAGTCCATGTCTGATTGAATATATGCATGAAAAAAGAGAGTCCGGGAATGCTGGTCTAGAAAGTGTTTAATTCGATTCAATTGAAATGTTTTTTGTGATAGTTTCTTGGACAGAAGTGAAACATGCTTTGACCACGAGAGATTATTATCAATAGTAAGACCTAACAGCTTATAGAAATTTACTTCTTCCAATTCCTTATTTAATATATTTAACTTACATAAATTAGTCTTTATATTTTGGCGCTTTTGCCTAGTTGTAACCAACATAAATTTGGATTTATGCGGATGAATAGCCATATGATTCAACTCCGTCCAAGAAACCAATTTATCAATATCTTGTTGTAAGGAAGCACATAAAACGTCATTATTTTTATTGTTGTTGTGTATACTTGTGTCATCTGCGAAAAGTTCGCAGGAAGACTTAACATGCAGCGGTAGGTCGTTAATATATATTGAAAACAATATTGGGCCTAAAACAGAGCCTTGAGGAATACCATATTTGATTGGAGACAGAGAAGACCACGATGAATCTTGAGTAACTGCCTGTCTTCTGTCGCTAAGGAAAGACGTTATTAGCTTTACACCCTTATTACTTAAGCCATACATAAAAAGTTTTCTGGTGAGAAGTTTATGGTCTATTGTATCAAATGCTTTAGCAAAATCGATAAAAAAAATTACGCCAGTAAACAAATCATTATTTATGTTAGAATGCCATTTCTCAGTGAGATTACTTAACATAGTATGACAAGAATGTTTTTGTCTAAAACCGTTTTGATTTGGGTGAAATAAATCATACTGACTAAAGTGGGATTGAATATTATTTTTAATGTATTTTTCTAGCGGCTTTGATAATATAGATAGAATGGATATTGGGCGATAATTTGGAGGGATCAGATGTATCCCCTGACTTAAAAATTGGAATAACTTTAGAGTTCTTTAATGCTTGTGGGAAGGTACATTTATCAATACAAAGGTTATAAATATATGTTAAGGATTCGGAAATAATCGAAGCAGCTATTTTTAAGAGTTTACTATCAATTCCATCTAATCCTCGGCAAGTCGACTGCTTTAATGTACTGAGTTCTGTGAAAACCTCATGAACACTCATAAATGGGATGTTAAATGAGTTGTTTATTTGCTTCGAGTCACAGAAGCATTTAAGTTTGTTTAAATCATTTAAATGTGTTTTATCAGTTACTATTATCCTTTCAGCAACAGTTGTAAAATGTTGATTTAGGTTTTCAGCAGGTATTTTAGAACCCTGATTAGAAGATGACACTATTTTCCCCGACAATTGGTTAATAGCCTTCCAAATGCTTTTTGAATTTTGTTTAGAGGAAATCAAGTCACTGAAATATTTTTTCTTGGCCTTTCTTTTCATTGTTGTTATTTTATTCCGTTTTTGTCTAAACTGATCGTCTTTCCCTGTCGTTAGCAGCAAATTTTCACGAATTTTTATTTCTGCTCCTATCTCTTCCTTTAACCAAGGAGGCTTTTCAGTTAATTTAACACGTTTAGTTGTGAGTGGTGCATGCTTATTTAAAACTGGAACAAAAATATTGTACCACTCTATAAGAGCATCATCAGGGTCAGTGAACTGATATATGCTTGAAAAATTAATATTGCATAAGTCCCTAACAAAATCTTCTTCAACAAATTTATTATAATTACGATAGTGTATGGTTTTATGAAATAACCGGGGTATCTTGACACCCTTTGCGGACCATGTTAGACAGACTGGGTAGTGGTCACTGAGACCATAGCATGGTACTGATATTTCTAATGCATTAGTAGGATTGGTTATATAAATGTGATCAATTAACGTTTGTGACTGTGATGATACCCTTGTTGGTGTCTTTATAAGTTGAGTTAGATTGCATAATTCATAGGTTTGTTTCCATCTATTGTGTGGTTTTTGTAAATCAATGTTAAAGTCACCCAGAAGAACGACTTCCAAGGAATGATTATAAACATCTTCCATCATCAGTTCGAAACGATCGAACCATTCAACACGTTCCTCTGGGTTCCTATATAAGAAAGCAACAAAAAGTGGTTTACTACTTTTGAACTGAATCTGTAACCATATACACTCAATCTTATACTTATCAAATAAATGAACCTGTTTATAATTAATTGAGTTATGTACATATGCTATAATTCCTGTTTCTAATTTTTCTGAAGCATCACGTCTAACGATACTGTAACCTGGAATTGATATGATATTATCTGATACATCACTTGATAAACGTGATTCAGAGAAACCAAATAAATGAAAATAATTTTTTGGGTTGGATAGTATGCTAGGTAAATCCGATATTTTGTTTATCAAATGACAAGTATTTAGATATCCTATTTTTAAACCATTCTTACTCAACCATTGCTGAGAACTACAATTTTTGTCCATAGTACCAAAACAAACGAACTTACAATATTATGAACTTATATCAGCAAAACAATATTTACTTTGGGTCACTTGCACTCACACAGTTATACTAGTTATTTACACAAAAAAGCAGAAGCGTCACAATATGAGAGAGAGAGAGAGAGAGAGAGAGAGAGAGAGAGAGAGAGAGAGAGAGAGAGAGAGAGAGAGAGAGAGAGAGAGAGAGAGAGAGAGAGAGAGAGAGAGAGAGAGAGAGAGAGAGAGAGAGAGAGAGAGAGAGAGAGAGAGAGAGAGAGAGAGAGAGAGAGAGAGAGAGAGAGAGAGAGAGAGAGAGAGAGAGAGAGAGAGAGAGAGAGAGAGAGAGAGAGAGAGAACAGGGGGAGGCAATCACATACTGTTAATAACATACTGTTAAAACAAGAAACAAGAGAAACAAATATTACAATTGTTTGAATAAATAGTCATGATAACAGCTTTTGAATGATGCCAAGGTACTTTTTGTTTTAATATAGTCCGGAATTTCGTTCCATAGTTTACCGCCCGAGTATATCAAATATGTCACATACAGATCAGTTCTCGGACGGGGTAGTTGTATTCTATTGTTATTTATTTATTTATTTATTTATTTATTTATTTATTTAGAGAGAGAGAGAGAGAGAGAGAGAGAGAGAGAGAGAGAGAGAGAGAGAGAGAGAGAGAGAGAGAGAGAGAGAGAGAGAGAGAGAGAGAGAGAGAGAATACGAATACGAATGTTTTATTGAGGGTAAAAAGAATAAGCTACAATAGCTTCTTTACACCTTGCCCTCTCACTCACACATTCATACCATGCATCAAGCAAAGAAAATTTGACATAAAACAATCAAGTCAAGAAAATGGAACAAAAATTGGCACATAAAATAATTGAATAAAGATATCAAAAATGGGAATTAAAGCAAACACTTAACAATGGTGAACTTGAATTGGTAGTTTCAATTGAGTACGAAAAAAGGGAAACAATTTTGAGACAATGACAATTTTTCAGAATAAAACCACTTTTAAGGAAGAACAAAAACAAACATTATAAGATAACATGGGAATATGAGAGAGGGACGGAGAGAGAGAGAGAGAGAGAGAGAGAGAGAGAGAGAGAGAGAGAGAGAGAGAGAGAGAGAGAGAGAGAGAGAGAGAGAGAGAGAGAGAGATTTATAAGAATCTAGGCATAAGCTGATGGCATTGGTAACGTTTGAGGTAAAACTCATTAATTAGCATTACTAATAAACAAGATTGTCCATTAGGAGCTTGTGATAAGATTTTCGAAAGGAAGATACGCTAGTTTTATTTTTTAGATAATCAGGGAGATCGTTCCACAGTTTACCACCAGAGAATGTAAGGGATGATTTATATAGATATGTTCTGGGGCGGGGCATTGTTAATTTGGTTTTGCTTCGAATTGTATGGACTTTAAATTTAGTAATACGATATTTTGGTACTAACTTATTTATGATCTTGTACATAAGGGTACCTTTGTTTAGTAGGCATTTTAAATAAAATGGTAGAATGCTAAGTTCTTCATAGTCATTGGTTTCTAGGGATGACGATTTAAGGAGTATGAGTTTAAGAGAGCGTTTATATAGTCTTTCAACATGTTTGAGTGTGTTTTTACTAGCTGAATCCCAGCATGTTGATGCATGATCAATATCAGGTTATATATAGGCATGGAAAAAAAGTCTACGC
>CM065688.1:49167847-49170347 GCA_017654935.2 Phymorhynchus buccinoides
AGTTTAAAAACCTCCTGGACAAAGACCCTAAATTGACAGAATTGAGATACCAACATGACTGATTGTGTCATCAAAAACCGTCACAGCTGTGCTCAATACTACAAAAACTATATTGAAAGGGCACTTCAGAGGCCGTGAGGCCTAGTTGCCCTCATTACCCTGACCTGACCTGACCTGGACATGATCTGACTAATTGAGTTCTTTATGTTCCTTTATTTTACACTTTCCTTCAGTATTCTGTGCAAAATAAATGTTGAACCGAAAAAAAAATATGAGTGCCTGTACTTTTGTGTTGGTGGTAGTGAGACTGTCCATCCTTTTATTTTTAGCAGCAATGGCAGAGAGGAAAAGGCAATCCATTTCTTTAAAAAGAAAAATACAAATAACTTCTTCTTCTTCTTCTTCTATCACTCAGACAGTTTCCTGTCTATTATGAGTACAGATGCGTCATGCTGCCATCATGCCATTATGTGCCTAACTAAAAAACTGAATATGTGCAAAACAATCCACATAAACAAATGCAAACGATTGATGAAAAGCTGCATGGGTGGACAGTAACATTAATGGTAATATTTCAGTACAAGAAAGGTGAAGAGGTACGCATTTGATAACAGCAAAAAGAAAAAAAAGCTTGTTAGTTGAGTGGTTCCATCACCTTTATATCTTCTTCTTAGTAGACTATTTTGATTTTATGATGTAAGACATGCACCAAATTAGGAAAAAGAATTTTCTTTTGTTTTGTTTTTCTGTCTTTCTTTTCTTTTTTTTCTTTTCTCTTTTTCCTCCATTCAACTTGGTTATAAGCAAAACAAACCACAATCAAAATGTTTTCTTACATCCGATTTTCAGATATTATAAGAAAACTCGGATATAAGAAGCAAAAAAATAATCTCCCTTCCACTTTCTTAGAACCGAGTTTTGCTGTATTTTGATTTTATGATGTAAGTCATAAGTTTCTTTATTGTCCATTGGCATTGTACAAACGTAAATGAAAATTGTCTTCCACCGAGTAAACTAAGTTAAATGCATCCAAATTAAAACATTAATTAAAAACATGAAACAGAAATTTACATTAAAACAAATACGTTATTCTCATACAGCACACCCAATCATTCATCTGCTCTCCGCTATCTTGCTCGCTCATCATGCAACTCACCACCACTTCTGCCTTCATTTTTGTTTTTAATTTTCTATTCCATTCTATCTTTGTTTCTCCTTTCTTTTGCCGTTTTTCCTTTTTTTCATGCACCAAATTAGGTAAAAGGATTTTCTCTTCGTTTTATGCTTCTGTTTATCTTTATTTTCTTTTTTCCCTCTTCCCCCCCCCCCCCCCCCCACACACACTTTTTCCCATTACACTCGGTTATAAGAAAAATCATAAGAAAATGTTTTCTTATGTCTGAGTTTCGGATGTAAGAAAACTCGGATATAGGCCTAAGAAAACAAAACATTATCTCCCTTCGATTTTCTTATAACCGAGTTTTGCTGTATTACGTTATTATTTTAAACACTCCACTTTTAGGTGAAACATATCCTTGAAGAACTAGCAAATGTATTAATATTTTATTCTTATTGAGATCACACACACTTCCATTGGACTAGTCCAGTCTAAGGAACGGGTTTCTTGTTTTCGCTGCACAAGTGGTGATTCTAATTCAGTGAAGGTTTGCATCTTTCAGAATTTTGTTCAGGTATAATGATTAACGCATTAAAATCGTTTGAAAATAATGTATGAAAATCGCGTTTCGTTTTTATAGCCTATGGAACTATGTTATATAATATGCACACGAATAAATCCAACTTTAAACTGTGTGCAGCGGTCAGATTGTTTTAGATCTACTGGGACATGGCTACTGTGTTTGTTTTCATTCGTTTCAGCGATTCAAACTCTAAAATTGATCAAAGCAGATCGGTACATATGTTATTTGGATTTGGTACATGACTTGTGGGCTCTACAAAAGCGTGTTCTTTAGCTAACGAGAGCTTTAGCTCAAATCCCAAATCCAAATAAACTAATATTAAGTGAAAAGACGTTAAAGGGGCACCCTGGCGGATGCGTTTTTGCAAGAAATACGTCGAGATCACCAGGAAAACACCCTTTATAGAGATTGCAACACTCGCTTTTCTCTGGTTTCCTAGAAATCAAACCGTCCAATCGACGATTCCTCTTTGGCGGAGGTGCTGGAAGTCAACTTCTTTCTAATGGCCGCCTGAGTTTAGATCAAATCGTTTGCACGAAATTTCCACAATACAAACCTTTTTATTTTTATTTTTTATAGTTTACCAAAATGATTTTTGCTCACAACAAACGGAATAAAAATGTTTTTACTGCACTACAAAGAAGAAAAACAATCATGGAGTCAAAATACCAAAACATTACTACATCTTGCAATATTTCTAGTTCGATCAGTACTATCCTATGGGCAAAAGGTTTATTTCAATGCCTTAGATACTCTTTTAAATAAGTTACAAAGCATAGACAGTAAAGCTATCAAACTAG
>CM065688.1:49175347-49195347 GCA_017654935.2 Phymorhynchus buccinoides
AAATGATTCTACAGCAAAACACTTAGCAATACAAATGAAACGAGGGACCTGTCGCGGGGGCAGACAAACCCTGATACCCCTTACTTTTGCTGCCCAGAATATTGTAATCACCCAATGACGCCATTTTTGTTGGATAACATAAATGTGGTGCTGACGTGTGAGTAAGGGAGACAGGATGTTTTGGCTTTCCTTACAGTAAAAGCGCGATCAAATGAATGCCCCAGTGTGCGTGTGTGTGTGTGTGTGTTCACGTTATGACAACAGATGAGTGATGTTAACGGCTGGATCGTTGTTCACAACAGTTTGTTGCCGGAGACGATCTTGCCAATGACATCATGTCTGACGACAAGGCTTCATTATGACGTCACCAGACGATTCAACGCTTCTGACGATAATGAGTGAAATGACGTCATCATACACTGTTGTTGTTAGCATTAAGAATACTTATCTTATGATGGCAGTAACTCACAGCGTCATCGTACATACAAAATGTTTAATATCACTTTTATGCTTAATCCATTGCTTTTTATGACGCCACTGTACAATTCCGTGGTTGGCATGATCCCAGATCCTTCAGTGGATTCCCTCGCACTGTAGTCAGGGTGGCAATGAACAGGCAGACATACTCTCCAAAATGGGCAGCAAACTGGAACAGTTTGCACACCTCGTGTCATATGGAGAAGCAAAGGTAATCGTTTGTGGCCAATTCAAAACAAAACGGAGGGAGCGTCTGCAGCTTGACACTGGAGAGGACAGCTTCCGCCAGCTAGACTGTGCCCAGCAGCAGGTCGCTTGAGAACCAGACATTGTCAACTCCTCTCCCATCTCTATCCCCTAATTTTTTAAAAATATATTTCCACACTATTAGACGATTTTCGGAGAGAGAAAAAATAGGGTAGAGCACTTCGTGAAAATTAGAGTTGTTTACCTCCATTACTCGGTCAAATACCATAGCGACAATGCAGCAATGGCGTCGAAGCTTGAAACTGCAGGATGCGAGTCAGTGACTTGCAAACATTTGTTTTAGAAAAATAAGGGGTGACCAGTTGCTACAAAGTGATAGAACTTGCAAACTGTGACATAAAAATATAAATGACATCAATTTCAGAATGACGCACTGCGCTCTACAGTCATGCTGTGCGTCTCCTCAAACACAAGAAGCGAGGGCTGGGGATTTACCTGATGGCAGAGTAACTTCCCCTGTTTGACCGATTGAATTAGGCAACATAACTCCTACACACCATGAAATTATTTCCGAACAATTCCTATTGTCCTTGTGGCACGGGTTTGCAGACTCTATAGACCACATGTTGCAGGACTGCCCTACTTTCGGCTCCCTGATACTTGAAATATTGCCCAGGCCTGTGGCGCTCCGAGACAAGCTGTAGAGTCCTGCTGCAGCGCTGCAGCTGACTGCGACCTTCATCCACCGAACCAGACTGAGCGTCTAGCATGGCTGGGAACAAGGAAGAAGAAGACGAAGGAGAAGGTTGTTAGCATTCCTTCTGACTACAATGTTTTATGTGATGTCATCTTAAAGGTGGACCCTGACGGATGAGTTGTTGCAAGAAACACATCGATATCACCATGAAAACACCATTTACAGAGATCGCAACACTCACTTTGCTCTGGTTTCCTAGAAATCAAACCGTCAAATCGGCGATTAGGCGAAAGTGCTGGAAGTCAAATTATTTCACTGAAAGAGAAGGCGTGTGCGGTCTCTTTTGTAATGGTGAATAAATTGTTTGCACGAAATTTTCGCAATGCAAGCCTTTTTTATTGATCTTTTTTAAAAATGTTATGCGATATGCAGTTTATCTAAAAGAGTTTCGCGCACAACAAAGGAAATAGCTTCGATTTTCTTTACTGCACTACAAAAAAGAAAAAGCTTCAGCCACAATGGGTTTGGCCCCCACCCACCCCATCCAAAATGGCTTCTCTCTCCGGCATGTCCGCTAAGGAGGAATCGCAGTTTTGACGGTTTATTTTCTAGGAAACCAGAGCAAAGCGAGTGTTCCGATCCTTGAAAAGGCTGTCTTTCTGGTGATCTCGACGTGTTTCTTTCAAAAACTCATCCGTCAGGGTCCACCTTTAACAAAAGTTAAACTTAACATAATGCCTAGTATGGTGTTTTCGAGACTGTGCACTACTCTTCTACTTCTCATTTTGCCAAAGCTTTGAGCTTGAAAGAAAACAGGAAAATGACTCCAGTTGGAGGGAGTTACTGGGTTCGTCACCTCTGTAAGCTTCTGTGCATGCAGGGTTTGTCTGTCATAGGCAACTTGGGTGGATGGGAATTGATTAATGGAGAGTTCATTTTGTTCATTTTCACTAAAAGGATTTGTATGGAGGGTGCGCGTGCGTATGTCACTTTTTATCTTAATTTGATTTAGGCTCTTTAACAAAAAAAGAAGACTTTTATCATTGATTGCTAGACTGAAGTTCTTTGACTCTGCCTTTTCATTTTGCTTATTGTCATCTACTATCTTTCTACCTAACCGGTCCATTCTCCTGCCTTTAAAAAAGAAAGAAAGAAACACTTTCAAAAGGATTTCCTTCAGCCGAAGTCGGACATTATTTATTAGGTCAAAACGGCAGCATGACGCATCTGCGCTCATAATGGACAGAAAACTGAGCGATCAAAGCAGAAGAAGAAGAAGGAGAAGGAGGAGACTGAAGATGCGGCTAGTGCTAAAGTGAAAACTCTATCAGGTGGGGCAAAAAGGCCATGTTTTTTTATTGCTCTTTTATTGCGGTTCTTTCACATTTTAAACGGCTACCTCCTCCGAAGTCGGAGTGTGGCTGTTCACGTGGCGGGGTAATAAAAAAAACCCACAGTGCCACGCGTAATGTTTTCAGCCGGCCTAGCTGTTGCATTTGTACCATAGTGTTCAAATGCTGCGGCTGTTAGCATGATCCCTGGAGTCTTTACGCCAGGGTACGACAACAACAACAACAACAACAACAACAACAACAACAACAACAACAACAACAACAATAATCGGTTTGGATATGTTGTAGTGTGGCTGGGCTGGCTGTCCGTCTGTCTGTCTGTCTGTCTGTCTCTCTCTCTCTCTCTCTCTCTCTCTCTCTCTCTCTCTCTCTCTCTCTCTCTCTCTCTCTCTCTCTCTCTCTCTCTCTCTCACTCTCTCTCTCTCTCTCTCTCTCTCTCTCTCGTCCAAATGATTACAGGCGTGCGCGCGTGTGTGCATATGTGTGTGTGCGTTTGTGTTTATGTGTGTGTGTGTGTGTGTGTGTGTGTGTGTGTGTGTGTGTGTGTGTGTGTGTGTATGTGTGCGTGTCTCTGTATGTGTCTGTGTGTGTGTGCTTATGCATCTGTGCCTGTGTGTTTTAAACCTCATGTATCAGTCTGTGCTGTGAGGTGATAGCCAGAAGGTACTATCAGTGTATTTCAGTCCTTCGCTGACAGTACACCCTGGCTTTCTCCCGACCAAGTGTTCGTCTGTTAACCAATGCTCTTCATTATTTTATCATATTATTACTATTCAGTTACTTAGTGATTTATTATAATAAATATTGTCAGCAGAGGAAAATAAGATAGCAAGGAAAGAATCTTCTTCTTCTGCGTTCCCAGGCCAAAAGGCCATAATGGGTAAAACATGCATGTGTCCGTTTTCAGTTTTCACTGGTCTCCCCGCTGCGTACAGCCGACACATTCCGATTTCAGAGGAGCTCAAAGGAGAACAGTTATATTGAAGATGCTTTGGGGAGAAAAGGATAGGAGAATGGGCCAATAAGTCAGAAATATAGTCGATGATAGTAAGCGAAGGAAAAAGAGTGGCAGATTTGAAGAAGTTAAAAGCCCAGGACTCCCAGAAGGTGGGGAACTATTTTTGCGAAAGACCCCTCCTTCCCCCAAGTATCCCCACGGAGAGACTCGTGGAGGGAGTGGGGTCGTCCAGCTCCCCGTATGGAGGCACGAGGCATCCAACCACTGCCCCCAAAGAAAGAATAAACTCAGCTGAGAAGAAACATGAAGAACAACAAACGTGAGAATACAAACAAATACAAGTGTGTCGTCGAGTGGCAGACATAGTCCCCAATTTCTCTTCGCCAGCCACAGTCAAACACCGAGCGGCAGATACCACCCAGGGCTCCCAGGGCTCCCCATTTATGAAGCACTAAAATTCTCAAGGACCCTTTAAAAGAATGTGCAGGGGGTCCCAGGGATTCGCTAAGACAATTACTTTTAGCATTTGCAATGCCACTGGGACCCTCTATCCTGCCTCTAGGATCCTCCATGCTGTAAGCGAAGGAGTCCCTGGGATCCCTTGTTTTGCGGGACGATTGGGAGCCCTGTGCCACCACATCCAGCTCCTACCTCATCTTCCTAATCTCAACCCCTCTGTATCCTACATACCCAAGTTTGAACACTGCAAGTTGCCGTGGTCCAAAGTGTCGCTTGCTAAATATTGTTGCTGGCGACAATTTTGCTGGCTTTGTAATTCAAATTGCCGCGCGCCAAAGCCCAAATTGTCGTCTGCGATAATTTTAGAGCTCACGTCGCCTCAGAAATGGTCTCCCATATTGAAGTTTATTGTCGGTGAAGGTTCTTGGCGACAAACTGAATAAGTCTGAACGTGAACAATATGGAAGTGAAGGAGGGGTGTAGTCTCTCTGCTTGTCTGTCTCTTTCATAATATGCGCACCCGCGCGAACGTTTTGGATGCTGATGCTGATGCTGCTGTTGATGGTGATGATAACAACACAGCAATGATTATGAAGGTGGTGGTGATGAAGGCGGTAATATGCCTGATGATGGGGGTGGTTATGACGAAGGTGATGATGATGCTGGTGACAACGGCGGCGACGACGAAGGTTATGACGATGATAATGATTATGATGATAGAAGACGAAGAAGAAGACAGTTGGTGGTTTGACATTTTGACACCTCAATTGTTTACTGACATTAAATCCATACCAATTTGAAACAGAGATAGAGAGAAAGAGGGAGAGGGGGAGGAGGCAGACAAAGAGAAAGAGGGAGGGGGTATTTTCATCCAAAATCATAAACAAAGTAGGCCTACTGAATCCGTTTATTGAATAACAAACCATGTTCCGAACAGCAATGGTAAGCCACGAATATTAATACCTATTGCATTTGGACAGAAACAAACACGTTCTGACATTCATAGCTTAATAGCACATCTAAGCAAAGACAAAAGCATTTAGAAGCAAACACATGAATGGAAAAAGTTGTGTGATAGTCTTGGACGAAAAATGTTTTTGCAATCAAATCAAATTAAAATTGCTTTAAAAGTGCCGAAATATAAAAATTACGTAAACAAGAATGCATGATAATGATTTGGACAGTATTTGGCTATCTGCTTTTTTATCGTGAGTTTTTGTCAGAATCCGTTTCTTTCTATGGCGATTCAATCTTGCCATTTTACCACTGACGAAGACGAATAAGCGTCGGAATATTTGGACATTGTATATCTCGTTTGCTGGCGGTTGTTTTTTTTAATCGTTTTTTATCGTTTGAAAGTGTATATGTATACGAAGGGCGGTAACATCTACATAATAGTAATTATAATCAAATCAATCATTCAAAGTCTTGATAGAATAGATCAGAAGGACAACACTCTCCTGTTTTATGAGTGTACATTCAACAATCGCTCTGGGGTTTTATATTTTCTTCTATTTTTTGTTTAATCAACCAGATACAACACAGTTAACGTTAGATTAGGTGGCCTAACTAATCTGGTGATTAGTGAAAAGAGCATGAGAGCGATTGTCAAACATTGTCTTTCACGGAGAAAACAGAAAAGGGTATTGTTTGACAATTCTCAAGTTGAAGCCCATGTTCCTTCACGCACACTCGGGAATGCTCTTCCATTCAGTAAAGCTTCGTGAAGCTCGCCCCCCCCCCCCCCCCCCCCCCCTCTATTGCTGTTCTTTTAATCAATGTCTCTCCTTTGCTTAATTATGAACGGTAATTACTCCCCCGAAGTCGGAGCTTGGCTGCCCACGTGGCGGGGTAATCAAATACGGTCGCACATGTAATGTTATCACTCCTAGTTGATGCATTATGTATCATAGCGTTCAAGTGCTTCGGCTGTTCGTGTGATCCCTGGAGTGTTTTAGCCAAGGTACGACGACGACGACGACGACAAAACTAATTACTCTTTACCAGTGCCAGTAATTACCAGTAATGACTCTTTCTTCATTCTTTGAAGGAGATAAGTCATTGACGGAAAGAAGCGCTTTTATCAATGAATGAGCCACTTCATTTACATGGGTAAATGTGGGGGAAAGTGTAGTTTATCTATTTCTTCACATGTGTTTTTTCCGGGTTTTCAAGATCAAGAAATCGTTATTTGTGTTTCAGAAATAAACACCTAACATAATAATAATCCTATCCCATATCCTACCGAAGCAAAATATTATATCTTAGTGAAATATTTCGATGAGAAAATTTGGTTGAAATAATCGAAGCTCCATTCCTTTTTCGCGCTTGTGAATGAATCAGTTGAACCTTGCTGTAGTAGTAGCTCCGCCCTTTCAATCAGCAGCCCTGCGTAGAAATGCAAACAAGGGCTTTAACTTGACACATATGCCAATTACTTCTTTTGACGTTTAGTTTAGTAGTTTATGAAATAACAGAAAATGGTAGCAACCGCAACAAAACAATTAACAGAAAATTAATATCCCTTCTATTAAGAACACAAAGAGATACATGAACAAACGTAAAACTGAAAAAAAAGCATAATTTTTAAGGGAAAACATCTTGGCTACATGTCTATGTATGGTTAACTGCGAACGTGACACCATCACCACCACTTAATAAGCCTATACTAACAAAAATAGCAAAACGATCAACATCAGCACACGAAACACACAAATCATGTAAATGTGGTTAAAACAATATGCTCGGTTGTGATTTGTGCGACGTTTTCTTCAGAAAATATGAAAAATGTATTTGTTGAAAAAAAGGTCATAAAACAAAATATTACTCATAACTTTACAACAAGGCTACCAAGAAAACAAGCGCGAAATCGCAATAGTTTGTGGCACGCGGTCTATTTTTACCACTCCAATCATGAGTTACCTCCCCTGGCTTTTCAATAATTTTAATCTGTAAACCACAATGTTATCTCTGCACCATTTCGTAACTTTTTATATCTTTTGGAAAACATTTAAAACTATGTATCCTACTTATGCTCATCGAAAGAAGCACCGCATACTCGTCGTGTCTGTTGTAGTGTCTGTATTACGTATGTTTATTATTTTGTACGCTTTTAAAATACATCATTTTAAAGAGCGGCCAGAAGTGTAGCCTCGATTTGAAGTGCGACAATTTTGGACCGACAGACCGACAGACAGACCGACCGACCGACAAAGTGAGTTATAGGTTTGTGGCTTGAGCCACAAACAATAAATGTTGTAGTGGTCTATCCACAGGGCAAAGAGGCGATTGCTATTGTGTAGGCCTAGCTTAGACACCCGGCCCGCATCGAAATTTCACACCGAATGTTTTCACTGGGAAAGGGATAGGGTTAGGATCAGCCTAGGATTATTGTCATGAAACGGAAAGAACCAAGCTTTGGGATTGAGAGTCGTACAAATGAAGGGGATGTCTTAAAATACAACCGTGCTGCAACCATTACGCCTACTACAGGCTCTATTCACATCAGATGTTCAAAATATAAAAGAATCAACTGTTGAATTTCGTTCGCAGCTGTTAAGTTTGCCGAGCAATCGCTTTTTTGTTTCGTTTTTAAAAAAATGTTAATTATTATTATTATTATTATTATTAATATAAATTATTGTTGATCTGTGTGTCGTTCTATCCCAGTGTCTGTCTGTGTCTCTGTCCGAGTGCTTGTCTTTCTACAAACAGATTTGATTGAAATCCGGGAGAGGATTGTGGAATTACTTAACTTATAATAATGTTTGCAGTTAGACTGCCATTAATGCACTGAATATGTTATTATCTAAAATCAAGAAAATTATCCTTTGGTTGGGGACAAAATAAATCAAAGTTCTAGTTGAGTTAATATTTTACTGTACATGGTTTTCCTTTCAACAGGATCTTCCGAAAGTTATTTACGAATGTTAACTATATTTAGTGTGTGTGTGTGTGTGTGTGTGTGTGTGTGTGTGTGTGTAAACATTCATGGCGACGCTAATCGTAAAGTCCTTTTTCTTTAAACTATTTTTCCCAAAACATCGTACAAATGTTCTTTTTTCTCTCAATAAAACAATTTCTAGTTAAAAAGAAATATCGTTTCCAATGTGTTAGAAGCCCCTTATAGGCAAATGTGAAGCACGAGTTAAAAGGGAAGCAACTCAGGGACGAGTAACTCCCCCGTTGCTTGTGTAATATTATTGAAAGGGGGTAAATTGTGGATTTATTGTTATTGTATCAAGGTAATATTTTTAAGCTTTAAAAATGTGTTATGTCGCTGTGGTTAATATAGTAAAATGTAAACCTACACACAATATACACACAATAATAAACGTGCACAAAATCTAGATTATCAATTCTTGTTTTACTTTATTTACTGGATTTCTTGTAACGTTAAACATAGTACAAAGTTCTTGAAACAATCAAATCCAAAAATATAGCGGTGCCATAGCCGATGAGGTTTAACCGAGGCATGGTCACCGCTACACCTATCTGCATTAATAAAAAATCGGGACTTTACTGGTTTCGTACTGCCTCCGGGCATTGCCTCCAGTATTGTTCCCACCATATTTGTATTTACAAATGTCCCATATGTGTCTGATTCAGACCAAGAGGACGTAAAACACAATTTTCGTCGTCTGAAACAATCAAAGCAAAAGCTTTCATATCTTGAGGAATCGTAGTATGTTATGTAATTTTTACAAACTTTCACCAAAAAAGTCCATAAAGATAACATCCTGAAATGCAGACTGTGGTTCTTATAGTCTACTGTTTCAATTCAAGCATAACGAAATCAGAGCTATCCACCATTTACCAAATCTTAAACCTAATCATTCAAAAATAGAGAATGACAACACAAATCAAAATGAAACTAAGCAAAATATGATGCCCAAGCCTACCTATAAAATGCAATAAGGCTTATTAGAAAACTTTTTTTCACAGACATATACAGCGTGTTTTGCGTATATAAATTCTGCTCTGTAATTAGTATTTGCTTTTAAACTCTGTCTCTCTCCCCACTAACCCCCAGCCTGATGAAAGCTCTACGAGCGGAAAGCTTTCTTCTTCTGTTTCTACAATGATCACCACTAACTCAAACCCTGGTGAGCTTTTCACCATTCTACAATTTCCGTCCCTCTGTATTAGTGTCTCCAAATTCGCTTTTTCTCATGCGACATGAGATTTAAAGCTATTATAAATGGCCGTCATAAATTGTAGAAATAAAAATAAAAATATAATGAGCACACTATAAGCGTGTTGCTGCTCTAACTACATTTGTTGCATTGTATGTATTACTTGACATTGAAAAAACCCTTGTTTCAACTAACTGCAGAAACGTGTGATGAAACCTTTCTTACATAATATACTATAGGCTACAGTGTGCTGGCTATGTATTCCTACTCTACGTATTTTATGTGGATGCTATTTCATCCCTATACTCTACAGATGATTTGTTCCTCGTTCAATTCGCTCTTTCATCCTGCAGCCTGCATTCAGAACAGCGAGCTGTTGGAGCATGTGTAACGTGCCGATTCGCCTCTTCCCTTTTCGCCTCATCACTGTTTCATTGTACATATACTGACATGCAGAAGTTCTGCACACACGCATTGCAAAAATCATCAAAAATGTAAATCAAATTCAAAATTAATTTTACTTTGGGTAATCCTAAATCATGCAATTGTACACACAATTTAGGATTTAGGATTACCCAAAGTAAAATTAATTTTGATTCTGATTTACATTTTTTAAGATTTTTGCAATGCGTGTGTGCAGAACTTCTGCCTGTCAGTATATTTCCATTACTCCAATCACCTGTTTGGAAGCTGCCCTAAAATTGCTTCACAAACGGTCTCGATCACGTACATCATCAAGAGTGCAAGAAAAAATCATACCAAGACAGGTGAAAAGGCCAATCAGAAAATAGCAAAATGGAAAAAAGGTAGAACAAGAAAAGTCAAAACGGCAAGAGGCGAAATCGGGGTGTCCCCGCTGCGTTCGCATCAGATGGTGGTCAGGTCGTTGAAGCTTCCTCGCAGCCCCTCAGTGGCGTCTTGCTTGCTATTGGAGCTGACCTGCAGGGTGAGTTCCATGATGCCGAACTTGTTCTCCTTCCGGAACTGGTCCTCACAGGACAGCATGTGGGCAATCCATTCCTGCACAGAGCAACACACTGTGAAAACACGCTCGTGTTTCCATTATCCAGATAGGCTTGAAGCAAGGAATCTCGCTCAGACTCAAACGACTCAATCTCACAGTGTGGCCGCGCCGTTAGCAGACGGTTATATTTGTGCATAGCTCCTAGGTCTCTGGGTAGTATTCTTCAAACTGTTTGGCTTTGCACAGTAGCATTTTAGTACAGGATCACCCCCTCGAAATTTAGCTTTATTTATTATGTACAATTCTATAGCGCTTATTCATCAAAGCTCTAAGCGCTTTTACAATTTTCCTTTCCAATCGAGATTACAACAGTCCATAGCTCCCTTCCCCATGTGTGTGTGCGCGCGCGCGCGCGCGCGCGTGTGTGTGTGTGTGTGCGTGTATGTGTGTGTGTGTGTGTGTGCATGTGTGTGTGTGTATGCGTGCGTGCGTGCGTGTGCGTGCGTGTGCGCTTGTGTTTGTGTGTGTAAGATAAAGAGAGTGCATACCTGTGTCTCAACCAGTTGTGTATATGTCTGTATGTGATTGGTTCCCTTCTAATTAAGGTCTGTGCCCCTAGTGCTTCCACCACCACCACCACCCTCACACACACACACACACTCCTTTTTTTTCTATCTCCCCCAAACGCACTACTGCATTTATATGATTTCATACTCACTGTTCTACTTTTCTACTTCTTTGACCGTGAATCTCTACAACTCCCCCTTTTTCCCTCTGTCTTTACACTGATCTGTGCTCACCTTCCCATTCGCCACAATCCCTTCCCTCCTCCCCCCCCCCCCCCCCCAACTCCCACCTGATTTTTATCCCTTCCTGGTCTTAATCTGTCAGTCTCCTCTCAACTGCCTGACGACGAAGAACACAAGTTCGAAAGCTCCCCGATGACTTCCTCTACAGGTCAGAATTTCCTCATGTTTTCATCCTGACAAGACCTGGCAGTCACAATGTTCAACAACTACAAAAGTCCATGTTCTAACCGTACTGATGTGTTCAGAATCGCCTTAAAATTTTCAAGTTAAATCATATGGTTTCATATGCTGAGCAAGTAATCAAAATCATTGAAAAAAAGAACTGTATAACATATTCCTGATAGCTCAGTTGATGTTATCACCTCCCTTTCTACTCTCCATTGCAAATTAAAGCAAGCTTGACCATGTCAAATTATCAACAATGCCTTGCTAATTAGATTACATGTCTGTGACAACGCTTTTGAGTACGTTTTCAATTGAGTTGCGGAGTAAATAAAGCAGAAGGGTAGAGAGTATGAACATGACGCTACAAACATGTTTTGAGTAATCAAAACAAAATCTTACACAATAAAAACGGCATGAATGTGTTTTTTCCCTCTTCTATTCGTTATGCAATAAGTTACAGGACTACATGTAAAAAGTAGTGCAAACTCAGAAGTGGATCTGACTCGCCTCCTAAGCAAACATGCAAGGAAGCTAAACAGCAGCAATGTTTGTGCTGATCCTCTATTAAGCCGGCGACAGACTATGTGACTGCCTCATATGACGCAATCACGTCGTGACGTAGATCAAATTTTGTTTCCCGCACAGAAGACGTCACAAGCCATCTGACTCGATCAAACTCGATCAGTGAAATTTAAAACCCGCCCTATTCGGCCCTGTCACCTGACTGGGCCCGACTGAGTCAGACTGATCGAGTTAGATGGTATGCAAATGAGGTGAAACGTCACGACCTGATCGAGTCACATGAGGCAGCCACATAGTCTGTCACCGCCTTTAAACCTTGCGATGTGAGCAACGAGACTCATAAAAGACAATGCAATCTACTCGCATTGTGGCGTATGCTTTTATACACGTTAGATGACCTAGTGTCGACAATGGAGTTGACGGTGGTCTAAGTTTGGCTCAAAATCACTTCTTCTACTTAGCATAATATCTCTGTCCCATCTGTAGTAAGAACGAAATCTAACAACTTTTTTTTCCACTTGAAAAAACCCAAAACATTTAGTGCGTGTATATGAGAGAGATAGAGAGGCAAAGACAGAGACTGTGATACAGAAGCACGCAGACAGAGACAGAGAGAAACGCACAGACAGACAGAGAGAAACACACAGACAGAGACAGAGAGAAACACACAGACAGAGACAGAGAGAAACACACAGACAGAGACAGAGAGAAACACACAGACAGAGACAGAGAGAAACATACAGAGAGTGAGACAAATATACTGACTGACAGACAGAGAGATACAGAGAAAGGAGACATAAACAGGGACAGGCAAACGTAGGGGAAAAAAGAGAGGCATGCAGAAAGAGAAATAAAACGAAACCAGAATAGTAATTTACGTCAGCAGACAGAGCAGGCAAGGTGCCCCCAAGATCCGCAGGCAAACTATCGTGAGGAATCTGTCCGTGGAGTTTCTCCAGTTTGGCTCCGTGGAAGAAATACTGAAACAGTTGAACAGAAGGAAACCTGTACCTTTGAAGCAGATTTTGGGAACGTGTGGACGGCACGGCGCGAGAATATTATACAGACGTTTTTGGAGATAGATCTAAATACCAGATTGTTCACTTTCAAAATGATACACTCTAAAGGTCAAGGTCAAATGTCAAGATCAGAAAGGGTACAAATAATAATCTGGACTCATCAGTTTGATGTGAAGAAAAGGACACTGGGCACATAGAAAGTGGCTAGTAGTGCTTGCCTTACATTTTCGGAGATAGATCTAAATGCCAGATTGTTCACTTTTAAATACAACACCAAATGCCACGGTCAAAGGTCAAGGTCAGAAAGGGTACAATTTATATAATGGTCACAGTAGTTTGATGTGAAATAGAGACACTGGACTCGAAGAAAGTGGTCATTATTGCTAACATTTGAGTATATATGAGTACAGTATTTATGCTAGGCTTCAGGCAGGAACAGTTTGCATGATTAAATAAATCGACAAAGGATGAAACAAGCAACATTCTGGGGTATGGAGCTTATTTGAAAGTAAACAAGCTGGCATTCAGATCTATCTCCGAAACACAAAGTGAGTGAGCCTTGAAGGCTTTGTCTCTTGTTTTTACTACAATGATAAAATTAAATGGCAGAACGGGAAAACTCCTTGATTGTTTTACACTCACTCTGTCCTGCATCTTCTTCGTTAGAAATGACTTGAGGATGCCAAACAATATGTCTATGAAAGTCGGCTCATTTACAATGTGGACACCCCTTACACGTAGAGGAAGAACTTCCTGAAATCATAAAAAAAGGTTAACAGTTATAGAACTTTCATGAAAAGATTGCTTAAAACAAAAGCAAAAGCCTTCAAGGCTCACACATACAGGCAGCATGCGTGCGCATGCGTGTGTGTATGTACCGTGTGTGTGTGTCTGTCCAGTGTGTCTGTCCAGCATGGTAATAGTCAATAAGAAAAGAAAAATATAAGGATGTATCCGTATTTCCCCTAATCAGTATTTCCTCTTAAAGGGATACGCGCCATTTACTTCCCACGATGACAAATGATTAAGATTTTTGTCATAGAATCTACACATACTCCTAAGGTCAAAACTGAAGAAAAAAAATGGGGTCACCGTGCTACTTTTCTTGTAATTCATGGTCCAAATGTGGGGGGTTGGGCAATTTTTGTGTAAAATCAGATCTACTGAAAACTGGATTTATTTGATGCACTAAAGTGACTTACAACTTTCAATAAAATTTGCCTAATACTACAACCTATTTCGTATTAGAATCTATGTCAAAGTTTTTAAAAATTCAATTTAGTCAATAGGAAATTTTGGAAAATTGTTGTTGTACTGACAATAATTTCCCTAAATGTTATTGTTCAAATGCCTGTAGAAAAAAACTTAACGATGAAATAATTCTAGTTTTTTAATAATAGATGAAATAATCTATACTCTGCATAATAAAGATAAAAAAACCAGTATGACTCCATGCTTGTTACTGAACCCCATAAACTTTTTCAACCCCACCCCTATTTTCGCACAGGACTCATGCCAAGAGTTATATCCCTTAATACTTTTTTTGCTGACAGGTTTATGAGATTTGTTCTTTTAGTAACACGGTTTTAGTAGTTACTAAGAAATGAATATGTTTACAAAAATCATTATATTCTAACAATGCAAACGTTTTAGCGATATACTTTTCACAAACATAAATAAACTTGTATATTTTCAAAAAATTTCTTGCACCACTGGGAGTCCCCCATATTATGCTAGCACAATCAATCCCAGAGAGAGTAGATCATTTCGTCATTTCATTATTACGTCATCTTATTCATACGTCATTCATTCACTGAAACCCTTTAGTGAGTATTACTAGTAGTATTTCTTCGACACAGTCACAAGGGGAAACGTAAGAATGAAATGACGAAATTGTGAATGAACTGTGATTGATCGTGCTAGCATAATATGGGGGACTCCCAGTGGTGCAAGACATTTTTTGAAAATATACAAGTTTATTTATGTTTGTGAAAAGTATATCGCTAAAACGTTTGTATTGTTAGAATATAATGATTATATTAAACATATTCATTTCTTAGTAACTACTAAAACCGCGTTACTACAAGAAAAAATGTCATAAAACTGTCAACAACAAAAGTATTAAGGGATATAACTCTTGGCATGAGTCCCGTGCGAAAATAGGGGTGGGGTTGGAAAAGTGTATGGGGTTCAGTAACAAGCCCGGAGACATATTGGGTTTTTTGTTTAGATTATTGCATCTATTATTAAAAAACTAGATTTCATCGTTGATGTTTTTTCTACCGGCATTTGAACAATAACATTTAGGGAAATTTTTGTCAGTACAACTTTCCAAAATTTCCTATTGACTAAATTGAATTTTTTTAAACTTTGACATAGATTCTAATACGAAATAGGTTGTAGTATTAGGCAAATGTTATTGAAAGTTGTAAGTCACTTTAGTGTATCAAATAAATCCAGTTTTCAGTAGACCTGATTTTACTTAAAAATTGCCCAACATTTGCACCATGAATTACAAGAAAAGTAGCACAGTGACCCCATTTGTTTTGTCCAGTTTTGACCTTAGGAGTATGTGTAGATTCTATGACAAAAATCTTAATCATTTGTCATCATGGGAAGTAAATGGCGCGTATCCCCTTAATTGGTATATTTGTTATGCTATTATGAGTCATTTCCTTTTTTTTACGTCACAAAGATATCATTTTTTGTGATGTCATAACCATGACTAGCTGTAGGTTTATAGGTATAATCTTTTGTAGTCAGGAATTGTGTGTCAGCATAAAAAAACAAAGTGTGTGTGTGTGTGTGTGTGTGTGTGTGTGTGTGTGTGTGTGTGTGTGTTTGTTTGTGCATGTGTGTGTGTGTGCACGTGTGTGTGTGTGTGTGTGTGTGTGTGTGTGTGTGTGTGTGTGTGTGTGTGTGCACGTGTGTGCATGTGTATGTGCGCGCGTGTGTGTGTACATGTGTGTGAAATGAAACTATCGTTAATGGATACAACACACTGAATAAACAGGACAATTATTCTCACTAATCTCACTTTACTACAAAACAAACAGCACAAAAAGTCTCACCAATCCCACTCTACTTCTGAAATTTAATAATAAACAGCATAATTATTATCACCAAAATTACTACTGAATAAACAGCGCAATAATTCTCTATTTTCAATAGTTTGAAAGTTACTCAAATTTATGTAGCTCTGGTTGATCCTGTCATATTCATAGATTTCAAATTTCTATATTTCTTTTTTTTTTTAATCTGATTTTGATTAAATTGAATATGGGTATACAAAACTTGCCATTTCAAAGTGACTGGCTGAATTTTGGCTCAAAACGGACGATTTTAGCTGATATTCAATTTTGACTAGCTCATAAATGGTTTCCAATTTTGGAATCTTCCAAATTTTGTTTATAATAATTTAGCAATCTTGCAATGTATGTCATTGTTGTTGTTATGTACCCAGCAAAGAAGTGGGAACTATTGTTTGTGTTTTGCCCATCTGTTCATGTCTGTACGTCTGTTTTTCCTTCTATCCATACCACCACACACACACACACACACACACACACAGACACACACACACACACACACACACACACACATCCCTCCCGTGTGAGCAGTGGAGAAGATGCAATGTGAATAGTATCACCCAAGGAATGGTATGGCCCAGGAACAAAGAATAGAATGAACAGGCCTAAAGTAGCCCGTAGCACATACTCACACGAGGGTCTCAAGAACACGCTCAGGTCATCTACTTTCTTTTTTTCAGAGCTGTATTACAGAGCTTGTTGATATTCCTAGTGTAAACCCAGCACTACTTTTGCCAGACTTTTAGTGCAAAAGAGGCAGAGCGAGGAAGGTTGGAGGGGTGGAATCCTCTCATGTTTGCTCCAAGGGTAAGCATAAACCCTCTAGTTATTATTATTATTATTATTATTATTATTATTATTATTATATCGATGCTAATGCTGATGATGATGATGATGTGTCCTCACGTAATAAATGCTGGTGAGTTTATGGGCGAAAGAAGGCGTGAAGGCCGACCCAAGGTTCCATCCATAGTCCTTCATGTCAAAAATTAAAGTCACTCCGTTGACTTGGGTCTCTTCGTCCTGTGAAGATGAACCAAAATGTAATGAACAGAATTAAAGAAACAAAAAAACAGTGTTACTACTACTACTACTACTACTGCTGCTGCTGCTGCTACTACTACTACTACTACTGCTGCTGCTACTGCTGCTACTGCTGCTGCTACTACTACTACTACTACTACTACTGCTGCTACTGTTACTACTACTACTGCTGCTGCTGCTGCTGCTGCTGCTGCTGCTGCTGCTGCTGCTGCTGCTGCTACTACTACTACTACTACTACTACTGCTGCTGCTGCCATGAGACGAGCGTTAATGTCTAGCATTCGTCTCATGGGCAAATTTGACTGAAATTTTCTTCATTTCATGAGATAATTGGGGTGGGCTTCTTACCCGCTCATGCGCTTTTTACCCCGTCTTCCCCTACTACTACTACTACTACTACTACTGCTGCTGCTGCTGCTGCTGCTGCTGCTGCTGCTACTGCTGCTGCTGCTGCTGCTGCTGCTACTACTACTACTGCTACTGCTGCTGCTGCTGCTGCTACTACTACTACTACTGCTGCTGCTGCTGCTGCTGCTGCTACTACTGCTACTAAACAATAACAACAACATACAGGGTTTATACGGCGATGAATCTTGATATAAATCAAATCAAAGCGCGCACGCGTTAGCACTCATAACGCATTCAAACAAACACAAAATACAAAGCGAACACACACGTCTGACGTAAATGGAATACAGCAGAAACAGACATAAAGGCAACAGAGAGAAGAGAAAGATAGTGGAGCTTCAATGACGGGGGGGGGGGGGGGGGGGGGGGGGGGGGGGGGGGGGGGGGGGGCAGGGGGGGGGGGGTTTTGAGGTTATATTTGAAAGCAGAGAGGGTCGGTCGCTGACGGAGGGAAAGAGGAAGTTTGTTCCAGGAGGTCGGTCCTGAGACAGCAAAAGAGCGCCGACCAACAGTTGAAAGCTTATACCTAGGGATCTGGAGAGAAAGAGGGTCAGAAACTGAACGTAAAGTGCGAGCTGGCGTATAGATGGAAATATTGTCGCAGAGGTAAGATGGAGCAGCTTTATGGATAGATTTATAGCAAACGGTGTTTAATTTATACTCAACTAGCGCAACGCTGAGTACCGGTACCGGTAACGCCTAGTACCGGTAACGCTGAGTACCGGTTTCGCCGGGTCTGCGAGATATTATATTATTACTGTTGTCTCTCTCCCTCCTTCCATCTTCTTCTCTCATCCCGTTCCACCCCCCACCGCACCCCACCCCCCACCCCAACCATCCCCCGCACCCCCACCCCCCCCACCCAAAGCCACGAAATAGATAAACACAAACAAGTGTGTCACCAAGCGACATGTCCTTTGTCGCCCCCCCCCCCCCCCCCCCCCCCCCCCCCCCCCCCCCCCCCCCCCCCCCCCCTCATATCTTACGTCCTTTAAATGACGTTGATCAAGGACGTATAGTTATAGGCATGTTTTTTAATAACATGTTGGTACCCTCGGCGACCACTCTGCTGTCACTTTCACTTAAGATATGTCTAAGGTCAAGGTCTGCAAGCTCCCACTGCATTCCTTGGTTAATACTGGTCACAAATATATGGTTATAAGGGTGTGCATGGTTCATGTACTACAGCCGCAAGGTCAAAGGTCAATGTCTGCAAGCGCCCACTGCATTCCTTGGTTAATACTGGTCACAAATATATGGTTATAGGGGTGTGCATGGTTCACGTACTACAGCCGCAAGGTCAAAGGTCAAGGTCAACAAGCTTCAAAATGGGGTGATTCCGATCACGAAAATATATATATATATATATAAACGTACAAGAATTGAAGAAGAAAAAACAACCACACCATTAAACTTTCCTCTTATATATATAGTTTGCTTTAATAAAACTTTGCTTGTGTCCAATGTATCAGTTTGTGAACTTAAGAAAGAAACTCAATAACTTTAATTTGAACTTTACGATTTGTTCTGTGTTCTGAAAAGAATAAAATAAAATAATGTGCTGATTTACTTTTTCTCTCTCTCTCTATATATATATCTATTATGTAGGTGCAAGCACAATAGTTGTTGTTTTTAGACAATAGTCACTGTTAAATAGACAAAGTTAAAACACAGGGTCAATGTCAGAGAGTTGAAAGTACCAAGTAGGGTAATCCAAACAATACTTTGCACTCTTGGTGATAGAGAACCACAGAGAAAATGTAAATCGATTATGTCAGTCGTTCGCAGGATACCCTTGGAATAGACAGACAGACAGACAGACAAGCACACACGCGCGCACGCACACGCACACACACACATACATACACACACAGACAGACACACACACACACACACACACACACACAAATACACACACACACACAAACACACACACACACACACACACACACACACACACACACACACACACACACACACACACACAAACACACACACAAACACACATACAGAGTAAAGAAACAGATGAAATTATACTCCTTTACACGGTGTTAAGCTGAGCAAAAGGACACAATACCTCCAGAACTTTAGACATTGTCAGATAATCGCTCCCCAGACCTTCATCAAGACGGCGTCCGTCCATTCTTCCTGAAAATGTCAAACAGAAAGGAATGCTTCAGAGCTTCAGACTGTTTTCAAACTTCATGGGTCATATGGCCCCTGATTACAGAAAATGAGGGGTCAATTTCCAAAATAATGGGCCAGAAATGTCTCACTGTGGTATTACATTTAGATTTTTATTACAGAGTTCGTGGGTCGGATCACCCCTTGCTGCACAAAATGAGGGTTCAAATTACCATCAATAGGGGTCAATGACCCGGGGCCGCTGACAATCTGAAGTTCGTATATTTGTGTTGGGGGGAGGGGGGAGGGGGGAGATAAAGGACACAACAGTTAAACACGTTAAAGGTGGACCCTGACGGATGAGTTTTTGCAAGGAGTACGTCCAGATCACCAGAAAGACAGCCTTTTCAGGGATCGGAACACTCGCTTTGCTCTGGTTTCCCAGAAATCAAACCGTCAAAACGGCGATTCACCCTTGGCGGAGGTGCCGGAGAGAGAAGCCATTTTGGATGGGGTGGGTGGGGGCCAAACCCATTGTGGTTGAAGCTTTTTCTTTTTTGTAGTGCACTAT